>JARQOD010000001.1:711654201-711688237 GCA_033576555.1 Oophaga sylvatica
AGCATGACCTCTTCAAGTATTTTAATATATGCTAACTGGTCCAGGATCCTTGATATGCGATAAATAGGTCCAGCACCATGGTAAAAGAAACATACCCATATCATGATGCCTGCACCACCATGCTTCACTGTCTTCAGAGTGTACTGTGGCTTGAATGCAGAGTTTGGGAGTCTTCTGATGAACTGTCTGCAGCCCTTGGACCCAAAAAGAACAATTTTACTTTCATCAGTCTACAAAATGTTTCTTCATTTCTCTTTAGACCAGTTGATGTATTCTTTGGCAAATTGTATCCGCTTCAGTACATGTCTTTTTTTTAACAATGGGACTTTACAGGGACTTCTTGCTAAGAGATTAGCTTCACACATAGGAAAGATGTATATCTTCATACCGTGTTAGCCAGTAGATAGAAAAATATTTAGACTTGAGAGTCCTCAGTGGTTGATACCTTTTAATGGCTAACTGAAAAGATGGTAACAAATTGCAAGCTTTCGAGACTACTCCGGTCTCTTCATCAATGATGAAGAGACCGGAGTAGTCTCGAAAGCTTGCAATTTGTTACCATCTTTTCAGTTAGCCATTAAAAGGTATCAACCACTGAGGACTCTCAAGTCTAAATTTTTTCTAGCTTCACACAGGCGTCCAACTGTCACAGTTCTCACAGGTACTGTAACTTGAGACTGTCTTTGATCACCCTGGAGCTGATTATTGGCTAAGCCTTTGCCATTGTAGGTATTCTTCCATCCATTCGAATGGTAGTCTTCCGTTTTCTTCCACGTCTCTCCGGTTTGGCTTTCCAATTTAAAGCACTGGAGATCATTGTAGCTGAACAGCCCATCATTGTCTGAATCCGGTGATGTATGATTTACTGGGCTGCTGGGTATAGTTTTAATAGAATCCCGGTTTTGTCTGATGTATATGTAGCAGAGCTAAAACTTTTGGACTGTGTATAACTTCGCACACACCCCTGACTCAGAATATAATATGACACAATATCATCAAAACAGAACACAAATTGACAAACAGCATATCAAAAAGGTCCTATGCCTTATTATGCAGGACCTTAGACAGTCTCACAAGGTAACTCCTCTACTTAGCTGAATACTCAAAACATGGAGTGGGAGTCCATAAGTTGCAAAAAAATATATTTTTATTAAACATAAAGACATATGAGATAAAAACATGTATCAATATAAGGTCATGATTATAGCAAGAGATGGGCAGAAACACATGGATATCTCATACAGAAATAGTGTGGCAGAGAGAGCAGCCACAGATGGCATATATCAGATGATTATAAAGTGCTAGTGCTTTAAAGTTTTATATACAATATAATGCTATATATGTAGGGATGCAAAAGGAGTAGCAACCTAGTATCTACCCACAAGCTGGAGCTATAAGGGTGAGTTTCCACGGTCAGGATACGCTGCGTGTTTGGCGCTGTGCGCTGGCGCAGCGCCAAACACGCAGCGTCCAGATGTTACAGCATAGTGGAGGGGATTTCAAGAAATCCCGTCTCCACTATGTGTAACAATACGCAGGTGGCAAACCTGCGTAAACGGACATGCGGCGCGTCTTTTTAGACCGCAGCATGTCCTCGCGTATTGCGGCGACGGTGCGTCGCTGCAACAGAATTTAACACAGGGCTATGTAGCCCTGCGTTCTTTCCGGAGGTGTTCCGGAGGTGTCCTGAACACCTCCGGAAACATCGCGCGTCATAAAGGGGGTGGGGCTTAGACGGAGCGGAATTTCCGCTCCGTCCAAAGCGCTGTGGTTCCGGACCGTGGAACCACAGCCTTATAAGTCAGCAAACAATTCTAATACACAGGCCATTTGCATCCATCCATATAATCAGAAAATGCTCTTACCCATAGTTCCCCGAGATACACCACATCAACAGCCCCAATGCGCGTTTCGCTTTGGCTTCTTTAGTGAGCCATAGATGGAAGTGTCTCCTAGCTAGTCTTTAAATAGCATTCATACATGTGCTGATAGGTGATCTAAACAACGCGGTGCATGTGTCCCATAGTCCACGCCGGAATTTGCATTACATCACACTGCCCATGATAGTGGGGGTCACAGGGAACTCACCAATGACATCACTGACCCGCAGATTTACGTTAAAAGATTATGTGCTACTACATTATGTAACTATTATTGCACTGTAGCTTTGTAACGCTGGGGTCCTGGGTTCAAATCCCACCAAAGAAAACATCTGTAAGGAGTTTATATTCTTCCCGTGTTTGCATGGTTTCCTCCAGGTTCTCTGGTTTCCTCCCACACTCCAATGACCTACTGATAGGGAATGTAGATTGTGATCCCGAATGGAGACATTGATGATAATGTATGTAAAGTGCTGTGGCACTGTATAAGCGAGTAAAATAATTGACACACAAGATAGTGATTCATAGAAAAATGCAGTAAACACTACATGCAACACAATGTAACTACAGTATAATACAAGCTTCATAGTGCTGTTATGAAAAGGAGCAGTGTTAATTTACCATACGACCCTTTGTCTGCCTTCTTGAATAGCTTCGATCCTCTTCAGTCTTCAGTTGGAATCACACTTGCCATATTTGAACTTCAGCCAAAAGTGAATTTAACAGGCAGTTTAATGGTGCATTTAGACCAGCTGACCCCTGGCGAAAATGGTTAATAACCTGCTTAGACAGGCCAACTTAGCTATGAGCCCGAACAAATTAAAACTGAAATTTTGCACACCAATCTTAATGAAAGAAGAGCTGGAGTGCGATCTGCCAAATTCATTACAATGTGTGTGCATCTTTAATTAATTTGGCATGTCTTTCCACTGCTGTGCTGATCCACCAGAAATTTATTCCAGTTAGAGGTGGAAATTTTCACCACTTTTTTGGCATTAATTCTGAAGAACTTGTTGGGTGGACTTGGTAACACCCCTTATTGTCCCAGCTTCACCCACTTTGGCTGTGCTGGTGGGGATTGGACATTTTGCACAACTTCGAGATACACAAAAAATGTAAGACATTTCGAGAGAGTTTTACTCCACAGACGTTCTTGATTACTCTGCACAATATCTGAGTGTATAATTCCAGTCTCAGATTGTTTGATAATTTTCATGTACCTGTGACCCCACTCAAAATCCTTTATAGAAGCTAGAGTGGAGAGCTACTAAGAACAGATGATCTTGATGTCTGGGATTTTAAGCAACTGAACCTGTGTTAATCACTTGGCTGCTCTCAATAAAGGCCGTGTTCACACCTTACTGAAACTTTTCACTGAGGATTTGGTCACAAATTCATAACAGAATCTGCATGTGTTTCTTGCAGATTTGGCTTTGAAATTCAACGTACTCCAAAGCAAAGTAAGGAATAGCATGAAATCCACAATCAAAATCCACACAAGAATGAGAATACTGCAATCTTGATATCCACAACATGTTTTATTTTTTGTGCCACATGTGAATGAAATTTTGGAAACCCCATAATTTTTCCTTCCTGGGCCTCACCGAAACATGGCTGACACCCTCCAACACAGCCTCCCCTGCTGCGCTATGTTAAAGTGGCCTCCACTTAACCCACACTCCTCGCTCTGGCAACAGACATGGTGGAGGAGTGGGCCTTCTACATTCTTCCAACTGTACCTTTAACCGAATCCCAACTCTACCCTCCCTTATCCTCCCCTCTTTTGCAGTTCACTCTGTCCGCATCTACTCTCCCTCCAACCTCCAAGTGGCCGTCATAGACCGACCTCCGGGCCTGGCCACTGCCTTTATTGACCAATTCTCTACCTGGCTTCTTCACTTTGTTTCCACTGACATTCCCACCATCATCATGGGTGACTTCAACATCCCCATTGTCACCCACCAGTCAGCAGCCTCCAAACTCCTGTCCCTTACTTCATCTTTTGGACTTAGCCAGTGGTTCTCCTCATCCACCCACACAGACTGACATACATTAGACCTGGTCTTCACCTTTCTCTGCTACCCATCTAACGTCACAACCTCTCCTCTCCCTATATCTGACTACCATCTACTCACGTTCTCATCACTGTCCTCACCTGTCACCCATGTCCGCCAACTTGCGCACCTCCACAGAAACGTCGCATATCTAGACACTCGCACACTTTCTGATTCTATTCTACCACTGTCCTCCATAGCTTCACTCCACGACACAGACACTGCCACTAGTGTCTACAATGGCTCTCTTGCATCAGCCAACGACTCGATCGCCCCATCATGCATAGCAGACTGCGACAAATCAATAGAAAATCCTGGCACAATAACAACACTAAAAAGCTTTGGCAGGTATCCAGAATTGCAGAAGCAAACGCACTCGCAAGATGACTTCACCTCATTCAAACAAGCAACACTCGCATTCAAATCAGCTCTCACCTCTGCTAAACAGGCCTACTTTACATCCCTTGTATCTTCCTTATCCCACAACCCCAAACAGTTGTTCAACACTTTTAACTCCCTCCTCTGCCTACCACTGCCCCCTCTGACATGCCTAATCTCTGCCGAGGACTTTACCACGCACTTCAAATATAAGATAAACCAAACATGGCAAGTCTTTGTTGTCCGACCACCACAACCCTCCAAAATCACTGAAGGAGAGCTTATTCATCTTCTCTCCAAATCACACCTCACCACTTGTGCGCTTGACCCCATTCCATCCCACCTCCTCCCCAACCTCCCACTACACTTATCCCATCCCTAACCCATCTCTTCAACATATCACTAACTTCTGGTACCTTCCCCTCTGCTTTCAAAAATGCCACAATCACACCTATCCTCAAAAAGCCATCCCTTGACCCGAGCGCTATGTACAGCTATCGCCCCATAGCTCTGCTCCCATTTGCTTCCAAACTCCTGGAGCAGCACATCCACGCTGAACTTTCCTCTCACTTTGCATCTAACTCGCACTTCGACAACCTACAAGCTGGCTTCCGTCCCCACCATTCCACTGAGACTTTACTGACCAAACTTACTAACGACTTACAGCCAAAGCTAACAGACAATTCTCTATACTCCTCTTTCTAGACCTGTCCTTTGCATTACAATATATTATACCTGCAACAAAAGTGAAAAAGTGAAAGTCCCATAAAGGGACTAAGTAAAAAAAAACAACATTTTTTAAAAAAAATTGTAAAAAAATAATAAAAAAAATTCCCCTAAAAAATACACATTTTTATGTAAAAAAAGCAAAAAACAAAAAAAATACACATGTTTGGTATCGCCACGTCCGTAAAAATCCCATCTATAAAAGCTTAACCCTAGTTAACCCCTTCAGTGAAAGCCGTAAAAAAAAACACAAAAAAGTAGTAAATTATACTTTTTCCAAGCGGTATCATCATACCGCTTGGAAAAAGTGCAATAACATGCGATCAAAAAGACGGATATAAATAAACATGGTACTGCTGAAAACATCATCTTGTCCCGCAAAAAACAAGCTGCCATACAGCATCATCAGCGAAAAAATAAAAAAGTTATAGCTCTCAGAATATACTGATGCAAAAATAATTAATTTTTCTATAAAAGTTTTTATTGTGTAAAAAATGCCAAAACATAAAAAAAAGATATAAATGAGGTATCGTTGTAATCGTAGCTGCTTTATCAATTTTACCACACGCGGAACGGAGGAAAAAAAACAATTCCTGAATTGCTGGTTTTTGTTCATTCTGCCTCCACAAAAATCGGAATAGGAAGCGATCAAAAAACGTTATGTGCCCGAATATGGTACCAATAAAAACGTCAGCTCGTCCCGCAAAAAACAAGCCCACACATGTCTCTGTCGGCCGAAATATGGAAAAATTATAGCTCTCAAAATACGGCGATGCGAAAATTTCTTACAAAAAATTCTTCCAAAAAAAGCGTCTTTTAGTGTGTGACAGAAGCTAATTATGAAATCTGGTGTCGCTGTAATCGCACCGACCCAAATAATAAGGTCGCCTAATCACTAATACCGCACGAGGAACGGCGTAAAAAATAAAACCAATTCTTCACCTTTTGTGGATTTGTTCATTCTGCCTCCCAAAGATCGCAGTAAGGCGATCACAGTGGTTCCCCCCCCCACATATGGGGTATCAGCGTACTCAGCACAAATTGCCCATCAACCTGTGGGTCCAATTTCTCCTGTTACCCTTATAAAAATAAAAATTTGGGGGCAAAAAGATTATTTTTGTGGAAAAAAATGAGTTTTTTTATTTTCACGGCTCTACGTCATAAACTTCTGTGAAGCACTTGGGGGTTTAAAGTGCTCACCACACATCTAGATAAGTTCCTTGGGGGGGTCTAGTTTCCAAAATGGGGTCACTTGTGGGGGGTTTCTACTGTTTAGGCACATCAGGGGCTCTCCAAACACGACATGACACCCGCAGACCATTCCATCAAAGTCTGCATTCGAAAACGGCGCTCCTTCCTTTCCGAGCTCTGCCATGCGCCCAAATAGTGGTTTACCCCCACATATGGGGTATCAGTGTACTCAGGACAAATTGCAAAATAACATTTGGGGTCCTTTAATCTTATGGAAAATAAAAATTGGGGTAAAAAGATCATTTTTGTGGAAAAAATATGATTTTTTAATTTTACGGCTCTACGTTATAACCTTCTGTGAAGCCCTTGGGGGTTCAAAGTGCTCACCACACATTTAGATAAGTTCCTTGGGGGTCTAGTTTCCAAAATGGGGTTACTTATGGGGGTTTCCACTGTTTAGGTACATCAGGGGCTCTCCAAACGCGACATGGTGTCCGCTCTCGATTCCAGCCAATTTGACATTCAAAATCTCAAATGATGCTCCTTCCCTTCTGAGCACTGCCGTGCGCCTAAAGATTGGTCTTCCTCCACATATGGGGTATCGGTGTACTCAGGAGAAATGCACAACAAATATTGTGGTTCATTTTCTCCTGATACCCTTGACAAAATTAAAAAAAAATTGTGTCAAAATGAAAATTTTGGGGAAAAAAAGTTAAATGTTCATTTTTTCCTTCCACATTGCTTCAATTCTTGTGAAGTACCTAAAGGGTTAATAAACTTCTTGAATGTGGTTTTGAACACCATGAGGGGAGCAGATTTTAGAATGGTGTCACTTTTGGGTATTTTCTGTCATATTGACCCCTCAAAGTGACTTCAAATGTGAGGTGGTCCCTAAAAAAAAACGGTTTTGTAAATTTTGTTGGAAAAATGAGAAATCGCTGGTCAACTTTTAACACTTATAACTTCCTAACAAAAAAAATTTTGTTTCCGAAATTGAGCTGATGTAAAGTAGACATGTGGGAAATGTTATTTATTAACTGTTTTTGTGACATATCTCTCTGATTTAATGGCATAAAAATTAAAAGTTTGAAAATTGCAAAATTTTCAAAATTTTCGCCATATTTCCGTTTTTTTTTTATAAATAACCGCAAGTTATATCGAAGAAATTTTACCACTAACATGAAGTACAATATGTCACTAGAAAACATTCTCAGAATCGCCAAGATCCGTTGAAGCGTTCCAGAGTTATAAGCACATAAAGTGACAGTGGTCAGAATTGTAAAAATAGGGCTGGTCCTTAACCTACAAAATGGCTTGGTCCTTAAGGGGTTAAATAAATGAAAAAACACAGTTGTTTAGTGTTTTAGATCTTTGATTTTCTACCAACTTACGATGGCAGCATTAGTATTTTTCAATAATAAAAAGGACCCAGAAACAACCTCTTCAAATTCTAAACTAGTCCCAAAATGCAGTAGTTAAAAGTATCAAAGGCAAGAGAAAGAATTATATATTGTAGGTAGAGTTTCCCTTTTAGGACGATGAAAACATATATAATACTAGAGTAATAAGGGGTTCCTGAGTGTATTAACCCCTTCATGATAGCTGATACGCCTAAAGGTACTTATTCCTCAGCGCCACTTTTTAACAGCGCTGAGGAAGAAGAGAATAGCACTGCCAAGCGAATGTGATTCCCATGGGTGTCATCTGTGCATGACAGCTGACACCCTGCAGTATCGAACCCGACCAATTTTGCGTCTGATCGGGACGATTAACCCCTTAAATAACAATGTCAATCGCGACAGCGGTATTTAAGTTGTTACAAGGGGGCACAAGACCCCTTAAGTAACCTTTGTAGCCGGCGATAAGAATTGCAGGTCCCGATGGTTACCATGATACCCTCAGATCATGTGATGACCCCCAGGGTACAGTGGCCTTTTGAGATCAGGCTATAAGCTGGCTCTCACAGGCACAGTCAGTGAGACACTGCTGTACTCATGTACAGCAGTATATGAAACCAGTGATCAAAGTAAAAATTAAACATGTCCCACAGTGAAAAAGTGTAAAAAAGTAAAATAAAATATGTAACAGAGTAAAAAAAAAAACAGACAAATTGCTAAACTCTGTTTCGCCACTCAAAACGCAGTGTTTCTGATAAAACAACAATATACAAAAAACGTACAAATAGTTGGTATTGCGACATTCGTAACAACCTACTCTATCCCCTTAACAACCGCCGATATGCCTTTTAACATTAAGTTAAGGGTACTTATTATTCAGCTTGTTTGTTTACTGTAAGTGATATTTGTATTTTGATGTAACCCCGTCTCATGTACAGCACCATGGAATTAATGGTTATATATAAATAAATAATAATAGGGTATGTGCAGACGATCAGGAATTGTCAGCGCTTTGAATGCAGGTGAAACCGCATATGATCACTGAACCGTGCGGGTTTACTGGTTCGTCTCCACGGGTGAGCGGCAGGAGTATTTTATACTTCTATAAATTGCTGCAGATTTGCTGAGCAAATCCACACTACAAATCCTAAACATGTGAATTTACCTAAGGCCAGCTTCACACACATTGTTTTCACTGCTTTTAACTTCACCTTATAGTTTTAAAAAGAGTCGTTTGTTAAATGTGGGGGTTTTTTTCGCCATTTTTTAAGGTAATTTTTTAAGCTGTTACGAGCCATGTGATTTATTGATCATATGATTTCATGATTCCTGATAGAATCACAAAAAATGTGAAACATAAAAAAATTAAACTCACAAATAGACATGAATTAAAAAAAAAAACGTTAATGAAGGTCTATTGGAAACAATGCCACAATGTAAGTGAAAATGCAACAGCATGCTGCAGTATTGAAAAAAAGCAAGCACAAAAAAAATGCAATTACAGTAAAGTGACAAACCTCACCACCTTAAAGAGGTTGTCCAATACCTAAAATGGCCTTCATAAATATCTATTTATAATTCCTAACACCTTCTTTTTTTTTTTTTTTTTTTTCTTCCTGTTACTTTTTGTTTTAGGGCAGTCCCAAATATGATGTCTTCAGGAGGATGGCTTCTATCACACCCACCTGCAGGCACGTACCACAGCTTTTCTGGTGACATCCAGAATCAACAGCACTGATGGAAGCTTTCAGGGCAGTGATAGAAGCTTTGGGGGTGGCACTGCTGTCCCTTCCCTCACTCTGCTTCTAGCACTGCCCACTGATGAGATGGAGGTGACAGATTTAAGTGTTCTGTATGTCATCAGAGGGTGGTGATAAATGAAGCTTTGGTAAGTTCCTGCAGCATTGCTGTCACATCTGTGCCGATTCCTATTCTTTTTGTTACTGCGTCACCCTCTACATGGCGCTGCATCTATGTTGCATGTGATGCATGACAGAATTGGTCCTGTTTAATTCATGGGACTTTTGGTGCCTCTAGATCAGGGAGCTATGGGGTTAATGGTCTAGTTTTGTGATTACTCTATTCTGAGAGCCTTGGGTGGGGCAGTCTGCTATTTAAACCCCTGGGTCTCTGATTTCTACTGCCAGTCAATTAGTTTTGCTGCATGACTTGTGCTCTAGTCTTTGCTTCTGCTGGATTCCCTGATTCCTCCTGATTTCTGACCTTGGTGTGAATTTTGACCATCCTCTTGTTTTACGATTCTGTTCCTGATTAGTGATGAGTGAAAGTGCTCGGATTAGGTGTTATCCGAGTATGTGCGGCTGTTAACCGTGTGACTTCGGTGTGCCCGAAAAATATGTTTGAGTCACCGTGGCTGCATGTCTGTTAGGCAATCCCTGCATGTGTTGGGGTGGCTGTCTAACCCTAACCCTAATCCTGATGGCTCTGACCCAGGGCCGGCTCCAGGTTTTTATGGGCCCCGGGCGAAAGAGCCTCAGTGGGCCCCTTTAACACAGACCACGATTCATGATGCACAGATACAGCAGAGAAATATGGGTATAGCACAACGCCAAACACTTCTCTTCTTCCATTACATGAGTGATATCTATTGTAAATTGTACAATAGCTCAAAAACCCCCAAATCCTCACAGCGCACAGTACAGACTGGACAGTACAGTCCTCCATACAATATTATGGGCACCACAGTCTCCCCCTCATCACCCATGTAATACCCCATGCAGGATGTCACCCCCCATATAATGCTCCATACAGAATACTGGACCCAAAATAATGCTCCATACAGAATACTGGACCCAATATAATGCTCCATACAGGATACTGGTCCCCATATAATGCTCCATACAAAATATGGAGCTCTCCTCTGCGCTGTACTGCGTTCTGCACTGTTACGGCTCAGGAAAGGGCGCTGTGGAAAGACTCCCCATTATCATCATGATTGTCTCCCCATCATCATGATTGAATCCTTATCATCATCATTGCCTCCCCATCATCATCATGGCCTCCCCATTATCATCAATGCCTGCCCATCATCATCATCTCCTCCCCATCATCATCAATGCCTGCCCATCATCATCATCTCCTCCCCATCATCAATGCCTGCCCATTATCATCATGGCCTCCCCATTATCATCAATGCCTGCCCATCATCATCTTCTCCCCATCATCAATGCCTCCCCATTATCATCATGGCCTCCCCATCATCATCATGGTCTCCCCATTATCATCAATGCCTGCCCATCATCATCTTCTCCCCATCATCAATGCCTCCCCATTATCATCAATGCCTCCCCATTATCAGCAATGCCTGCCCATTATCATCATGGCCTCCCCATCATCATCATGGCCTCCCCATTATCAGCAATGCCTGCCCATTATCATCATCTCCTCCCCATTATCAGCAATGCCTGCCCATCATCACACACAGACAGCACCACAGCACACAAGCACTCTCTCACATACATACATACACACACACACACATACACACACACACACAAAGCACCGCACTACATACACACAGACACACACAGAGACACACACACAGAGACACACACACACACGTCTCACCTGTCCAGCGTCCGCGCTCTCTGCCACAGCCGGCCGCTGAATGATGACATCATTCAGCGGCGCTGCTGTGAGAGGAAGCGCCGGCGCCCCCTGGAGCTCGGAGCTGCAGCAGCGGAGGCACAGGAGAGGTAAGTATTGTGCCAGCTGCGGGGGGGGCCCAGTGGCGGCGCTGACACCACTCTCCTCTGCTAACGGGCGCGGGGGTGCCAGACGGCGAGTGGGCCCCCCCGCCTGCTCAGGGCCCCGGCACTTGCCCGGGTGTGCCGGGTGCTGACGCCGGCCCTGCTCTGACCCTGCTAAGCAATCCTTCTTTCCCATGGTTTGTTCTTTCAGAAGGCAGCCATTTAATGAAAGTGTAAGGAGGTCAAGGGTATTAATCCTTGAAATGTTCTTCATTCTTTTGTGTGTGTAAATGTATGCATTTTATGTAATGGGCGACATCTTCTTTCAGTATTATGTCTGACTAGTGGTGTATATAGATGTGGATAGACAGTGCATCCTTGGGGACATTAGAGAAGGGCACTTGTAGTGTAGTATATATATATGTGGTATAGATATAGCTTTGCAAGGGATCACTAATTGGGGGCATGTTAGAGATCCAGTTAGGGAGTTATAAAATAAGTCAATGCAGTACCTGGGTAGAACTTTAGGTGGGGGCTTTGAGCACAGCAAGGACAGTAGGAACAAATGGTTAGGGACTTTTTCAGGGAAAGATTTCCTCTTAGCGGAAGTCAATCGGGGTGGACCTTGCTAGATTAAAGACGTCCATGTTCCTGGGCCCTGTAGCAAAGACTAGAAGAGTGAAAGGTACCAGCAACCTCAGTGCAGCTGGTGAAGGAATCACTGTGGTAATGTGGCCAAAGTCTGTGGGCTGAAGTAGCAGAAGTGCCAGTGGAAGATCCACTGTGGGAACGCTCAGCAGAAGTGTGCGTGCATGAGCGTAGTAGCGAGTGGGCCACCAGCGAATTTCCAGGCAGGATAACCAGAAGGGAGTGTGTTATGATTTGGTAGCTGAGGAGAGCAGGCAAAAAAAAGGCAATACACCAGAGAGGTTGGAATCTATGGGATTGCAGTACCCTGACTAACCACCACAACTAAAGGCAGCCGTGGAGCGTACCTACGTTGGTCCTAGACGCCTCGTCACAGCCTGAGAAGCTAACTACACCTAAAGATAGAAAGAGGAAAGCTATCTGCCCCGGAGCAGATCCCCAAAGAACATAGAAAGCCCCCAAACATGTAATGGCGGTTAGACAAGAAGAAATACTGACACAGACAGAAAATAGTATGAGCAAACGTTGGGGCCCAAACTTCCTAAATAGAAAAGGATAGGAAGGGCACTTACTGCAATCCCAAAAAACCCTGAAAAGTACCAACTCTACTAATTAAAAAAACACCTGAGATCACACGACCTCTACCACCTAAATTAGTTCTCTGGTGTAACAAAAACTAAACAGCAACCACTGAAAAAACTGGAAAAGGCAAATGAACAAACAACAGTGGCTGAACTAAACTGAGAGGAGCACAAGCCCCCGAAGGGGACCCGGCAGACCCCCACAGAAGTGCAGGACAAAATGCAAAAAGCAAGCACAAAAAACTAATAGAAGAAAATGTCTTATCTGTTAGCAGAAGATGCAGGCACGAAACAGCAAGCTACAAAGTGAACAGGAATCAAAGATGAGACCAGAACAATTGATCACCGGCAACCCTGATGGGAGGGAACCTCCCTTATATAAGACCAGTCAGTAACACCTGATCTCCAATCTTCACAATCTTCATTGGATAGTTCAGTACTGTTTGTAACCACCAGAGGGAGCTTCTGCTCAGAATTCATTTCTAGCACATTCACAACAGGGGTGGACGACCTAGTAGATGTGTATTTCCGTGACTGGATTGAAGTGTCTCCAGGGAAAGAGATCATAGTGCCGTTTTCATCGGGCTCCTCGTCCTGATCATACTTTGTGGTCCATTCTGGTGTAGTAGAAGAGAAGCGGAGTTGTGGAAAATGTATTGCTGGTACCGTGTAAGACATGCTAATGGTGTCTTGGATGTGCTGTGCCCGGAAGAAAATAAAGCAGAACTGTTTGATGTTATACTGGACTCTGATTCTAATTATTCTGTATACTCTGTAATGGGGGAAGAACACCCCAGGAAAATAGAGGTAGCCGGAGTGAAGAATGCAGCTGTCTCTGGTTAGTTCACCCCTCTGCCAACCTTTTACAAAAGCAATCCACCGGATCCTGTTGTAAGATCAGATCCCTGTACAGGGGTTAAAGCATGAAGGCCTGGGTACCGCTGCAATCTTCTATAGGAGTGGCTTGTGCCATCTGTCTAAGGCAGCTTTTTTGAGCCTGTGGCCTCTTACAGGTGTGACTACTGTGTCTTAATAATGCCCTGTTCCAGGCGGGGTGATAGAAGGGGGAAATTTTACGTAATAGAAATAAAAATAAATAAAAAGTCATAGTAACTAAATTATTAAAAAGCACATATAGGGATTAGCTGTATAAGAAGAACAGTAGGGTATTTTAAAATAAAGCAAATTACTGAAATGGTTAGATGTTAAAAATAGATACTCATAAAAGACAATTTAGGTATCGGGCAACCCCTTTAACCCCTTACTGTCCATTGACGTGCACAGTCCGTCATGGCAGGATGTCAGTTTTGGGACCATGACGGACTGTGCACATCATGCCTTTGAACTACCACTGCGTGTAAACACGCAGTGGTAGTTCAGTGCCGACAGCTGTCTATGACAGCTGACAGGCACGGCAAGCGGTGCGGAGGCCTTTGCAGTCGGTCCCCGCACCTACAGCGCTGTGATTGGTCAGTCAATCTGACTGACCAAACACAGCAGCAATCAGGCAGGAAATGCTGAAATTTCAGCATCTCCAGCGCGATCAGTGCAGGAGCTCAGCGCTGCAGTGGCCAGGCTTCCTGCACTGACAGCCAGGAGCGGCGTCAGCTCTGTCCCTGGCTGTTAACCCCCTGACTGCTGCGCTCGAGCGCGATCGAAGAGTTCAGGGGGGAGGCAGAGGGTTGGGAGCTCCCTCTGCCTCAGATCGGAGTCCCCGCAATGTAATTGCAGGGCCCAATCTCTGCCTTGATGACCCGGGGGTTGTCATGACAACCTCCGGGTCATCTAGCTACGGAAACATGCTCACAACATGGTCACAGCAGCTTTCTCCATTGGTATAATGTATTGCAATGCTGGAGCATTTCAATATATTACACCTGCAACAAAAGTGAAAAAGTGAAAGTCCCATAAAGGGACTAAAACATTTTTTTTTTAAAATTTGTAAAAAAAAAATATTAAAAAATAATAAAAAAAATTCCCCTAAAAAATACACATTTTTATGTAAAAAAAAAGCAAAAAACAAAAAAATACACGTTTGGTATCGCCGCGTCCGTAAAAATCCCATCTATAAAAGTGTAACCCTAGTTAACCCCTTCAGTGAAAGCCGTAAAAAAAACAAAAAAAAAAATAGTAAATTATACTTTTTCCAAGTGGTATCATCATACCACTTGGAAAAAGTGCAATAACACGCAATCAAAAAGACGGATATAAATAAACATGGTACCGCTGAAAACATCATCTTGTTCCGCAAAAAACAAGCTGCCATACAGCATCATCAGCGAAAAAATAAAAAAGTTATAGCTCTCAGAATAAACTGATGCAAAAATAATTGTTTTTTCTATAAAAGTTTTTATTGTGTAAAAAAGTGCCATAACATAAAAAAAGATTTAAATGAGGTATCGTTGTAATCGTAGTGACCTGAAGAATAAAGCTGCTTTATCAATTTTCCACACGCGGAACGGAGAAAAAAAAAACAATTCCTGAATTGCTGGTTTTTGTTCATTCTGCCTCCACAAAAATCGAAATAGGAAGCGATCAAAAAAGTTATGTGCCCGAATATGGTACCAATAAAAACGTCAGCTCGTCCCGCAAAAAACAAGCCCACACATGACTGTCGGCCGCAATATGGAAAAATTATAGCTCTCAAAATACAGCGATGCAAAAATTCTTCCAAAAAAGTGTATTTTAGTGTGTGACAGAAGCTAAACATGAAAAAAGGATGTAAATCTGGTATCGCTGTAATCGCACCGACCCGAAGAATAAAGTCGCCTAATCACTAATACCGCCCGAGGAACGGCGTAAAAAATAAAACCAATTCTTCACCTTTTGTGGATTTGTTCATTCTGCCTCCCAAAGATCGCAGTAAGGCGATCACAGTGGTTCCCCCCCACATATGGGGTATCAGCGTACACAGGAGAAATTGGACCCAAAGGTTGATGTGCAATTTGTGCTGTTACCCTTATAAAAATAAAAATTCGGGGGCAAAAAGATCGTTTTTGTGGAAAAAAATATGATTTTTTTATTTTCACGGCTCTACGTTATAAACTTCTGTGAAGCACTTGGGGGTTTAAAGTGCTCACCACACATCTAGATAAGTTCCTTGGGGGGTCTAGTTTCCAAAATGGGGTCACTTGTGGGGGGTTTCTACTGTTTAGGCACATCAGGGGCTCTCCAAACGCAGACCATTCCATCAAAGTCTGCATTCCAAAACGACGCTCCTTCCCTTCCGAGCTCTGCAATGCGCCCAAATAGTGGTTTACCCCCACATATGGTATGGTATCAGTGTACTCAGGACAAATTGCACAATAACATTTGGAGTCCTTTTATATTTTGGAAAATAAAAATTGGGGGTAAAAAGATAATTTTTGTGGAAAAAATATGATTTTTTAATTTTACGGCTCTACGTTATAACCTTCTGTGAAGCCCTTGGGGGTTCAAAGTGCTCACCACACATTTAGATAAGTTCTTTGGGGGTCTAGTTTCCAAAAAGGGGTAACTTATGGGTGTTTCCATTGTTTAGGTACATCAGGGGCTCTCCAAACGCGACATGGTGTCTGCTCTCGATTCCAGCCAATTTGACATTCAAAATCTCAAATGATGCTCCTTCCCTTCTGAGCACTGCCGTGCACCTAAAGATTGGTCTACCTCCACATATGGGGTATCAGTGTACTCAGGAGAAATTGTACAACAAATATTGTGGTTCATTTTCTCCTGATACTCTTGACAAAATTAAAAAAATTGTGTCAAAAGAAAAATTTTGGGGAAAAAAGTTAAATGTTCATTTTTCTTTCCACATTGCTTCAATTCTTGTGAAGTACCTAAAGGGTTAATAAACTTCTTGAATGTGGTTTTGAACACCTTGAGGGGTGCAGATTTTAGAATGCTGTCACTTTTGGATATTTTCTGTCATATTGACCCCTCAAAGTGACGTCAAATGTGAGGTGGTCCCTAAAAAAAATGGTTTTGTAAATTTTGTTGGAAAAATGAGAAATCGCTGGTCAACTTTTAACACTTATAACTTCCTAACAAAAAAAAATTTTGGTTCCAAAATTAAGCTGATGTAAAGTAGACATGTGGGAAATGTTATTTATTAACTATTTTTGTGACTTATCTCTCTGATTTAAGGGCATAAAAATTAAAAGTTTGAAAATTGCAAAATTTTCTAAATTTTCGCAATATTTCTGTTTTTTTCATAAATATCCGCAAGTTATATCGAAGAAATTTTACCACTAACATGAAGTACAATATGTCACTAGAAAACATTCTCAGAATCGCCAAGATCCGTTGAAGCGTTTCAGAGTTATAAGCACATAAAGTGACAGTGGTCAGAATTGTAAAAATAGGCCTGGTCCTTAACCTATAAAATGGCTTGGTCCTTAAGGGGTTAAATAAATAAAAAAAACAGTTGTTTAGTGTTTTAGATCTTTGATTTTCTACCAACTTACGATGGCAGCATTAGTATTTTTCAATAATGAAAAGGACCCAGAAACAACCTCTTCAAATTCTAAACTAGGCCCAAAATGCAGTAGTTAAAAGTATCAAAGGTAAGAGAAAGAATTACCGTATATACTCATGTATAAGCCGACCCGTGTATAAGCCGACCCCCCTAATTTTGCCACAAAAAACTGGGAAAACTTATTGACTCGCGTATAAGCCGGGTGTATAAACCGCCGTCCTGCTCTGTGCTGCCCCTGTCCTGCTCCTTGCTCCCCCATCCAGCTCTGTGCTCCCCCATTCTCCTCTGTGCTCACCCCCTCCTGCTCCATCCTCCTGTGCCCCCCCCGTCCTGCTCCGTGCTCCTCTGTGCTCTCCATCCTCCCCCCGTCCTGCTCCGTGCTCCTCTGTTCTTTCCATCCTCCCCCCCATCCTGCTCCGTGCTCTCCATCCTCCCTCCGTACTGCTCTGTGCTCCTCTGTGCCCTCCATCCTCCCCGCCATCCTGCTCCGTGCTCCTCTGTGCCCTCCATCCTCCCCCCCGTCCTGCTCCGTGCTCCTCTGTGCTCTCCATCCTCCCCCCGTCCTGCTCCATGCTCCTCTGTGCTCTCCGTCCTCCCCCCCATTCTGCTCCGTGCTCATTGTCCTCCTCCATGCTTCCCCGTCCTCCGTTCTCCCCCCGTCATGCTCACCCTCCCCGTGCCATCGCTGAACGTCCCGGCAATCCTGCGTTGTACCCAGCTTCCTGCAGCTCTCCTGTGCTGAGCGGTGACGTAATACCGCTCATTAATGCCATGAATATGGACGCTACGCCTATGGGAGTGGCGTCGCGTCCATATTACATGACCTTAATGAGCGGTATTACTTCACCGCTCAGCACAGGAGAGCTGCAGGAAGCCGGGTACAACGCAGGATTGCTGGGACGTTCAGCGATGGCACGGGGAGGGCGAGTATGATGTCCCAGCCACTGGCTCCTGTCGCGGCACCCCCTCACCCGCTGGTTTCTGCCCAATGACTCGTGTATAAGCCGAGGGGGCATTTTCAGCACAAAAAAAGGTGCTGAAAATCTCGGCTTATACACGAGTATATACGGTATATATTGTAGGTAGAGTTTCCCTTTTAGGCCGATGAAAACATATATAATACTAGAGTAATAAGGGGTTCCTGATTGTATTAACCCCTTCATGATAGCTGATACGCCTAAAGGTACTTATTCCTCAGCGCCACTTTTTAACAGCGCTGGGGAAGAAGAGAATAGCACTGCCAAGCGAATGTGATTCCCACGGGTGTCATCTGTGCATGACAGCTGATACCCTGCAGTATCGAACCCGACCAATTTTGCGATTAACCCCCTTTAAATAACAATGTCAATCGCGACAGTGGTATTTAAGTTGTTACAAAGGGGAACAAGACCCCTTAAGTAACCTTCGTACCCGGCGATGAGAATCGCAGGTCCCGATGGTTACCATGATACCCTCAGGTCATGTGATGACCCCCAGGGTACAGTGGCCTTTTGAGATCAGGCTATAAGCTGGCTCTCACAGGCACAGTCAGTGAGACACTGCTGTACTCATGTACAGCAGTACATGAAACCAGTGATCAAAGTAAAAATTAAACATGTCCCACAGTGAAAAAGTGTAAAAAAGTAAAATAAAATATGTAAAAGAGTAAAAAAAAAACCCAGACAAATTGCTAAACTCTGTTTCGCCACTCAAAAAGCAGTGTTTCTGATAAAACAACAATATACAAAAAACGTACAAATAGTTGGTATTGCCACATTCGTAACAACCTACTCTATCCCCTTAACAACCGCCGATATGCCTTTTAACATTAAGTTAAGGGTACTTATTGTTCAGCTCCGTTTTTTTTTTTGAGAAATAGTTATAGCACCCCCCAGCATCAGAAATTCTCATTTAATTTCTCTCTCCCCTGTTATGATCTAGCACATCAGAGGAGAGAAAAATGGGCTCCCCGGAGCCCTCCCAGTGCTTTTGGTGTCCCTGGACCCTGCTTCATGCCCCAGTCGTGTCCCACAGCCATCTGCGTCTTTTTCCAGGTAGAAAATGGCGTGCGAATGTGCAGTGTACCTGCTGAGATCTGCCGGCAACAATATGAAATTTTTCCTATTGGTTCATTTTGATCACTGTGATAGACACTATCACAGTGATCAAAATAAAAAAAATAATAAATTAAACCCCACTTTATCACCCCCTTAGTTAGGTAAAAATAATAAAATAAAAAAAATGTATTTTTTTTCGGTTATGGTTGGGGTTATAGCTAGGGATAGGGTTGGGCTAGGGTTAGGGCTATGTTTGGGGTTATGGCTAGAGTTAGGGTTGGGGCTAGGGTTGGGGCTAGGGTTAGAACTAGGGTTAGGGTTGGAGCTAGGCTTAGTGTTGGGGTTAGGGTTGTGGTTAGGGTTGGGATTAGGGTTAGGGTGTGTTGAGGTTAGGGTTGGGTTTAGGGCTCTGTGGGTTGGAGTTAGAACTGGGGAGTTTTCACTGTTCAGGTACATCAGGGGGTCTCCAAATGGGACATGGCACCAGTTAATTTTGCGTTCAAAAAGTTAATAGGTGCTCCCTCCCTTCTGAGCCCTGCCATGCGCCCAAACAGTGGCTTTCCCCGACATATGGGGTATCGACATACTCAGGAGAAATTGCACAACAAATTTTGTGGTCCATTTTCTCCTGATACCCTTGTGAAAATAAAATATTGGTTCCAAATTAAATTTTTTGTGAAAAAAGTAAAATGTTCATATTTTCCTTCCACATTGCTTTAGTTCTTGTGAAGCACCTGAAGGGTTAATAAAACTTCTTGAATGTGGTTTTGCACATCTTGAGCGGTGCAGTTTTTAGAATGGTGTCACTTTTGGGTATTTTCTGTTATAGTGACCCAAAAACTCACTTCAAATGTGAGGTGGTCCCTAAAAAAATGGTGTTGTAAATTTTGTTGGAAAAATGAGAAATCGCTGGTCAACTTTTAACCATTTTAACATCCTAACAAAAAAAATATGTTTCCAAAATAGTGCTGATGTAAAGTAGTCATGTGGAAAATGTTATTTATTAACTATTTTGTGCAATATGACTGATTTAAGGGCACAAAAATTAAAAGTTTGAAAATTGCAAAATTTTTTACAATTTTTGTCAAATTTCCATTTTTTTCATAAACACAAGTCATATCGAAGAAATTTTACCACTAACATGAAGTAGAATATGTCACGAAAAAAAGTCTCATAATCAGTGGGATCTGTTGGAGCATTCCAGTACTATCAAGTCATTAAGTGACAGTGGTCAGAATTGTAAAAATTGGCTTGGTCATTACGTACCAAATTGGTTCTGTCACTAAGGGGCTATATCACTGGCACGTTATTTATTCCGTTTGGCGAACGCCTTAAAAAAAAATAATAGAGAACATGCTAAAAATGTCGCTTTTTCATCATAATGACTCACAAAAAAAAGTGAATAAAAAGCGACCAAAAAGTCATAAGTAAAAAAAAATGGTAATTAGACCTTCCGGTAATTGTATTTCCAGAAGTCCATCCTGACAGCTCCAATGGAGGTCGTCCTTTTTATTCTTGCTGGGACAAGAAACACACGAGAGGTTAAAAGGACCCTCCCACCTTCACCCCTCAGTGGTTTTCCTGTCCCTGTAGGCGCCGGATAGCTAGATTTTCCAAGGCTGTCCAAAGGCTGAAGCCCTTGGTGAGGAAATCTGTCCCACCAAGGGACCTGAACCTGGTACTTAATGCATTGTGTAAACTCCCATACAAAACGGTGAGTGATGTAAATATTAGCAGGCTTTTGTTTAAGGCTGCTTTTTTGGTAGCCATTACCTCGGCCAAAAGGATAGGAGAATTACAGGCCCTATCCATCTGGGATCCATATCTTCAGATCTTTGAGGACCGAATAATCTTCAGATCTGACCCGGTCTTCTGCTCCAAAGTAGTGTCTGTCCCAAATATGAACCAGGACGTTGTCCTGCCTTCATTTTGCCAGCATCCTAAAAAGCATAAGGAGCTGGTTTTTCACTCTTTAGATGTCAGGCAGACAGTTATTCATTACCTGGAGGATACCAGGGATTGGAGACAGGACCCAAATTTGTTTGTCTAATATGCGGGAAGTAATAAGGTAGTAAGTAAGAAGGCAGCTAAGTCTGCAATAGCAAGATGGATTAGAACCATAATAGGGTAGGCTTATGCGTCAGAAGAAAAAACAGCCCGGAGATGTTAAAAGTCCATTTGACTAGAGCATTATTCACTTCCTGGGCAGAGAGAGGGGAAGCTTCAGTGGATCAGATTTTTAGGGTCGCAACATGGTCTAGCTTAAGCACCTTTTCCAGACACTACAAATTAAACATTGTTTTGGTGCAGCAGGTTGCCTTTGGTAGAAAGGTTCTTCCTGCAGTTGTCCCACCCTAGCGCCATACTTTGGTATTCTCTATTGGTGCTGTCTGGAGGGACGACCTGGAAAATGGTAATTAGACCTACCGGTAATTGTATTCCCAAGAGTCCATTCTGACAGCACAGTTAGTTCCCTCCCCTTTGGAAAATACTTTATACTTATGTGACTTAACGTTTGTATAAAGAGTGTTTCATAAAATTTGGTTGCATCCATCCTGGTGAGATACTTGGAAAAGACACTGGGGGTGGAAGTGGGTGGGTCCTTTTAACCTCTTGTGTGTTTCCTGTTCCAGCAAGGATAAGAAGGACAACCTTCATTAGTGCTGTCAGGAGGGACGACCTGGAAAATATGATTTAAATGAAAACTATGTAAAGCAATTTTTTACAAATGAAATCAGAAAAATCCCAGTTGTATTAACCAAAATAGTAGCAAAGGGACTTATAATTAAAATTTAACATTTAATACCAAGGTTTTAAAATCCAGACACACATACAATTAGAATAATCCTCATTACTAATTTATATCAAGAGAGGATATTAATATGTTCAGGAGAAATAAGCCAATAATATTGACCAAAAGACCATTCAGAAAGGAGAATAATGATAATTCAGACCATATTAAGAATAATTCAGCACCGCTGGAATTTCATTCAAATTGTCTGAAAGCATAAGGGATGCCAATAATGACGGATTGGAACAATCTCACCCATCTATGGAGACACCGCCTTCTTATATAAACTACTTTAAAGGGAATCCATCAGGACACCTTCATGCCAACACCATTAGAACCGATTCAGGCAAAACCCCGACGGAACCCCCCACTTATGAGGCAGATGTAGTCATTTTGGACTCGTCTGTGTTACGGCGATGTCTCATCATTTTAGGCGTCTTTTTAGCGCACATGTGTGGGCCTAAAGCAGATGCCAAATGGAGTATGAAGTGTCTCCATCTACCTCATGGTGGGTGGTTCCCTGGGGGGTTTCATCTGAATCGCATTTTTGTGGGAGTTACATGGAAACCCCTATGTAAGTGCTCAGCATAGAACACAAGAATGTGATTGATCGAATAATATTATGTACCCCAAAATGTTAGCAATAAAAACCCTAATTTATCCCGCACAAAACCAGCCCCTACTCTGGTCCATCATCTGTCACTGGAACTATGGGGGTTTCCACATTACCGGTAGAGGAAAATTCTGGAAAAGCGACATGGCAATAAAATCCAGTGAGTTCTGCCCTCCCAAAACAAAATTCCTCCCTCCTAAGCCCCACTGTGCCTAAACCACAGTAAGAGGCCACATGTTTGGCATTATTGTAATGGAGAGAAGACATTTAATTTACGGGTGCTTGTTGTGAATGTTTTAGAAATGAATTCTGAGCAGAAGCTCCCTCTGGTGGTTACAAACAGTACTGAACCATTCAATGAGGATTGGCAATCAGGATTCACAGACTGGCTTGATATAAGGGAGGTTCCCTCCCATCATGGTTGCCGGTTATCAATTGTTCTTGTCCCAACTGTGGTTCCTGGTTCACTTGGAAGCTTGCTGAGTCTTGCCTCTTCTTCTGCTTTCAGATAAGATATTTTCTGTTTTTGTTTTTTGTGCTTATCATTTGCATATTTCTCTGCATTTCTGTGAGGTTAGCCTGGTTCCCCCCCCCCCCGGGGGGCTTGGGCTCCTCTCAGTTCCTCTGGAGCCATTGTTATTTGTTCATTTGCCTTTTACAGTTTTTTCAGTGGCTGCGGCTTAGTTTTGTTACACCAGAGAGGTTGGAATCTATTGGATTGCAGTACCCTGACTAACCACCACAACTAAAGGCAGCCGTGGAGCGTTCCTACGTTGGTCCTAGACGCCTCGTCACAGCCTGAGAGATTAACTACACCTAAAGATAGAAAGAGGAAAGCTATCTGCCCCGGAGCAGATCCCCAAAGAACATAGGAAGCCCCCAAACATGTAATGGCGGTTAGACAAGAGGAAATACAGACACAGACAGAAAATAGTATGAGCAAACGCTGGGGCCCAATCTGCCTAGACAGGAAAGGATACTCACTGCAATCCAAAAAACCCTAAAAAATGCCAACGCTACTGATTGCAAACACACCTGAGATCACACGACCTCTACCACCTAAATCAGTTCTCTGGTGTAACAAAACTAAGCCGCAGCCACTGAAAAAACTGGAAAAGGCAAATGAACAAATAACAATGGCTCCAGAGGAACTGAGAGGAGCCCAAGCCCCCCGGGGGGGGGACCTGGCTAACCTCACAGAAATGCAGAGAAATATGCAAATGATAAGCACAAAAAACAAAAACAGAAAATATCTTATCTGAAAGCAGAAGAAGAGGCAAGACTCAGCAAGCTTCCAAGTGAACCAGGAACCACAGTTGAGACAAGAACAATTGATCACCGGCAACCATGATGGGAGGGAACCTCCCTTATATCAAGCCAGTCTGTGAATCCTGATTGCCAATCCTCATTGAATGGTTCAGTACTGTTTGTAACCACCAGAGGGAGCTTCTGCTCAAAATTCATTTCTAAAACATTCACAACAGGTGCTTATCGCCAGATGCACAAGCTGGGCACAGTGTATGGGGGTGTTACACTGTATGGGGACACGATGTATGGGCACTAGACTGGCATACAGTATTTGCAATTCTCCAGAATAAAGCATGGCGTGGCTATTACAAAATGGTCAGTGCAGCTCTAGATGACTTCATTGAGAGGTGCAGTTTCTACAATGAGGTGACCTTTGGGGTTCTGCAAATGTTGCTCGCAAACTATTGTAGCAAAATCTGTGCTGCAAAAGCCAAATGACGCTCCTTCCTTCTCAGCTATGACGTGTGGCTTAACAGTAATTTCTGACAACATATGGGGCAGCACCGCGTTTGGGAGAAATTGCGCAAGAAATTGTGGGGACTAGTGTCCCCTATTAACACCTGTGCAACTAACAAATTTACTGCAAATACAAAAATTTTTACCACTAAAATCTCATATTACCACATCTCAATATCATAAAATTCTTTGAGGCACCTATGGGTTCAAAATACTTACTACACCCCTAGATGAATTCTTTGAGGGGTCTAGTTTATAAAATGAGGTCACTTGTGGTGGGTACTCAGGAGAAAATTGACCAAAAATTTTGTTGTGCAATTTCTCCTATTACCCTCGTGAAAATATTGTGGAGGTTTCTGCTGCTTTCACATGTTTCCCTTTAAAATATGTGCTTCACCGTGTCACGGTTTCATCACTCACTGTGTCCTAGGGACGCTGTGAGCGGCAGCCCAGCCACCCTATAGGATCTGGAGTGTGCTGGACTATCAGTAGGTTGAGTGACAGCACAGTAATCCAATCTGAGATTGGAGTGTGCTGGGATGCCAGTATTATGACTGACAGCCCTGCTTATCAATCTGACCTAGCCTGCTGACTTTCCTTCAGGTGTCTTCCATTTTTGATAATTCACTTATTTAACTGACTAGCTTTGAGCAGACCATTGTCAATTGTACCTTTGCTCAGTGAGGTGTGTGTGCTTAGTGCTCTGTGTCTGATTTCCTCATCTTTGTTGCCAGACCATGGATTTGTATTGACCATTTGTGTTTATTATCCCTTTTGATCTTGACGCTCTCTGACCTCAGGTACCTGACCCCAGACTTGGCCTCTCACTATCCATTTCTCTTATCCCTTTATCTTGATGTACCCTCCTTGCATTTGACTCCATACTGTGAACTGACCACACCTTTTGTCTTGCCCCTCAGTGTTATGAGCCCATCTGATATCCGACTTCAGACCTGGGCTGGTCTGTGAGCAGTGACTCAGCCTCACAAAACATTATGGTATTGATTTGTATACTTTTACTGCAATATGGTTTAAATCTCTCAAAAAAATTGAGACTACATGGCAATACATTTACCATGAGCGCTACAGCATATGTACAGATTGAAAAACAAACATTTATCAGCTTCCTATATCATCGATAAGGGCTAGTTGGGTGCAATTTATTGACCCATGTAAAAGGACTTTTAGAGAGCACTCAGTTTACAACTTTTCTGAAATGCTGTAAAATGAAGATAACCAGAACAGTTTTGTCAATTTCCAAAGAATGTGGAGATCATTTACGTCTCAGAAGTAAATATTCAAAGCATTAATGTTCCTTCTTTAACCTCATATGAAAGACATGAGAGCAGATTCATGACCGCAAAATCTAGAGATAGATTTTATGATTCAAATACATAAAATGATCCCTTAATACCTATTGCTTATGAAAATTGTACATTCTTGTGGTTCTCGTAAAGCAAACTATGCTTGCCTTGTATATGGGGAATTAACAGTGCATACAATTCCTATAACTCAGCTATTTATTAGAAGCACATAATCACATCTGTAATATAAGGATGTCAGATCAAAGCTACAGTTTTGTGTTTTCTCCATCAGTGGTCCAGCCATTATACTATTCCGTGTGCTTCTTCTGCCAGTCTTCCAACTGCGCAACTGTTAAAATGAGACACATGCAGCATCCTAATATGGAAGTTTCGTACTAATAGGTCCTGTTATGTTTCGGTAGCTGAGGAGTGCAGGTAAAAAAGGCAATACACCAGAGCAGTTGGAATCTATGGGATTGCAGTACCCTGACTAACCACCACAACTAGAGGCAGCCGTGGAGCGTTCCTACGTTGGTCCTAGACGCCTCGTCACAGCCTGAGAAACTAACTACACCTAAAGATAGAAATAGGAAAGCTATCTGCCCCGGAGCAGAACCCCAAAGATAATAGAAAGCCCCCAAACATGTAATGGCGGTTAGACAAGAGGAAATACTGACACAGAAAGAAAATAGAATGAGCAAACGCTGGGGCCCAAACTATCTAAATAGAAAAGGACAGGAAGGGTACTTACTGCAATCCCAGAAAACCCTGAAAAACACCAACTCTACTAATTTCAAAATCACCTGAGATCACACGACCTCTACCACCTAAATTAGCTCTCTGGTGTAACAAAATCAAAACAGCAGCCACTGAAAAAACTGGAAAAAGCAAAAGAACAAAACTCAGTGGCTGAACTAAACTGAGAAGGCAGAAGCCCCCGGAGGGGACCCAGAAGGCCCCCAAAGAAGTGCAGGACAAAATGCAAAAATATAGCAACAACACAAAAGAAGAAAAATTCTTATCTGGTAGCAGGAGATGCAGACACGACACAGCAGGCTACAAGGGAAACTGGAATGAAGGATTCAGACCAGAACAATTGATCACCGGCAACCCTGATGGGAAAATGACTCCCTTATATAAGACCAGTCAGTAACACCTGATTCCCAGTCCTCACAATCTTCACTAGTACCGCTTGTAACCACCAGAGGGAGCCTCTGCTCAGAACTCATCTCAAACCCATTCACAACAGTACCCCCCCTTGAGGAGGGGTGTCATGGGTGTATCGCCACAAGGATCGTCGCGATTACACACTCTGACTTCTCACAGCTGAGTTGCTGTTTCTTTGTGTTTGGTAATGAGGGAGTTAATTTTACCTAGCTCTTTGCTAAGACTAGGTCCAGCCTCGCCCGGCTGCTTTTGATTATGTTCTAATTAGATTCCTTCATATACCTGCCAGTCTGCTTGTTAGATGCCGGTGAAAGCATTCATGTAGTCTAGCAGACTGGATCAGTTCTGAGAATACTTAAGCTAAGAGCTCCTTAGTTGTTTTTACTCTTATAGCTTATAGTTTATCTCTGAGACCTTAGGTGTTCCTACTGTGTGTGAGTGTTGTATGTAAGACTTTATTTACTTTATTTCTTGTCTTTCTTGTATGTCTTTCTGTTCATTAACCATTACCTGTTCATTCCCTTTGGTGGTAATTAGGGTCCTTCTTAGGACTAGATACAGTTGGCAGGGATTGATAGGAGACAGGGTTTACGCTGGTGGCCTGGACCTCTGTACCTTTAACAGTACCTCCAGGTAGAGGGATTAGTTAGGACCCCAGTTTAGGGTCAGCATAGACCCCGGTCACCCTCTAGCCGGAGACAGCGTATAACGGATTCCGTATTGACCCACTGGACTTTCTGTCAGGTAATTCTATGTTATCATATATCTATGCGCATGTTATATTGTATGTTGCCCTTTTGATATAGATTACTGTCATCACATATATATATATCTGCTATACAGCGTGACATTTTCACCGGCCATACTAAAGATTCTCTCCAGCTGTCATGGATCCAGTAGCCCAGCTGGCCCGGCAGTTGCAGGGGTTGTCCATGGAGTTTGCAGACATTAAGTCCAAGGTTTTGTTCCCCCCGGAGCAAACCAGATCTGAACCTAAGGTTGCTCTCCCGGACAGGTTCACTGGTGGGCGGGACAAATTTTTTACTTTCCGGGAGGCATGTAAATTGTACTTTCGGCTGCGGCCTCGGTCATCTGGGAGTGAAGAGCAGAGGGTGGGAATTGTTATCTCGCTCTTACAAGGGGACCCTCAATCTTGGGCGTTCTCTATTCCTCCAGGCTCCCCAGATCTCCAGTCAGTGGATCGATTTTTTACTGCCCTGGGTCTGGTATATGATGATCCGGATCAAGTTTCCCTTGCTGAAACAAAGTTACGTAAAATACGGCAAGGAAATCGTCCAGCGGAGGAATATTCTTCTGAGTTCCGTAGATGGGCAACAGATACTCAGTGGAATGACCCAGCTCTTAGGAGCCAGTTTTGTCAAGGGTTGTCTGACAAATTAAAAGATGTGTTGGCTCAGTATGATTCTCCTCCATCACTGGAGGCTGCTATGGCCCTCGCTATTCGCATGGATAGACGAATTCGGGGAAGACGCGAGGTAACTCCGCCTCCCGTGATGACTCCACCTACTACTAAAGTCCCTTATACTGAGGTTCCCCTGGTCTGTTCTGAGGAACCCATGCAGTTGGGAGGGACATCTTTTTGTAGGAGGGAATTGGCGGTGCACCGCAAGACTAGAAGGTGTTTCTTTTGCGGGAGAGAGGGACATTTTGTTGGGGGGTGTCCATCCCGGGCCTCTTTGAGCAAAGGAGTTAACCTGGGAGTGTGTATTTCGTCCCCAAATCCCTCTCAGTTTCTCGTGCCTGCGGAGGTGGTGATTGGTACTAGAACTGAGAGGATTTCTGTTTTTCTTGATAGTGGGTCCGGGGCTAATCTGGTGGACGCTCGGTTTGCCCAGGTGCATGGTATGCAACTGAGTGTATTGGCCAAACCGGTCCCTATAGTCTCTATTGATTCTAGACCTCTCGGTCAAGGTAGCTTGGTACAAGCTGTTCATAACATAGATCTTCGAGTAGGGGCAAGACATAAAGAGCAATTGTCTTGTTATGTGTTGGAGGGTCTACCTACTCCTATTGTGTTGGGACTTCCTTGGTTGGCTAAACATAACCCAGTGATTGATTGGCAATCCGGAAAGATAAGCCAGTGGGGTGAATTTTGCAGGAATAACTGCATGAGCACGGTCATCGGTGCGGTTGTGCCTAGGACTTTGTCTCCTTTTCTGGAGGACTTTGGGGAGATGTTCTCAGAGGAGGGGTGTAAAGAGTTACCTCCTCATCGCGCATATGACTGCTCAATAAAGTTGCTTCCTGATGCCTTATCTCGTACTTTCCCAGGGGCCGGGAAGACGGATGATCCGGTTCCTATTCCTCAGGAGGGAGTTGTAGTGTCAGCTGTATGCTCTGAGCTTGAGGGGGAGGTATTGGGGGCTCAGGGGGACGCCCCGGTGGGACTTCCAGGGAGACTGATAGTTCCAGATCGGTTAAGACTGAAGGTTACGGGGAACCGTTACAAACGGATGGCTGATAGGGGGAGAGTTTCTGGTCTAGATCTGAAGGTGAACGATCTGGTTTGGTTGTCTACCAGGAATATAAAACTTAAAGTTTCCTCCTGGAGGTTGGGTCCCAGATTCATCGGGCCGTACAGGATCAGTTCCATAATTAATCCTGTGGCATTTCGTCTGGACCTCCCTCCTACGTTTAAAATTCATGATGTGTTTCACAAGTCATTACTTAAAAAGTATGTGGCACCAGTCATACCGTCACCTCTACCTCCGCCTTCAGTGGTGGTCAATGATAACGTGGAATTTCATGGGTCGAAAATCATTGACTCACGTCTCAGTCGCCGATCCCTTCAGTACTTGGTTCATTGGAGGGGGTATGGTCCTGTGGAGAGGACGTGGGTCCCTGCGTCTGATGTTAACGCAGATCGATTGGTTCGGACCTTTCACACAACTCACCCGGGCAGACCTGGCCCTGAGGGTCCGGAGTCCCCTCGTTGAGGGGGGGGTACTGTCATGGGTGTATCGCCACAAGGATCGTCGCGATTACACACTCTGACTTCTCACAGCTGAGTTGCTGTTTCTTTGTGTTTGGTAATGAGGGAGTTAATTTTACCTAGCTCTTTGCTAAGACTAGGTCCAGCCTCGCCCGGCTGCTTTTGATTATGTTCTAATTAGATTCCTTCATATACCTGCCAGTCTGCTTGTTAGATGCCGGTGAAAGCATTCATGTAGTCTAGCAGACTGGATCGGTTCTGAGAATACTTAAGCTAAGAGCTCCTTAGTTGTTTTTACTCTTATAGCTTATAGTTTATCTCTGAGACCTTAGGTGTTCCTACTGTGTGTGAGTGTTGTATGTAAGACTTTATTTACTTTATTTCTTGTCTTTCTTGTATGTCTTTCTGTTCATTAACCGTTACCTGTTCATTCCCTTTGGTGGTAATTAGGGTCCTTCTTAGGACTAGATTACAGTTGGCAGGGATTGATAGGAGACAGGGTTTACGCTGGTGGCCTGGACCTCTGTACCTTTAACAGTACCTCCAGGTAGAGGGATTAGTTAGGACCCCAGTTTAGGGTCAGCATAGACCCCGGTCACCCTCTAGCCGGAGACAGCGTATAACGGATTCCGTATTGACCCACTGGACTTTCTGTCAGGTAATTCTATGTTATCATATATCTATGCGCATGTTATATTGTATGTTGCCCTTTTGATATAGATTACTGTCATCACATATATATATATCTGCTATACAGCATGACAAGGGGTCACCGAACCCTCATTTGAGCAACCAGGTCGGTCAGGATGAGTTCTATGATACGCACGGATAAGTCTCCTAGCATGGATGTCCGAAGCAAACACCCAAGAATTGTCTTCCTGACCATAACCTCTCCATTTAACCAAATACTGGAGTCTTCGTCTAGAAAAACGAGAATCCAATATTTTCTCAACCACATACTCCAGATTGCCCTCAACCAAAACAGGGTCAGGAGGCACAGTAGCAGGAACCACTGGCTCAACAAACCTCTTCAACAAGGACTTGTGGAACACGTTATGGATCTTAAATGTCCCTGGAAGAAGCAAACGAAAAGAAACAGGATTAATAATCTCCATGATCTTATAAGGTCCAATGAACTTAGGCTTAAATTTAGGAGATGCTACTCTCATAGGAATATTCTTTGAGGACAACCAGACCAAGTCCCCCACTTTAAACCGAGGACCATCAGTCCTATGCCGGTTAGCAAACCGCTGGGCCTTCTCCTGAGAGAGGGACAATCTCTCCACTACCTGGTCCCAAATCTGTTGCATACGCTCAACAACAGAGTCAACACCTGGACAGACAGAAGCTTCCGTCTGTCCTGAAGAAAATCGAGGGTGAAAACCAGAATTACAGAAAAACGGAGACATCAAAGTGGCAGAGCTAGCCCTATTATTAAGAGCAAACTCAGCCAAAGGCAAAAAAGAGACCCAGTCATCCTGATCAGCAGACACAAAGCATCTTAGATAAGTCTCTAATGTCTGGTTTGTTCTCTCAGTTTGACCATTGGTCTGAGGATGAAATGCCGAGGAGAAAGACAATTGAACACCCAGTTTAGAACAAAAAGTCCTCCAAAATCTGGAAACAAACTGGACTCCTCTGTCAGACACAATGTTCTCAGGAATGCCGTGTAAACGAACCACGTGCTGAAGAAACAACGGCACCAATTCAGAGGAGGAAGGCAACTTAGGTAATGGCACAAGATGTATCATTTTGGAAAACCTATCACAAATTACCCAGATGGTGGTCATTCTCTGAGAAACAGGAAGATCGGAAATGAAATCCATAGAGATATGGGTCCATGGTCTCTTGGGCACAGGCAATGGCATCAACAAACCACTAGAGCGAGAGCAAGGCTTGGAGCGAGAGCAAGTCCCGCAGGACTGCACAAATTCCCTGACATTGCGAGACAAGGTAGGCCACCAAAAGGACCGACTAACCAAGTCTCTGGTACCAAAAATTCCGGGATGCCCAGCCAATGCGGAACAATGAATCTCAGACATCACACTCTTTTTCCATTGGTCCGGGACAAACAATTTTCCAACAGGGCAGCGCTCGGGCCTATCCTCCTGACACCCCTCCAGAGCAAGTCTCAAATTGGGCGAGATGGCAGAAAGAACTACACCCTCTTTCAATATAACAGAAGGATCAGATAACTCAGGAGAGTCCGCAAGGAAACTCCTCGAGAGGGCATCCGCCTTAACATTCTTAGTGCCAGGAAGAAAGGAAACCACAAAATTAAAACGTGTGAAAAACAAGGCCCACCTGGCCTGTCTAGGATTGAGTCGCTTGGCAGATTCCAGATAGACCAGATTCTTATGGTCCGTAAGGACCACCACCTGATGTTTGGCTCCCTCCAGCCAATGTCTCCACTCTTCAAAAGCCCACTTCATAGCCAATAACTCCCGATTACCCACGTCATAATTACGTTCAGTAGGAGAAATTTTTCGAGAGAAAAAGGCACAAGGGTTACTTTTAGAGGTCTCTGGATCTTTTTGGGACAAAACGGCACCTGCCCCAATTTCAGAGGCATCAACCTCCACCTGAAATGGCAGAGAAACATCAGGCTGCCGTAGAACAGGAGCAGAAGTGAATCTCTGCTTAAGTTCCTGAAACGCAGAGACTGCCTCAGGAGGCCAATTCACCACATCAGAACCCTTTCTGGTCAAATCAGTTAATGGTTTAACAATAACCGAGAAATTACCAATAAATTTACGATAAAAATTGGCAAAACCCAAAAATCTCTGAAGAGCCTTTAACCCCTTCACCCCCAAGGGTGGTTTGCACGTTAATGACCGGGCCAATTTTTACAATTCTGACCACTGTCTCTTTATGAGGTTATAACTCTGGAACGCTTCAACGGATCTTCGCGATTCTGAGATTGTTTTTCGTGACATATTGTACTTCATGTTAGTGGTAAAATTTCTTCCATATAACTTGAATTTATTTATGAAAAAAATGCAAATATGGCAAAAATTTTGAAAATTTTGCAATTTTCAAACTTTGAATTTTTATTCCCTTAAAACAGAGAAATATGTCACACAAAATAGTTAAGAAATAACATTTCCCACATGTCTACTTTACATCAGCACAATTTTGGAAACAAAATTTTTTTTTGTTAGGAAATTATAAGGGTTAAAAGTTGACCAGCGATTTCTCATTTTTACAACAAAATTTACAAAGCCATTTTTTTTCGGGACCACCTCATATTTGAAGTCACTTTGAGGGGTCTATATAGCAGAAAATACCCAAAAGTGACACCATTCTAAAAACTACACCCCTCAAGGTACTCAAAACCACATTCAAGAAGTTTATTAACCCTTCAGGTGCTTCACAGGAGCTGAAGCAACATGGAAGGAAAAAATTAACATTTTACTTTTTAGTCACAAAAATGATCTTTTACAAACATTTTTTTTATTTTCACAAGGGAAAAAGGAGAAAAAGGACTGATAAAGTTGTTGTGCAATTTCTCCTGAGTACGCCGATACCCCATATGTGAGGGAAAACCACTGTTTGGGCACACGGCAGAGCTCGGAATGGAAGGAGCGCAGTTTGACTTTTCCAAACCAAAATTGGCTGGAATTGAGAACGGACGCCATGTCGCGTTTTGGAGAGGCCCTGATGTGCCTAAACAGTGGAAACCCCCACACGTGACCCAATTTGGAAACTAGACCTAAGGAACTTATCTAGATGTGTGGGTGAGTGTTTTGAACCCTCAAGTGCTTCACGCAAGTTTGTAATGTAGAGTCGTGAAGAAAAAAAATCATATTTTTCCCCAAGCAGATGTTTTAGTCCCCAAATTTTTTTTCCCAAGGGTAAGAGGAGAAATTGAACCACAAAAGTTGTTGTCCAACTTATCCTGAGTACGCTGATACCCTTTTGTGGGGGGGAACCACTTTGGCGCACGCAGGGTTGAAAGGAAAAAGGAGGCGTTGACTTTCAAACAAAATGGTGGAAAATTTCGAACGGACGCCCGTGGTTTGGAGGGCCCTGATGTGCCCCAAACAGTGGAAACCCCCCTGTGACCCATTTTGGAAATGACCCCCCAAGGAATTTTAGATGTGTGGTGAGCACTTTGAACCCTAAATGTTCACGCAAGTTTTTAATGTAAAACCGTGAAAAAAAAAAATCATATTTTTCCACAAAAATTTGGTTTTGTCCCCAAATTTTTTTTTTTCCCCAAGGTAAGGGGAAAAAATTGGACCAAAAAGTTTTGTCCAAAATGTTGGGCGCTGATACCCATATGTGGGGGGGGCCAGTTTGGGCGGGCCGGGGGTTTAAAAGGGGAAGGGGCGCCCTTTGACTTTCCCCAAAACCAAAATTTGGTGGGGAATTCGAACGGCCATGT
>JARQOD010000001.1:711688337-711865339 GCA_033576555.1 Oophaga sylvatica
GGGGTTAAAATTTCCATTCAACACATAGCCTATGATGCTCCTGGGGTTGAGATGTGCGGGCATGCAAAATTTCATGCCCGTAAGTACAACGGTGCAGATTCCTATCCCGGGCCAAAATTATTTGCCGATTTGGAATGCGCGGGTTAAAATTTCGACTCAAAACCTAGCCTATGACGCTCCCGGGTCGAGACGTGCGGGTGTGCAAAATTTCATGCCCGTAAATGCAGATTCCTATGCCGGACATACACACAAGCATTCAGCTTTCTCCCCATTATGTAGATAGGGCCAAAATTGTTTGGCGATTTGGAACGTGCGGGGGTTAAAATTTCCATTCAACACATAGCCTATGATGCTCCTGGGGTTGAGATGTGCGGGCATGCAAAATTTATTCGAACGTCCATGACAGCACTACAGAGAGAGGGGATCCGCCCCTTAGGAACAGGAAACCTACAGATATAAAAGGGCGGCACCTCTCCCACACATCAGTTGGTTTCCTGTTCCTAAAGGACGGGTTTCCTACAGATGAAGATCTTCAGGAGGACCCAGGCCGGCCGGTCGACCCAGGTAGCGGGGGGGGATCTCCTACCTCGGCCGGTGCGGAGCCCCTGGAAGCGCCACGGTGGGTCCGGGTAGGATTCCACGGCAGTGTGCGGAGCAGGTGGAGCAGTATCCAGAGGATCCCTGTCTCCCAGCCAGCGCCGGTAGGTAAGTATTCCCCCCCTCTCCCTGGTCCCGATGCCTTCTCCCTGTCCTCTCCTGTGGTCCTGTCATGGTGGGGGCCTCTTAAGGGGTGCAGCCGTGATTTTTTTTTTTTTTTAAAAAAAAAAAAAAAATTAAAATTTGAATTTCCCGCCGCGTCACTGCTGTGAGCGGCGCGGCGGGTTTTTTTGAATTTCCCGCCGCGCGTCGCTGCTATGGACGGCGCGGCGGGCGGTTTTGAATTTCCCGCCGCGCGTCGCTGCTATGGACGGCGCGGCGGGCGGTTTTGAATTTCCCGCCGCGCGTCACTGCTATGGACGGCGCGGCGGGGTTTTTGAAAATTTAGTCGCGCGCCGCTGCTGCAGCAGCGCGGCTGGGTTTGGGGGAGATCTCCGCTCGTGTCCTGGCTGGAGGGGCGATGCAGCGGGGATTATACTTACCTCCATCGGTACGGTGGGGTCCGTGCGAGCGGGAGAAAAAAGGGGACGGAGTCTCCACCGCCGGAACCGGAAGTGAGACGCCGGCCAGCGTTTTTTGAAATTTTTGGCGGCTGCATCATTGGACTGCGCCTGCTGTGGGGACGGCAGGGAGGTGCGGGGGGCCGTGGAGCGGAGAATAGGAGGGGGTGGACCCCTGGCCAGACCTGCTGACCCGGATATCCGGGGGGGGATATAAGGAGCCTAGGAAAGCGCTTCTGCCCCATTTTCATGATGGACACTGCAGAAGCTCCCTCGGTGCAACAGGAGAGCCAGCAGCAGCAGACAGAGCGCTCCTCTTCAATGACCAGCCGCAGAAGTTCCGCAGCTGGAAAAAAGGCCCTTCCCCGTGATCCGGTACCTACTGCTGTATAATCTGGGTAAGAGATCATCAGACTTAGAATACCCAGTAATGCAGTTTTTTCCCCATTCTGTGTCTGTTACTAGGGGAAGAAGTGTTCGGTGAAAAGCAAGCACAGGGAATGTGCCTTTTGTGCTTGCCCTCTGCCTGACGCTTGCCCTAAAAGGTTGTGCCAGCCATGCATGCAGCAGACGGTAGGGCATTTGAGGGCCTGGGATGAGATAGTAACCCCCCCTATGCCCCTTCCCTTTTTAGATAGCGGAGGAGACTCCGGATTTCACCGAAAGCCTGAAAGAGATAATAAGAGCAGAGTTGAAAGCGTCCTCAAGACACGGAAAATCTTCCAGGCATAGAACTGTACCAGTTTTATCTGATTCAGATTCACCTGCCGCCCATGACAGGGTGAAGTTGTGTCAGGACCGTCCTTGCCTTCCTCTTCGGCTTCCTCCTCGTCTTCTACAGAAGACACTATCCGTTTTTGTTTTCCCTTGGACCAGATGGACAAATTTGTCAAATCAGTTAGGTCCACCATGGGGTAGAAGAACCAGAGCTCTCAGTACAGGATCTGATGTTCGGTGGTCTAGATCCAAAAAAACGGAGATCCTTTCCACTAAATAGTAGCATCCAAGGCCTTATAGACAGAGTGTGGAAGAAGCCTGAAAAAAGAGGCTCCTTACCCCAAGCGTTTAAGCAAAGATATCCCTTTGAAGATCCCTTAACAGGTAGATGGGATAAGGCCCCGAAGCTGGATGCAGCAGTGGCGAAGGCTTCTAAAAAATCCTCCATCCCATTCGATGATATGGGGTCTTTGAAAGATCCACTAGACAAGAAGGCAGACTCCTTCTTGAAAGGCACATGGGAAATGTCGGCAGGTGCCCTGAGACCGCGATTGCAGCCACTTGTGCAGCCAGGTCATTGATGGTCTGGCTAGACCAGTTAGCATCCCAGTTAGCAGGGCTGTCTAATGCAGCACGAAGGGCATTATGGCTCAAATGTTGGCCGGGCGATATTCAAGCCAGATCTCGCCTCTGCTCCATTCCGTGTGACGGCGAATATCTTTTTGGCCCGGTCCTGGACGAACTTTTAGAAAAGGCAGGGGACGACAAGAAAAAGTTTCCCAGTCTATCAACCCCTTCCTATAAAAGACCTTTCAGCAGAAGGAGGTTCAGCTACAGAAGGTCGTCCAGATAACGAGCCAAATGGGATGAAAAGAGGCGAAGAGGTACAGGGTTTATGTTTAGGGGTCCACCTAAAGAAAAAAAAAAAAACCCTCGCAATGACTAGCAATGCCGGTAGGAGGCAGATTGAGGGCCTTCTACCCGGCCTGGTCGGAAATCTCAAACAGTAGCTGGATCCTTAACATCATAGCTACAGGGCTGCGGTTAGAATTCTCCTCGGTACCTTGGGATAACTTTAAAATTACCCCACTCAGATCATCCCCATCGGAGCAGGCCGCTTTAGAGTTGGAGGTTCAGGAGCTTTGCGCTAAGAAAGTCTTAGTGGAGGTACCAGAAGCAGAGCGGGGTAAAGGGTTTTACTCCCCTCTAAGCCGGACGGGTCTTTTAGAACAATTATTAATTTGAAAGCCCTCAATAAGTTCCTGATTATTCACCCATTTAAAATGGAAACGGTCAGCTCAGCAATAAAGCTTCTGTTTGAAAATTGCTTTATGGTGGTGTTAGATCTGAAAGACGCTTATTACCACATACCAATCCATATGGAGCATCAGCGTTTCCTCAGGGTAGCAATCCAAATGGGGGAATCGCTGCGACATTTTCAATATAGCGCCCTTCCTTTTGGCTTGGCGGTTGCTCCACGAGTGTTCACTAAGGTTATGTCGGAGGTCATGGCCCACTTACGTGAATCAAATATGCTCATAGTCCCCTACCTCGACGACTTTCTTATCATTGGAAAGACGGCAGAACATTGCCTAGAGCAACTGCAAAAAGCGATATCTACCTTAGAGCAGCTGGGATGGCTAATAAATACCAAAAAGTCTCGTTTGAATCCGATGAGGGTTCAGCAATTTCTAGGGCTAATTCTGGATTCACAGAATCAGAACTGTAGTTTACCGTCAGATAAGTTAATTCACTTACGGTACCAGGTCCTAAACGCTTCCATAAACCCCTCCATGTCGCTTAGGAAGGCCATGTCTCTTTTGGGCTCCCTCTCGTCCTGCATTCCTGCGGTCCGGTGGGCTCAATTTCACACAAGGGCGCTGCGAGCTGAGGTCTTGCTGTATCAAAATTTGCTAGGTGGTTACCTGGAAGGCCAGCTATCCTTGTCCCAGGCTGCTATAAAATCCCTGGATTGGTGGAAGAATGAGACAAACCTGTCTTAAGGGGGTTCCCTGGGAATATGAGATATCCCGAATAGTCACAACAGATGCTAGCCCCTCTGGGTGGGGGGCTCATATGGGGGACGTTATGGTTCAGGGCTTATGGGAGCAGGATCAAATTCATATGTCTTCTAATATGAAGGAATTAACAGCGGTAGAGCTAGCAATTAAAAAGCTCCTTCTATATCTACAGGGTCACCACGTTCGAGTGCTCTCCGACAATCGGGCACAGTCGCTTACATCAACCACCAGGGTGGTACTCGTTCCGGTCCTCTCATGGAAGTGGCAAGGGAAGGAGGTTACAACTAGAATCTACGCTAGGACTTGGAAGAAATTTCTCCAGAGCTCGGGGGTGATAGCAGGGGACCCAACACCGATAACCCAGATTCTAGAATTCCTACAAAAGGGTCTGGACTTAGGTCTCTCCACAAGCACCCTTAAGGTACAAGTTTCAGCTTTGGGGCACTCTTTAGTAGCAACATCGCAAATAATTACTGGGTCAGTAGATTCAATAAAGCTGCGGGTAGGTCGAGACCCATAGTGAAGGTGAGAATCATGCCATGGGACTTGAACCTTGTTCTCACTGCTTTAACAGAGCCCCCTTTTGAACCTATATCAGCAGCATCAATAAAAATTCTTTCCCTTAAAACCGCTTTCCTGGTAGCAATAACCTCGGCTAGGAGGGTAAGTGACATCCAGGCACTATCCAGACTGTCTCCTTACACTCGGGTCCTGAATGACAGGATAATTCTTAGACCTGATCCGGCATACCTACCTAAGGTGTCTTCCGCTTTCCACAGAACACAGGAAATTGTTCTTCCTTCGTTCATCCCTAATCCATCTAATCAAAAAGAGATAAAACTCCATACTTTAGATGTTAGAAGATGTCTACTGCAATATTTGGCAGTCACTGATCCCTGGAAACGGGACAATGCATTGTTTGTCTCTTTTCAAGGAATTAACAAAGGCCGTAGATTAACGAAGAGCTCATTGGCCAGATGGATTAGGGAAGCAATTTCTCTGGCATACACCTCGAGGGGCAAGCCGGCACCTGAGAGGCTAAGGGTTCATTCCACCCGAGCTGTGGCGACTTCATGGGCAGAGAGGGCAGAAGTCTCGATTGACCAGATATGTAAGGCAGCTACGTGGTCTTCTCCACATACGTTTTACACTCATTATAGATTAGATTTGGGTGCTTCCTCAGACCTTTCTTTCGGACTAAGGGTGCTGCAGGCAGTAGTCCCTCCCTAAGTAGTTATTACTCTCTGTAATTCTCTCTGTAGTGCTGTCATGGACGTTCGAATAAAGTCTAAGTTACTTACCGTTAACGGTATTTTTCGAAGTCCATGACAGCACCCTTACATTCCCACCCGGGTTCTATGTGCACTTCTTCCTCTTATGTAGTCCACATGTAATAAACAATTGATTAATGTTACTGTGTGATGCATAAAATTTTTTGCTGTATACCAATTAACCTTGATGTCCTCTTATGCTCTGTAATCCAACTGATGTGTGGGAGAGGTGCCGCCCTTTTATATCTGTAGGTTTCCTGTTCCTAAGGGGCGGATCCCCTCTCTCTGTAGTGCTGTCATGGACTTCGAAAAATACCGTTAACGGTAAGTAACTTAGACTTTCATGCCCGTAAGTACAACGGTGCAGATTCCTATCCCGGGCCAAAATTATTTGCCGATTTGGAATGCGCGGGTTAAAATTTCGACTCAAAACCTAGCCTATGACGCTCCCGGGGTCGAGACGTGCGGGTGTGCAAAATTTCATGCCCGTAAATGCAGATTCCTATGCCGGACATACACACAAGCATTCAGCTTTCTCCCCATTATGTAGATAGGGCCAAAATTGTTTGGCGATTTGGAACGCGCGGGGTTAAAATTTCGATTCAAAACATAGCCTAGGACGCTTTCGGGGTCGAGACGTGCGGGCGTGCAAAATTTCATGCCCGTAAGTGCGACGGTGCGGATTTCAATCCCGGACAAACATACCCACATACATACACACATACATACATTCAGCTTTATATATTAGATTATTATTATTATTCATTTTTATAGCGCCATTTATTCCATGGTGCTTTACATGTGAGAGTACAATAAATATGAGCAATGCAGGACACACATAAGTACAGAAGGAGAGAAGACCCTGCCTGCGAAGGCTCACAATCTTCTTTGCAATTATTGTTTTTATTTTTTTTCAGAAGCAATTTTTCAAACAGCCTTAAAGGGATTATCCAGGCCAGGATGGTATAATATATATAAAATAATATATGCTCACCTGCAACATCTGTTTTAGTGCTGCCCTGTTCTGTACCTGGAATTGTGCTTTTTTTCTTCCAATGTGAATAGGAACCTGCTCCTAATCACGGACTGTGGCTGTGAAATAGCCATTAATTTTTACTCAGATGTCAAACTGTCCATAATTTAATATAATTCCAGTATACCTACCATAAGAGTATGTGCACACATTGCAGATTGCTGCGCGGAATCTGCATCTCTTGGCAGAATCCACAGGTCTAAATCCGTGTTTTTTATGCGATTTCCTGCAGATTTCCTGCGGATTTTGTGCGGATTTGGCATGCGTTTTTACACCTGCGGATTTCTATAATGGAATGGGTGTAAAAACGCTGCGGAATCCACACAAAGAATTGACATGCTGCGGAAAACAAAATGCTGCGGAAAACAAAATGCTGCGATTCCGAGCGGATTTTTCCACAGCATGTGCACAGCAATTTTTTTTTTCCATAGGTTAACATTGTACTGTACAGTAAATCACTTGTGGATCTGCAGCGGCAAATCCGCTGCGGATCCACAATAAATCTGCAACGTGTGCACACAGCCTAAATGTTTCTTCATCAGGTTCCCACCACTGTCCTATATAATGTGCAATAATCTTTCCTCCTATCTGCTCAGATAGAATAAGTAACTTACTGTTTCAGATCTATATGTATGTGAAGGCCTGAAAACTGAACTGTTTCTGCTCCGTAAAACATTAACATATTTTTCATGTATCCTCTGGTAAAACATCTTCGACACTTTTGTTGAATTGTTGGACAGTTTATTTAAGTATGTCAGACAGTCATTCAGTTACCTCTATTAAATTGAGAGATGATTTCTTATCACATTGCGGGATAAAGCAAATATGACTAATTGTCTATAAATCTATTTTTTTTTAAGACTGAAGACTTCTTCCAGGACATGTAAATATTTCACAGATCATTTCTCAACATACTTTAAAAAAGAGTATTCTTTGTCACAAAGTTTGGAACAATAGGGAAATCTGAATTCTACATTAAAAAGACTCTAAAAAATTGATGTTTTAATTTATCAAATGTAGGTCTAATTAGAAGAATTTTAAATATATTGTGTTCTTAACATGTTAACATAACAGTGATGTTGTTGGTACCCCAATATATCTAAGAAGAGGGCAGTTATCCCATGTGGGGATGTGACAGGCTGGCTACAGATTTCACATAAATATCAACAAAGATTTACAGTGTAATACATGAGGATGAATTTTGAAAACCCAGTCAAAAAACAGAAGAAAAATATAATTTCACTATAAATTTTGCCAAAAAATCATCTTTACCTTTATAATTTACTGTCACCTTCCAAACCTTAAACAGCCTTTAGTTCAACTTTCCTTTTCTGAAGAAATGGAGTTAATAAGATTCCCCAGGCAATAAAAAGTTTGTCTTAGTAGTAAAATGAGTAAAGAAAGTAAAGAGGAATGGAAACTGTATCACCATCATCCTCTTCCTATTTACTGTGTGTGTGAGACTCCTGCTGTGAGAGGGGAAATAGAGCAGCAGGAGTGAGAGCACTGAATAACTAGAGCACACTGAACACCTTTCCAGCTCCACACCAGAAAGAGCTAATTCACTTAGTACATTTATATAGAAAAAAATTATACTGCCTCTTAACCAGGTGTGTTTACATTAACAAGAACCAAAATATATCACAAGTCCTTTTATTGGACTGAAAAGTGCTGCAAAGAAAGATGAGGATGGTCACTTTGTGATAAAATGCTACGAAGGAAGATGAGGATGGTTGAGTCGCACATACACTAGGTTCCAGGGCTTATGGGGTACTCGGCACGAGCCCATTGAAGTCTATGGGGAATGTCACAAGTAGCACAACTCGGTCCGTTGCCCTGGGCGCTCATACAAAGGGGGATATTTACAGGGGATTGTAGTAATAGTTCGTGACGCCACCTGTGGTTTCTGATCAGGTAGACCAGCGCTGCAGGGTTAATCTTCTGAGGGGATGTTATGGGGCAGCAAGATGTTAAGTCCCCCACAGGTGGGACTGTTCCCTCAAAGTCAATGGTGTTGCAGGTGCAGATAATAAGTCAGTCACACACAAGTCAGTCTCTTTCCATACCTTTACTGATGTTGTTGGCAGGTATATCCCGGGAAGCTGGTCAGGGTGGAGAATGCACATTCAGGTAATCGCTGAGTGAGTTTAAGGCCTCCTTTCCCTTTAATGTGTGAGTTTCCAACCTGCGTGAAGCGAAGTTCAACTCTATGTATAACAGCTACGCCCGGTCGACATTGTGGTGGAGCCTTTTCTATCTCTGGTGACCAGATGTTGGAAAGAACTAAGCCGTTGTGGCTGATCAGGCCGACTCCGTCCTGTTCCCCTGACTCCTGTTACGTATCGACACTTAGGGCTACCTTCTGTGACTTGAAGTCCAGCAAGGATTCCGGTGTTTCTCTCACTAGCCGTAAAGGTTCTAGCAATACTTCGGACCCCGGTGTCCGGTTAGTCGAGTGAAGGTGATCTGTCACCGAAGTCACTCCTTTCTTGAGTCACCACTCGCCCGTCGCCTCACTCTTACCCTTAACATAAGCACGGGTAGCAGTAGGTGTAGTTGACAGCTTTCTTACTTTCCAGCTCACTGACTGTTCTCAGTTAACTCAATGTTCCGCAAACTGTAGTCCCCTTCCTTCTTTCCTTCAAAGACTCTGTCCAGAGCAGCTCTCAGGACTTTCCGTCAGACTGAATACACGCTTGCTCCGAGAGTCACTTTCCTCATTCCTTAGGGAACTAACAGTCTAGATGATCTGAGATATCAGCTTGCAATCTTTCCTTCTCTGTCTTCTGTCTCTCCTCTCTCTAGCTCAGACTGAGCTCTGACAGGAATCCTCTCACTCTGGTGTCCTGAGGAGAACTGATCTGTCTGAGGTACAACCAACAACTAGAATAGCTGTCTGTCTAGAATGCCTACTGCTGCATTTCTCCACGCCCCTAAATACCTGAATCTAAGGGGCTCCCTCTGGTGGCTCCTGGGAAATGTGAAGTGTGAATGAATATCAGGTTTTGTAATTACCTTTTTGTGCACTCTCCAGGGAACATGTGTACCAAGCGCAGCCGGGCCACACATGGTCACTTTGTGATATCTTTGAGTTCCATAGGGAGAGAGGCAAGTTCCCACATGTATAGCTAGACAATCTAGAGGACCCTGAGGAAGCTAGTTTATTTGAGTATGCACCTTCCTCTGGGCTTTATCTATCTATCTATCTATCTATCTATCTATCTATCTATCTATCTATCTATCTACCTGTCTGTCTATCTAGAGAGAGAGAGAGACATATCTCTTTATCTCTCTATATGATATATACAGTGGCATGTAAAAGTTTGGGCACCTATGGTCAAAATTACTGTTATTGTGAACTGTTAAGTAAGTTGAAGGTGAAATGATCTCTAAAATGGCTAAGGTAAAAAAAATTCCTTTTGTATTTTGGACAAAAAAAATTGCCGTTTTCTACATTTTAAAACTTACAAAAAGGAAAATGGGTCACTGCAAATGTTTGGGCACCCTTGGAGATCTCTGTGCTCAGATAACTTTCACCAACATTTCAGACCTTGATTAGCCTCTTAAGGTTTGGCTTGTTCACTATCATCCTTAGGAAAGACCTGGTGATGTAAATTTCACAGCTTTATAAAAACCCAGCCTCCTCCAAAAAACAGCAACCACCTGTTCTTCTAAGCAGCTACCTAGCACTGTGAAAATAAAAATGATGGAGGCCCACAAATCAGGAGAAGGCTATAAGAAAATAGCAAAGCCCTTTCAAATTGTCCTTTCCTCTGTAGTTCGAAATGTAATTAAGAAACGGCAGTTAACAGGAACAGTGGAGGTCAAGATAAGGTCTGGAAGACAGAGCAAAATTTCAGTGAGAGCTGTTCATAGGATTGCTAGAGAAGTAAATCAGAACCCCTGCTTGACTGCAAAAGACCTTCATAAAGATTTAGCAGACTCTGGAGATTTTGTACATTGTTTTTCTGTTCAGAGGCACTTGCATAAATATGGCCTTCATAGAAGAGTCATCAGAAAAAAGCCTCTCCTGCATCTTCACCATAAAATTCAGCATCAGAAGTATGCAACAGAACATTTAAACAAGCCTGATGCATTATGGAAACAAGTCCTGTGGATCAATCAGGTTAAAATAGAACTCTTACTCCACAATGATCAAAGGTATGTGTGGAGAAAAAAGTGTACAGAAAAAGAACATCTTCCCAACCATTAAGCATAGGGGTGGATCAATTACGCTTTGGGGCTCTGTTGCAGCCAATGGCACAGGGAATATATCATTGGTAGAAGGAAGAATGGATTCAATGAAATTTCAACAAATTTTTGATGCAAACATAACACCATCTGTAAAAAATCTGAGGTTGTTAAAGAGGATGGCTTCTACAAATGGATAATGATCCTAAACACATGTCAAAATGCCAAAATCTTCACAGCATAGACAATTGCCTTCAGATACGAGATATGCAGCATCTGAAACAATGGATACTGGAAGCCTGTGCTAGCATTTCTTCTGCGGTGTTGCTATCAGTGTGTCAAGAGTGGGAGAAGAGGGTTGCATTGACAATCCAACACAATGGGCAGCACTTTGAGCACATTTTATAAGTGGTCATAAACTTGTAAATAACTCATGAAAGAATAAAGTTACATTAAAACTAAGCATACCATTGTTTTTCTTGTGAAGTTCTCAATGAGTTTTATGTGTCACATGACCCTCTTCCCATTGGAAAAAATAAAGTTGGATCCAAAATGGCTGACTTCAAAATGGCCACCATGGTCGCCACCCATCTTGAAAAGTTTCCCCCTCCCATATACTAATGTGCCACAAACATGAAGTTGATATCACCAACCATTCCCATTTTATTTAGGTGTATCCATATAAATGGCCCACTCTGTGCATATATATATATATATATATATATATATATATATATATATATAAATCTCTCTCTCGTTCTAAAGTCTTCCTAAGCATTTAAAAAGGTCCCTTAGTCTGAGTAGGCTTCACAATAATGGGGAAGACTGCTGACATGACAGATGTCCAGAAGGCAGTCATTGACACACTCCACAAAAGGTCATTGATAAAGAAGCTGGCTGTTCACAGAGTGCTGTATCCAATCATATTAATGGAAAGTTGAGTGGAAGGAAAAAGTGTGGTAGAAAGAAGTGCACAAGCAACTGGGATAATTGCAGGCTTGAAAGGATTGTTATAGCCTTGGGGTGATCCTCGACTCTGCCCTCTCTTTCAAACCACATATCCAAGCCCTCGCCACCTCCTGCCGCCTCAAACTCAAAAATATTTCCTGAATCCGTGCATTCCTCAATCATGAAACCACAAAAACACTAGTGCACGCCCTTATCATCTCCCGCCTCGACTACTGCAACCTCCTACTCTCTGGCCTCCCCTCTAGCACTCTGGCACCACTCCAGTCCGTCCTACACTCTGCTGCCCGACTAATCCACCTGTCTCCCCGCTATTCCCAGCCTCCCCCCTATTCCAGGCCCTTCACTGGCTTCCTATTGCCCAGAGGCTCCAGTTCAAAACCCTAACCATGACATACAAAGCCATCCACAACCTGTCTCCTCCATACATCTGTGACATGGTCTCCCGGTACCTACCCACACGCAACCTTCGATCAAGATCTCGTTCTCTACTCCCGCCTCATCTCTTCTTCCCACAACCGCATACAAGACTTCTCCCGCGCTTCCCCATACTCTGGAACTCTCTACCGCAACACATCAGACTCTCACCAACAACGGAAACCTTCAAGAAGAACCTGAAGACCCACCTGTTCCGACAAGCCTACAGCCTGCAATGATCCTCAGTCTACTGAACCATCGCACAACCAGCTCTACCCTCTCCTAGTGTATCCCCACCCAGCCCTGTAGACTATGAGTCCTCGCGGGCAGAGTCCTCTCTCCTTCTGTACTTGTGTGTCCCTTGTCTCACACATGTTTATTGTACTTGTCTATATTTCCCCTTTTCACATGTAAAGCGTCATGGAATAAATGGCGCTATATATATGTATAATAATAATATTAATAATAATAAATTGTTAAGAAAAGGCCATTCAAAAATTTGGGGAAGATTCACAAGGAGTGAACTGCTCCTAGTGTCATTGCTTCAAGATCCACCACACACAGATGTATCCAGGACATGGGCTACAAGTGTCGCATTCCTTGTGTCAAACCACTCATGACCAATAGACAATGCCAGAAGCGTCTTACCTGGGTCAAGGAGAAAAAGAACTGGACTGTTGCTCAGTGGTCCAAGGTGTTGTTTTCCGATGAAAGTAAATTTTGTATTTAATTTGGAAATCAAGGTCCCAGAGTCTGGAGGAAGAGTGGAGAGGCACACAATCCAAGCTGCTTGAGGTCTAGTGTGAAGTTTCCACAATCAATGATGGTTTAGGGAGCCATGTCATCTGTTGGTGTAGGTCCATTGTGTTTTATCAAAACCAGAGTCAGCGCAGCCGTCTACCAAGAAAATTTTAGAGCACTTCATGCTTGCCTCTGCCAACAAGCTTTTTGGAGATGGAATTTTCGTTCTCCAGCAGGACTTGGCATCTGTTCACACTGTGAAAAGTACCAATACTTGGCTTAAAAACACCAGTATCACTGTGCTTGATTGCCCAGCAAACTCGTCTGGTATTGTCAAGTGGAAGATGCTGAGAAATATCAGATGCAACAATGCAGACAAGCAGAAGGCTTCTATCAAAGCAACCTGGGGTTCCATAACACCTCAACACTGCCACAGGCTGATCACCTCCATGCCACGCCGCATTGTTGCAGTAATTGATGCCAAAGGAGCCCCGACCAAGCATTGAGAGCATTTACTGAACATACATTTCAGTAGGCCTACATTTCGGATTTTAAAATCATTTTTCAAGCTGATGTTTTAAAGTATTCTAATTTACTGAGATAATGACTTTTGGGTTTTCATTGGCTGTAAGCATCAACATTAACAGAAATAAACACTTTAAATAGACTGTTTGTAATGACTGTATAATACATGAGTTTCACTTTTTGCATTGAAGAACTGAAATAGATTAACTTTTTGATGATATTCTAATTTTGTGAGGGGTGCAGTTTTTAGAATGGTGTCACTCTTGGGTATCTCCTATCATATAAACCCCTCAAAGTGACTTCAAATGTGATGTGGTCCCTAAAAAATGGCTTTGTAAAATTTGTGGAAAAATAAAAAAATCGCTGGTGAACTTTCAATCCTTATAACTTCCTAACAAAAAAAAAATTGTTTCCAAAATTGTGCTGATGTAAAATATACATGTGGGAAATGTTATTTATTAACTATTTTGTGTGACATAGCTCTGTGATTTAAGGTCATGAAAAGTCTAAGTTTAAAAATTGCAAATTTTTTTTCACAAATAAACGCAAGTCATATCAAAGAAATTTTACCACTATCATGAATTACAGTATGAAAAAGCAATCTCAGAATCACCAGGATCCGTTGAAGCGTTCCAGAGTTAGGCAGGGGTCACACTGGCAAGTGTGATGCGAGAAACTCTCTCTCGAGTCTCTCGCATCAATACCCGGCACTGCCGCCGGTACTTGGGATCGGAGTGTGTGGCTGCATGTATTTCTATGCAGCCGCACACTCCAGTCCGAGTGCCAGCGGCAGTGCCGGGTATTGATGCGAGAGACTCGAGAGAGTTTCTCGCATCACACTTGCCAGTGTGACCCCGGCCTTATAACCTTATAAAGTGACAGTGGTTAGAATTGCAAAAATTGGCCCGGTCATTAAAGTGCAAATCACCCTCAGTGGAAAAGGGGTTAACATGATGTTAGAAGCTCTGATAGTATATTTTATGTGTTAGTTTTCCCTTTAATTTTGGACATTTGATACTTTGATTAATCACATAGTTGTAGGGAGGTGGATTGGGCCCGTGGTGCTCCTCTCGTTTCAGGGCCAGAACTGCTGAGGCTGTGACCATTGTTGCCGGAGGGAACACTTTCTGACCTGGACAGACCTTTGCACCTGACTGCGGGGGGTCGGGTGGCAGATAAAAGAGGTGGAGTGTGGGAAAGCGGGGCTTTTGGTGGGAAGACGGAGCGCGCAACAGGAGAAAGTTGACTCGCTCTCCTCAGCACGACTCCAGAAAGCCAGGCCGCACTGCTGACTCTCTACACACACGCAGACAGACTGTTTGCAGCGTGTGACCGTTACCACTCCAACCCTTGAGACCGGAGAGACATTCCGTTCTGCTGACTGCTGGTAGTGCTTGCTGTGGGCTGGACCGGGAAGCAGACTCGGAGTCACCTAGCTCACCCCGGAGTTCTCCCGTGCTTCATGACCCTTCCACCCCGGGGTCTCCTATTCCTCCTCCGCTGAGACTCCGCTCCGGGACCATCAGACCACGCTCAGGAGCGCCAGGATACATCGCGGCGGTCAGGAGCCAGTGCCTCACGTTCCTCCAGGACCAGGCCAGAGTCTTCACGCATCACCTGATGCGCCAATCCGGGACCTCCTCGCCTCCATCTCTTGGAGACATCTGACTGATAAATGTATCGGTTTATTAACCCCTTAACGACCGCCGATACGCCTTTTAACGGCGGTCATTAAGGGTACTTAAACCACAGCGCCGTTAATTAACGGCACTGTGGAAAAAGTGAATAGCGCCCCCCAGAGGCGCATTTTCTCCGGGGTCTCGGCTACCGGGGGTAGCCGAGACCCCAGAGAACATGAATCGGGTCGGTTTTTACCGACACCGATGTTGCGATCGCCGTTATTAACCCTATAACGGCGACCGCAACAAAAAAAAAAAAAAAGTTGTGCCATTTAATTTCTCTGTCCTCTGATGTCATCGGACATCAGAGGACAGAGAAAAAGGGTCCCCGGGACCCCCATGTGGCCCCCGATGTCCTGTATGTGGCCCCAGGGCCCTCCGGTGTCCCCCGGGGCCGGCGCGATGAAGAAAATGGCGGGCGCATGCTCAGTGCGCCCGCCGCTATGTGCCGCTGTGTCCTGGGGGGGATGGGCAAATATTCTCTGGGGTCTCGGCTACCGGGGGTAGCCGAGACCCCAGAGAACATGATCCGGGTCGGTATTCACCGATCCCGGTGTTGCGATCGCATCTATGCAAGCATAGATGCGATCGCAAAAAAAAAAAAAAAAGATTTCTCTCCCTCTGATGTGATGTGAGGGTCCCCCGATCGCCCCCCCATATACTTACCGGTGTCCTCCGTCCTCCCGCAGGCCCCAGGATCCCGGCGTCTTCTTCCTGCAAAAAAAAAATGGCGGCAGATTCAAAAATGATTTCATTCATTCTCCAGAAAGTGCATTTTGATCACTGTGATAAACTATCACAGTGATCAAAATAAAAAAAAACAGTACATAACCCCCCCATTTATCACCCCCTTAGTTAGGTACATATAATAAAAAATAGAAATTATATTTATTTTCATTTTTCTGTTAGGGTTAGGGTTATAATTAGGGTTAGGGTTAGCATTAGGGTTAGGGTTAGCATTAGGGTTAGGGTTATAATTAGCGTTAGGGTTAAGCTGGGTTCATACTGCGTTATGGCAGTCCGTTAGACGGACTGCGTTACACCGCGGTATAACGCGGTGTAACGCAGTCCGTTAACGCTGCCATTCACCCCCATTTGAGGGCGCATCGCGACGCATGCCGTAAAGCGGGATGCGTTTGCGACGTGCCATCATTCAGTGACGGAGCCTCGGACGCGGGCTGCAGCGTCTGGGCTCCGTCACCGCTAGCGCAGATGAATCATCTGCTGATTCCTCTGCGCTAGCGGGTATAGCATAACGCGATCGTGTTATGCTATACCGTTACCAGCCCGTCAACGCTATGTGTTGAACAGGCTGGTAAAACGCAAAATGAACCTAGCCTTAGGGTTAGGGTTATAATTAGGGTTATAATTAGGGTTAAGGTTACAATTAGGGTTAGGGTTAAAATTAGGGTTAGGGTTACAATTAGAGTTAGGGTTACAATTAAGGTTAGGGTTACAATTAGGGTTGGGATTTAGGTTAGGTTTAGGGTTGGGATTAGGGTTAGGGGTGTGTTGGGGTTAGGGTTGGAGCTAGAATTGAGGGATTTCCACTATTTAGGCACATCAGGGGGTCTCCAAACACGACGTGGCGTTCAAAAAGTCAAATGGCGCTCCCTCCCTTCCGAGCCCTGCCGTGCGCCCAAACAGTGGTTTACCCCAACATATGGGGTATCAGCGTACTCAGGACAAATTGCACACCAATTTTGGGGTTCTAATTTCTCCTGTTACCCTTGGGAAAATAAAAAATAGCTGGCTAAAAAAATCATTTTTGAGAAAAAAAATGATTTTTTATTTTCACAGCTCTGCGTTTATAAATTTCTGTGAAACACTTGGGGGTTCAAAGTGCTCACCACACATCTAGATAAGTTCCTTAAGGGGTCTAGTTTCCAAAATGGGGTCACTTGTGGGGGGTTTCCACTGTTTAGACACATCAGGGGGTCTCCAAACACGACGTGGCTTTCAAAAAGTCAAATGTCGCTCCCTCCCTTCCGAGCCCTGCCGTGCGCCCAAACAGTGGTTTACCCCAACATATGGGGTATCAGCGTACTCAGGACAAATTGCACACCGATTTTGGGATTCTAATTTCTCCTGTTACCCTTGGGAAAATAAAAAATAGCTGGCATAAAAAAAACATTTTTGAGAAAAAAAATGATTTTTCATTTTCACAGCTCTGCGTTTATAAATTTCTGTAAAGCACTTGGGGGTTCAAAGTGCTCACCACACATCTAGATAAGCTCCTTGGGGGTCTAGTTTCCAAAATGGTGTCACTTGCAGGGGGTTTCTACTGTTTAGGTACATCAAGGGCTCTGCAAACACAACATGACGCCCGCAGAACATTCCATCAAAGTCTGCATTACAAAATGCCGCTCCTTCCCTTCCAAGCACTCCCATGCGCCCAAACAGTGGTTTCACCCCACATATGGGGTATCAGCGTACTCAGGAAAAATTGCACAACAACTTTTTGGGTCCAATTTCTCCTGTTACCCTTGGGAAAATAAAAAAATAGCGGGCTAAAGAATCATTTTTGAGGAAAAAAATGATTTTTTATTTTCACAGCTCTACGTTTATTAATTTCTGTGAAGCACTTGGGGGTTCAAAGTGCTCACCACACATCTAGATAAGTTCCTTAAGGGGTCTAGTTTCCAAAATGGTGTGATTTGTGGGGGATTTCGACTGTTTAGGCGTATCAGGGGCTCTCCAAACGCGACATGGCGTCCAATTTCAATTCCAGCCAATTTTGGTTTGAAACAGTCAAACGGCGCTCCTTCACTTCCAAGCCCTGCCGTGCGCCCAAACAGTGGTTTACCCCCACATATGGGGTATCGGCATGCTCAGGACAAATTGCACAAAAACTTTTGGGGTCTTGTTACGCTTGGGAAAATAAAAATTGGGGTGAACAGATCGTTTTTGTGGAAAAAATATGATTTTTTATTTTCACGGTTCTATGTTATAAACTTCTGTGAAGCACTTGGAGGTTCAAAGTGCTCGCCACACATCTAGATAAGTTCCTTAGGGGGTCTAATTTCCAAAATGGGGTCACTTGTGGGGGGTTTCCACTGTTTAGACACATCAGGACCTCTACAAACACGACATGACGTCCAGACAATTCTGCGCTGAAAAAGTCAAACGGCGCTCCTTCCCTTCCAAGCTCTGCCTTGCACCCAAACAATGGTTTACCCCCACATATGGGGTATCAGAATGCTCAGGACAAATTGCACAAAAACTTTTGGGGTCTTGTTACCCTTGGGAAAATAAAAATTGGGGTGAAAAGATTGTTTTTGTGGAAAAAATATGATTTTTTATTTTCACTGTTCTATGTTATAAACTTCTGTGAAGCACTTGGAGGTTCAAAGTGCTCACCACACATCTAGATAAGTTCCTTAGGGGGTCTAGTTTCCAAAATGGGGTCACTTGTGATGGGTTTCCACTGTTTAGACACATCAGGGCCTCTACAAACGCGACATGGCGTCCAGCCAATTCTGCGTTGAAAAAGTCAAATGTCGCTCCTTCCCTTGCAACCTCTGCCGTGCGCCCAAAAAGTGGTTTACCCCCACATATGGGGTATCGGCTTAATCAGGAGAAATTGCACAACAAATTTTGTGGTTCATTTTTTCTTTTAACAGTTGTGAAAATAAAAAAAATAGGTTCCGAAGTAAAGTTTTTGCAAAAAAAGTTAAATGTTAATTTTTTCCTTCCACATTGCTTCAGTTCCTGTGAAGCATGTAAAGGGTTAATAAACTTCTTGAATGTGGTTTTGAGCACCTTGAGGGGTGCAGTTTTTAGAATGGTGTCACTTTTGGCTATTTTCTATCATATAGACCCCTCAAAGTGACTTCAAATGTGAGGTGGTCCCTAAAATAAAAATGGTGTTGTAAAAATGAGAAATCGCTGGTCAACTTTTAACCCTTATAACTTCGTAACAAAAAAAAATTTTGGTCCCAAAATTGTGCTGATGTAAAGTAGACATGTGGGAAATGTTATTTATTAAGAAATTTGTGTGACATATCTCTCTGATTTAAGGGCATAAAAATTTAAAGTTTGAAAATTGTTAAATTTTCAAAATTTTCGCCATATTTCCGTTTTTTTCATAAATAAACACAAGTCATATCAAAGAAATTTTACCACTATCGTGAAGTACAATATGTCACGAAAAAACATTCTCAGAATCAGCGGGATTCGTTAAAGCGTTCCAGAGTTATAACCTCATAAAGTGACAGTGGTCAGAATTGTAAAAATTGGCCCGGTCATTAAGCTGCAAAATGGCTCTGTCACTAAGGGGTTAAACACTTGTTCTTTGTTTAAATTCTGTCTTTCATTCCCTTGTTATTATTTCCCTGCGTGGAGTATCCCTGTAATAAACTCCCATTAACTCTTGGTCTGCCTCCTGCTTGTCACTGCATCCCGCATACCTGCTGAATCTTACATAGTAATGTCTTAATAAAACAGCCCTCCGATGGGTAGTCGTAGTCATTGTAGTATTCAAGACTGTAGAAAAGAGTGTATGAGTATTTTACTGCTATGAGTACTATGAGTATTTTACTGCTATGAGTACATAAGCCACGCCGGCCGTCTGCTGTTGCAAGTACAGCTCCTCTTACTTATTTGCTTTGTAGTTACTCCAGGAAGAGAGAAATGTGATGCTGACTGAAAGGTAGAAAAATAATCACATTTTAGGTTAGGCCAGGTTATTAAGACTTTAAGGCTCCTTTTTTTCTTCATAATCAGAAACAGAGGGTTTGCCAGTCCAGGCCTGCATGGATCATTAGTTCAGAAATGTAAATATTATCAGCGGGAGGATATTGGTCTTACTCCTTCCACTGCTTTGTTTAGCAGATGTGTAAAAACTACAGTTCACAATGTCAGTTACTGTTGCTGTGGCTGTACATAAGAACCAGCAATTATCTATTAATTATTTATTATTTAACTCAGCTTTTTAGTATAACTTTTAATCTTTTTTATATATATATATATATATATATATATATTATATATATATATATATTTTTTATGTGACTATTTGCATAAGTTAAATCTTAAAATGTTCCAGTTTTCACACAAGGTAGTAGAATACACATAATAGGCTATCTGTTCCTGTTGTATGTGGTTTACTTGTCAGCTTTGCTGTGTAGACTGAGACAAGTCAGAAAAATGTAGAAGATTTTACTTTTAGAAATATTTCATTACAGGTTTTCCACAAAGAAAAATAAAATGGCATGAGAATCTACCAGTGAAGCTGTAATACCCGGGGACACCCCAGCTGAGGGTCACAGAACACTACAGAAAAAGGGGTCTAGTTGGGTGTGTGTGTTGTTACCACTTGTAGACCTAACTACAGATCTTATACTGCCGCTTGACAAGGCGGGCCAGCACCTGATGAAGTAGAGATGAACGACAGAGGCAAGAATAAGAAAATAAACTTTTCTTTACTAAACAAACTGGTAAAACATATTATAATAATATATCTCCTGCGCAAATCAGAGGTATTGGCTTGACAGCTACATGTGGCGGCACATTTCTGATATTTTTTGTTACACTGAAAGAACAGTTTCCAATGAGGGCCTCCTTCTTTCCTTCTTTTGAGGGCCACACAGGTTGAGGTGGGTCGCTACAGCCTCTCACAACTATACTGGACTTCTGATTAATGTGGGCCACTGGATGCGGGTGCGCCGCTGGATTTCCGTAAGTGTATATGAGTTTATATTCGCTGCAACTCTGGAGATAATGTGTCCCATCCTGGCCAGTCTTAACTTTAACCCTCAAGTATGGCCACACCTGAGCTTTCTTATCAAGTATAGATAGCGCTTCCTGTAGGCACCCCACTTGCCTGCTATAAAGGATTACTTCTGACATTTGATAATTGATTGCTTCAGAACTTGCTACCTGAATAAAGTTCTCCACACACAATACCCTTAATCATTGCTTACCTGTCAAATGTTTCTTCTTTCAGTATTTTCCAACAACTGTCTCACAAACATGACTGCGTATGGCCAATATGGGTTTCCCACATGTCATCTCCTTTCCACCACCATCCTGTACCAAAACACCACCCCCTTTTTCCCAACAATAAAAGCACAACACATATTCTTTGGATAATTTGGCCACAGCAGCCAGTTTATTAACAAACAATGACATAAATAACATGTATAACGATACATATGCAAAACCTGAGGGGAGGGTTCTTGGAGCTAAAAGATCTGGCTTAATAGTTGCAAAACCATCAACAAAATTGAACCGCCACTTTTACCCTCAGCCGTAACCACCAGCTCGAGGGCACCATGTAACCCGTTCCGGGCAGACTAACCACCAAAGCTCCCGAGGTAAAACCCAGTCCAGAGTCCGTAACCAAATGCCAGATCAACCCCAAACAATTTTAAATTATCGTAATTTAACATACAATTCCTTCCCTCGATAAATCGTCAACTCCAAGAACAACCACCCCCCGCCAAACTTGCCACTGTGACAAAGGTAAGACTAACATATACATATACATAACAAATTACCTAGTATTCCATAAACCTAAGCATGACCCCCTGATGACATAACAAACCAGAAAAGGGGAGGGTGGGTGGGTCTTCCTTCTCCAGCTTCCTGAGGGATACTGCCTATTTTCCTGCACTTTTTCCTAGATTCAAATCCCGCCCCCCACTACTCCTCCCTCAAACCCATTCAACCAATCCCAACCCCAGCTCTCCATTATTTGAAAGAAAACCCCCTCGTCAACGCAGTCATGGAGGGCTTTCATCTAGCTGTGACCATTCCTGCCCCCATCTTGAACTTAGCAGTTCTTATACCCACTTAACTCCTCTCAATATGGGCAGGCCTAACAATTAACCACATCTGCAGGCTACCCAAGTGCTGAAGGCCACGGAATAGATAAAACAACATAACACAGGTCAATGCATTATATTAATATAAGATCTTCAAGGGAGGTGTAATCAGCTCTTCCAAAAGGTTCTGGAAATGATAATATGAGCTCCATAGAACCCTGATCTCAACATCGCTGAGTCTATATGTGATTTCATATAGCAATAGGGGGATTTGTGTAAGTCTACATCCACAGAAAATATGTGGTTCTCCAAGATATTTAGAACAACCTCATTGCCAAGTTCCTTCACAAACTGTGTGCAAGTGTATCTAGAAGAATTGATGCTGTTTTGAAGGCAAACGGTAGTCGCACATATTGATTTGATTATTATTTGTCTTTTAGTTTTTCATGTTGCATTTTGTGAAATGATAAAAAACTACTGAAATTCCTATTTTGATGCATTCTTACTTAGCTGCAGTTTTTCTAAACTAGCTTAAAACCTTGTAAAGTACTGTACATCTTAACGCTATCAATGTTATCACATTCTGCAGAGGAGGAACTCTTTTGAAGTCCAACCCTATCAAGATCAAAAGGAGAGACGAAATGGAAAAGTAATATAAGGGTGTATCTGGCCAGATCTGGCCAGAATGAATCCCTATAAAGAAGTTAAAAAAACAATCACTTTATATCAGAATTCCCTCACACAAGGACATTTCTAAATGCCATGCCAAAGGTCAGACAGGCTAAAACACTTGGGACAATTTGTGAGTCTCTCCAGATGTGGAGCCATGACTGGGAAATTGAATCCCTACAACATCAGCTTGAAGTGAGCGTCTTGCCACGTTTCACTGATGGCAAATTTTCTCACATTTTCCCACTCCTCTTGTACATCCTGATCCCATAGAATTTGCTCCTATTTTTAAAAAAGTTGTTTCAGATGGATGGATAAAAAGGAGTTCTAGATTGAACCTGAACTCTCATGACCCAATGAGATCATCAACTGAATAAGTTGATGCTTTACTCTGCACATGTAAAAGACTGAATCTGCAAAAAAAATTAACTGCATCAAAGGTCGGGATGTATAGGAATATGTAAATGGGATAAAGTTTCTTCCACTGAGCAACTTCTCTTATTTTCTGTATTCAAAAATTATAATGACACAATTATTCCTTTGTCTTCCATGCATTTAAAAGTTTACTTTCTATTCTTGGAAGGAATTCTGGATATCCCCTGAGGTACTGTACATATGTGTAAAAAATTAGAAGGGGAGCTTAAAATGCTTCCTTAGTTCTTTTCAGTCTGCAATTGTGTATCTTAGTATAATCAACACTTTTGCCATGTCTTTAGCTTTAAGTCTATTTTGGCAAAGATTAGAGGGTAATTTGCATTTATACACAACTTGGGGTCTTCCCAATTTTTATTTCCAATGACAGCTGTATTCTACTGCTCAAAGTCTGGATGTAACTGTTCTACCCTTCAGTGTGTCTGGGATGCAGTTACTGACGGCTCAGCCATCCAATCTTGTACAGAGGGGTGCTGAACCTGTCTGTACTTTAATTGACAGCTCAGTCTCCAGTCTGGTGCAGGGGCGTGCTGAGCTGTCTGTGTTTTGATTGACAGTTCGGCCATCCAATCTGAGACTGGAAGGTGCTGGCTGTCTCCAGATGTTCAATGTCCCAGGTGATTGCCCGGCTATTTAACTGGGCTGTTCCTCCCAGACCTCTGCCAGATGTACATTCAGCATTTGTGTGGTTTGTCTCTCTGTGCCATGTGTTCTGTTTGTTGATCTTTTGTTGCCTGACCTTGGATCTCGTTGACAAATAAGTATTTTTATGAATACGTCTTATAGCCCTTCACTGCCAGGAGTGGCTGTGATGTCAGTATCCTCTGATGTACAGTTGGTCTCTGCCAAACCTGTAATGGAACTCTCTGACAAATTTTTGGGAGAGAAAGACCAGGTTAGGGTATTCAGGAACAGCTGTCAGTTATTTTTTATCCATGCTCCGGTCTTCAGGGGATGAGTTCCAGTGGGTGGGAACAATAATGTTCCTACTGCAAGAGGTCCTCAGACCTGGGCAGTTTCCTTGTCTACACAAGCTTCAGAATGGTCTTCTGTTGACACTTTTTTTTATAATCTAGGTCTGATCTATGACTAACCCGACAAGGTCCAGGTTAAGATCATGAACCTGGCACAGGGGGGTCACACAGCTGAGGACTACTGCATTGAGTTCCAGCAGTGGTCCACTGAAGTTCTGTGGAACGATGTAACTTTCAGGTGCCATTTCCACAAAGGCCTTTCCGAAACTCTTAAGGATGTTCTTGTCCTTCATGACGCCCATTGTTCTTTGGTGGAGGCCATAATCCGGGCCATACGAATGGACCACAGAATCCGTGAGATATGTGGTGAACAGCAGGCTGCCAGTAATACTTCCCCGGAGAAGGTCCATCTACTGGAAGTACCAGTCTTGGACTTTGTCTGTACTGTGGTCTGTCTGGACATTTTCGCAAGTATTGTCCAAGTCGTCCTCTGTTGTGAATGTGCTAGAAATGAATTCTGAGCAGAAGCTCCCTCTGGTGGTTACAAACAGTACTGAACTATCCAATGAAGATTGGGAAGATTGGCGATCAGGTGTTACTGACTGGTCTTATATAAGGGAGGTTCCCTCCCATCAGGGTTGCCGGTGATCATTTGTTCTGGTCTCATCTTTGATTCCTGTTCACTTTGTAGCCTGCTGTTTCATGCCTGCATCTTCTGCTAACAGATAAGACATTTTCTTCTTTTTGTTTTTTGTGCTTGCTTTTTGCATTTTGTCCTGCACTTCTGTGGGGGTCTGCCGGGTCCCCTCCGGGGGCTTGTGCTCCTCTCAGTTTAGTTCAGCCACTGTTGTTTGTTCATTTGCCTTTTCCAGTTTTTTCAGTGGCTGCTGTTTAGTTTTTGTTACACCAGAGAACTAATTTAGGTGGTAGAGGTCGTGTGATCTCAGGTGTTTTTGTAATTAGTAGAGTTGGTACTTTTCAGGGTTTTTTGGGGTTGCAGTAAGTGTCCTTCCTTTCCTTTTCTATTTAGGAAGTTTGGGCCCCAGCGTTTGCTCATACTATTTTCTATCTGTGTCTGTAGTTCTTCTTGTCTAACCGCCATTACATGTTTGGGGGCTTTCTATGTTCTTTGGGGATCTGCTCCGGGCCAGATAGTTTTCCTCTTTCTGTCTTTAGGTGTAGTTAGCTTCTCAGGCTGTGACGAGGCGTCTAGGACCAACGTAGGTACGCTCCACGGCTGCCTTTAGTTGTGTGGTTAGTCAGGGTACTGCAATCCCATAGATTCCAACCTCTCTGGTGTATTTCCTTTTTTGCTTGCTCTCCTCAGCTACCAAATCATAACAGTATCACCGGCCCAAAAACTGATATTTGTATGGTACTCACAGAAGGGAAAAATAGTGTTAAAGAAAGAAGATTGTCAGAGTTGTCAGAGATTTTTTTTTTTTCCCTCTGTATCTCTGGGTGCTGAGGAGAATTTTTTATTTTTTTTTCTCAATGGAGTTTGCACAGTTGTCTGGCCGTGTGGATCAGCTTGCCACTGAAGTTCGGAGTATTGCTACCTATCTTGCTAGGTTGCCGGTTGTGGAACCTAGGATCCCCATGCCAGATTTATTTTTGGGGGATCGAGCTAAATTTCTGAATTTCAAAAATAACTGTAAGTTGTTTTTTGCCTTGAAATCTAAGTCCTCAGGGAACGCAGCACAGCAGGTTCAAATTGTCATCTCTCTCCTGCGCGGCGATCCTCAGGATTGGGCTTTTTCCCTGACACCTGGGGATCCTGTTTTGAGTAATGTTGATGCATTTTTTCAGGCTCTGGGGTTATTGTACGATGAGCCTAATGTCACTGATCAAGCTGAAAAAGCCTTGTTGGCATTAAATCAGGGGCTTGAGGACGCTGAGTTATACTGTCAGAGATTCCGAAGGTGGGCAGTCCTGACCAAATGGAATGACGATTACTTTGGCAGCCCTTTTTCGGAAGGGTCTGTCAGAGAATGTAAAGGATGTTATGGTGGGATTCCCTGTTCCCTCTGGTCTCAATGATTCTATGTCATTAGCGATTCAAATTGACAGACGTTTGCGTGAGCGTAGAGGTATGCGTGGAATAGTGTTGCCTTGTGAACCAGCTTCTGATCCCATGCAGTGTGATAGAGTGGCTTCTGGGGCACAGCGTCATGAGTTTCGAAAACGCAATGGGTTATGTTTCTACTGTGGTGACGCCTCTAATGCTATTTCAGTCTGCCCTAAGCGGGGAAGACGTTTTGCACGCTCAGTTGTCTTGGGTAGTGTTCAGACTAAATTTTTGTTGACTGTTACCCTGATTTGCTCCCTGTCCACATTTTCTGCTCAGGCTTTCGTTGATTCGGGAGCAGCTATTAACCTGATGGATTTTGATTTTGCTAAACGTTGTGGGTTTCCCTTGATACCCCTACGGAAGTCTATTCCCCTACTGGGGATCGATTCTACCCCTTTGGCTGAGAATAAACCTCAGTTCTCTACTCAGGTGATAATGAGGGTTGAACCTGATCATCAGGAGAGTTGCAAATTTTTGGTGCTGTATAATCTGCATGACATTATCGTACTGGGTTTCCCTTGGTTACAGTCTCATAATCCTGTTTTGGATTGGAAATCTGTGTCTGTAACCAGTTGGGGCTGCCAATGTGTTAATACCAACACTCCTGTTTTTTCTGCCTCCCCCCAGGCTCAGGATGTTCCTGACTTTTAGACTGATTTTTCTGATGTGTTTAGCGAAAGTAAATCTGCATCCTTGCCCCCCCATAGGAGCTATGACTGCGCTATTGAATTAGTGCCTGGTAGTAAATTCCCTAAAGGTCGCCTTTTTAACTTGTCTGTACCTGAACATGACGCTATGCGGTCTTATATCAAGGAGTCATTGGAGAAGGGTCATATCAGACTATCCTCTTCACCCTGGGGTGCCGGTTTTTTCTTTGTGGCCAAAAAGGATGGTTCATTAAGGCCGTGTATTGATTATCGTCTCTTGAACAATATCACTGTGAAATATCAATATCCGTTACCCTTGATTTCTGACCTGTTTTCCAGGGTGAAAAGTGCTACTTGGTTTACCAAGCTTGACCTCAGGGGGGCATATAACCTTATTCGCATTAAGCAAGGGAATGAATGGAAGACGGCATTTAATACCCCAGAGGGGCATTTTGAGTACCTAGTGATGCCCTTTGGGCTCACTAATGCTCCTTCTGTCTTCCAGTCCTTCATGAATGACATTTTCAGGGATTTTGTGGATAAATTTCTGATTGTTTATTTGGATGATATCTTGATTTTTTCCAATGACTGGGACTCTCATGTGAAACATGTTCGGACTGTGTTCCAGATTTTGAGAGAGAATGCTCTGTATGTGAAGGGATCAAAGTGTCTTTTTGGCGTACAGAGGATCTCATTTCTGGGATTCATTTTGTCCCCATCTGTTATTGAAATGGACCCGGTCAAGGTTCAGGCCATCTGTGACTGGGTCCAACCTACTTCATTAAAGGCTCTTCAAAGATTCTTGGGTTTTGCCAATTTTTATCGTAAATTTATTGGTAATTTCTCTGTTATTGTTAAACCATTGACTGATTTGACCAAAAAGGGTTCTGATGTGGTGAATTGGCCTCCTGAGGCAGTCTCTGCGTTTCAGGAACTTAAGCAGAAATTCACTTCTGCTCCTGTTCTACGGCAGCCTGATGTTTCTCTGCCGATTCAGGTGGAGGTTGATGCCTCTGAGATTGGGGCAGGTGCCGTTTTGTCCCAAAGAGATCCAGAGACCTTTAAAAGTAACCCTTGTGCCTTTTTCTCTCGAAAATTTTCTCCAACTGAACGTAATTATGACGTGGGTAATCGGGAGTTATTGGCCATGAAGTGGGCTTTTGAAGAGTGGAGACATTGGCTGGAGGGAGCCAAACATCAGGTGGTGGTCCTCACGGACCATAAGAATCTGGTTTATCTCGAATCAGCCAAGCGACTTAATCCTAGACAGGCCAGGTGGGCCTTGTTTTTCACACGTTTTAATTTTGTGGTTTCCTTTCTTCCTGGCACTAAGAATGTTAAGGCGGATGCCCTCTCGAGGAGTTTCCTTGCGGACTCTCCTGAGTTATCTGATCCTGCTGTTATTTTGAAAGAGGGTGTAGTTCTTTCCGCCATCTCGCCCAATTTGAGACTGGCTCTGGAAGGGTGTCAGGAGGATAAATCCGAGCGCTGCCCTATTGGGAAATTGTTTGTCCCAGACCGATGGAAAAAGAGTGTGATGTCTGAGATTCATTGTTCCGCGTTGGCCGGTCATCCCAGAATTTTTGGTACCAGAGACTTGGTTAGTCGGTCCTTTTGGTGGCGTACTTTGTCTCGTGACGTCAGGGAATTTGTGCAGTCCTGCAGGACTTGCTCTCGCTCCAAGCCTTGCTCTCGCTCTAGTGGTTTGTTGATGCCATTGCCTGTGCCCAAGAGACCATGGACCCATATCTCTATGGATTTCATTTCCGACCTCCCTGTTTCTCAGAGAATGACCGTTATCTGGGTGATTTGTGATAGGTTTTCCAAAATGATACATCTTGTGCCATTACCTAAGTTGCCTTCCTCCTCTGAATTGGTGCCTTTGTTCCTTCAGCACGTGGTTCGGTTACACGGCATTCCTGAGAAGATTGTGTCTGACAGAGGAGTCCAGTTTGTTTCTAGATTTTGGAGGACTTTTTGTTCTAAACTTGGTGTTCAATTGTCTTTCTCCTCGGCTTTTCATCCTCAGACCAATGGACAAACTGAGAGAACAAACCAGACATTGGAGACTTATCTGAGATGCTTTGTGTCTGCTGATCAGGATGACTGGGTCTCTTTTTTGCCTTTGGCTGAGTTTGCTCTTAATAATAGGGCTAGCTCTGCCACTTTGATGTCCCCATTTTTCTGCAATTTTGGGTTTCACCCTCGATTTTCTTCAGGACAGACGGAGGCTTCTGTCTGTCCAGGTGTTGACTCTGTTGTGGAGCGTATGCAGCAGATTTGGGACCAGGTAGTGGAGAGGTTGTCCCTCTCTCAGGAGAGGGCCCAGTGGTTTGCCAACCGGCATAGGACTGATGGTCCTCGGTTTGAAGTGGGGGACTTGGTCTGGTTGTCCTCAAGAAATATCCCTATGAGAGTTGCATCTCCTAAGTTTAAGCCTAGGTTCATTGGACCTTATAATATCATGGAGATTCTTAATCCTGTTTCCTTTCGTTTACTTCTTCCAGGGACATTTAAGATCCATAACGTGTTCCACAAGTCCTTATTGAAGAGGTTTGTCGAGCCAGTGGTTCCTATGGCTGTGCCTCCTGACCCTATTTTGGTTGAGGGCAATCTGGAGTATGTGGTTGAGAAAATATTGAATTCTCGTTTTTCTAGACGGAAACTCCAGTATTTGGTTAAGTGGAGAGGTTATGGTCAGGAGGACAATTCTTGGGTGTTTGCTTCGGACATCCATGCTAGGAGACTCATCCGTGCGTATCACAGAGCTCATCCTGACCGACCTGGTTGCTCAAATGAGGGTTCGTGACCCCTCCTCAAGGGGGGGGGGTACTATTGTGATTGGACCTTATAAGATCATGGAGATTCTTAATCCTGTTTCCTTTCGTTTACTTCTTCCAGGGACATTTAAGATCCATAACGTGTTCCACAAGTCCTTATTGAAGAGGTTTGTCGAGCCAGTGGTTCCTATGGCTGTGCCTCCTGACCCTGTTTTGGTTGAGGGCAATCTGGAGTATGTGGTTGAGAAAATATTGAATTCTTGTTTTTCTAGACGGAAACTCCAGTATTTGGTTAAGTGGAGAGGTTATGGTCAGGAGGACAATTCTTGGGTGTTTGCTTCGGACATCCATGCTAGGAGACTCATCCGTGCGTATCACAGAGCTCATCCTGACCGACCTGGTTGCTCAAATGAGGGTTCGTGACCCCTCCTCAAGGGGGGGGGTACTATTGTGAATGAGCAGAAGCTCCCTCTGGTGGTTACAAACAGTACTGAACTATCCAATGAAGATTGGGAAGATTGGCGATCAGGTGTTACTGACTGGTCTTATATAAGGGAGGTTCCCTCCCATCAGGGTTGCCGGTGATCATTTGTTCTGGTCTCATCTTTGATTCCTGTTCACTTTGTAGCCTGCTGTTTCGTGCCTGCATCTTCTGCTAACAGATAAGACATTTTCTACTTTTTGTTTTTTGTGCTTGCTTTTTGCATTTTGTCCTGCACTTCTGTGGGGGTCTGCCAGGTCCCCTCCGGGGGATTGTGCTCCTCTCAGTTTAGTTCAGCCACTGTTGTTTGTTCATTTGCCTTTTCCAGTTTTTTCAGTGGCTGCTGTTTAGTTTTTGTTACACCAGAGAACTAATTTAGGTGGTAGAGGTCGTGTGATCTCAGGTGTTTTTGTAATTAGTAGAGTTGGTACTTTTCAGGGTTTTTTGGGGTTGCAGTAAGTGTCCTTCCTTTCCTTTTCTATTTAGGAAGTTTGGACCCCAGCGTTTGCTCATACTATTTTCTATCTGTGTCTGTATTTCTTCTTGCCTAACCGCCATTACATGTTTGGGGGCTTTCTATGTTCTTTGGGGATCTGCTCTGGGGCAGATAGTTTTCCTCTTTCTGTCTTTAGGTGTAGTTAGCTTCTCAGGCTGTGACGAGGCGTCTAGGACCAACGTAGGTACGCTCCACGGCTGCCTTTAGTTGTGTGGTTAGTCAGGGTACTGCAATCCCATAGATTCCAACCTCTCTGGTGTATTTCCTTTTTTGCTTGCTCTCCTCAGCTACCAAATCATAACAGTCCTCAGGATAGCAACTGTCTGGAAAACAGGTAGCGTTTTCTTCCTCTGATAAAGTTCTGATAAATACGGTGTTATCCTTCAATACCAGATGTTATCAAAATTGTCGTTCATTGACTGTGGGTCTGCTACTAACTTTATTAATTCGGGACTGGTTCTGAAGTTAGGGTTAGTTAGTTTAGAAAGACCCATTTAAATATTCACCCTTGACAAGACACCATTAGCCCGGAATTTGGTCAAGAGGCTAAGGGTGGATTTCACGCTTCATGTGTGAGCACTCCACTCTGAATCCATCTCCTGTTTTGTTTTTGATAATTTACCTGTTTGGCTGGTACTGGGGCTTCCAAGGCTGCAGATTCACAATCCTGTTATTGATTGGTGTCAGAAGGAGATTTTTAAATGGAGCCCCAACTGTTGCAAGAAATGTGTAAAATCTGTACAAATATGCTCTGCTAGTCTGAAGGGTCTGCCGGGTACCTGCAGGACTTCAGAGATGTGAAAAAGAGTTGGAGATACTACCTCCCCATTGTCCTTATGATTTTGCTATTAATCTTGTCCCCAAAGCAAAATTACCCAAAGCTCGCCCATACAATTTGTCTTGGTCTGTACGGACTGCCATGAAAGAATATGTTAACAAAAGTTTACGGAAGGGTCATATCCGTCCTTCCTCCCCCCCGTAGCTGTCAGATTTTTCTTTGTAAAAAGCAAAGATGGGGTCTCCGTCCTTGCCTCGATTTCCGAGAACTAAACAAAATCATGGTTAAAAATACCCACTTCCAGTCATCTCCAACCTATATAATCAGCTTCTGGAGTCAGGGTGTTTTAAAAACTTGATCTTAGAGGGGCTTACAATTTGATAAGTATCCGGTAGGGTGATGAGTAGAAAATGGCGTTCTTAACGTCTGAGTGTCTGTGTCATGATCCGTTCCAGGGTTTAGTCCTGTCTGCCCTTGGTCCGGGCGGATCATTTCAAGGGTTAAATTTGCTCTGCCTCATTCTGGGTTCAGGTTGGCTATTTAGCTCTCACACATACTGCTAGCAGTGTGAGCTATACTGCTACCTTCGGCTTGTGAACCTGACTGGTAACCCTTGATTTGTCCTGCTGTTATCCCTGACTTGTCCCGTGTCTGTTGTTTCCCTCTGTCTGCCCTGTTCCCTGCATTTCCCTGTTTGTCTGTTTGATTCTTTGGTTTTTGACTCGGCCTGTATTCGGACTCGCTTCTGCTTTCTGTCTTTGTCTTATCTGCTTCTGACCGTTGCTGACCTCCTGGCTTTCTCCTGACCATGCATATTGCTTATTCCTTTTGTCTTGCTGCCTCCGTACGGTTTTGACTTGGCTTGCCTGACCACGCTCCCGCCACTTGGTGGCGCCTGTGTTTCTGCTCTGTAGAGGACTTGCTGAGACCTGTGATACTTCAGTTGACTGATTATTCCTGACTCAGTTTTGGACGTTTTTGTTGCCACCTGGTGGTGGTTTTGGCTGCTGCAGTGCAGACCTACTCTGGTAGTGTGTAATCCCTTCTCCCCTCTGTAACCTACAGGTGGAGCACACACTAGCCTGCATTACAGCTGCGTGACACTATAGCTCACCTCTACATATAAAGGGATTTCTGCATTTTTTTTTCTCTGCTCTGTTTGCTATGGATCCGCTCCATACCTTGGCAGATCACATGAATAGCTTGGCATTGATTATGCAAGACCTATTTGTGCAACAGAGGGAGCTTTCTAACACAGTAATATCGTTGCAGACTGACTGTAAGCACTCTAACACTGTCGATGTTTCTTTGCACTCTCCTGAACCTACAGTAAAGCTCCCAGATACCTTCTCCGGGGAGAGGGAGAAATTCAGTACTTTCAGGGAGAGTTGCAAACTATGGTTTTCACTTAGACCCCTATCTTCTGGTGATGAGAGTCAGCGGGTGGGGATAATCATTTCCTTATTGCGGGAGGGACCTCAGTCGTGGGCTTTCTCTCTACCTGCTTCTGCCCCTGAACTTGTGTCTGTGGACAGATTCTTTGAGGCTTTGGGACTGATTTATGATGAACCAGACCGGGTCAGGGTAGCAGAGGACATGATCATGGGTCTCTCTCAGAATGAACTCACTGCTGAACAGTATTGTTCTGAGTTCAGGTGGTGGTCTGTTGAGGTGTCCTGGAATGACGCTGCTCTAAGACGCCTGTTTGAGAGAGGATTATCGGATCATCTCAAGGTGTCACGCTGTCTAGCAGATGTATAAATATTAATGTCAGTAATCTATCAAGTGGGACAACATTCTATATAACATATAAATAGGTAACATTAACATGTATATATATCATAGTATTACCTGACATAATATCCTGTGGGTTAATACTGAATCCTTTTCACGCTGTCTCTGGCTAGAGGTGGACCGTGGTCTATGCTGACCCTAAACTGGGGTCCTGACTAGTCCCTCTACCTGGAGGTACTGTTAATGGTACAGAGGTCCAGGCCACCAGCGTAAACCCTGTCTCCTATAAATCCCTGACCACTGTAATCTAGTCCTTAGAAGGACCCTGATTACCACCATAGGGAATGGACAGGTAAAGGTTAACAAACAGTATAGACAAACGAGACAGACAGGGGATAAAGTAAATACTGTCTTGCATACAACATTAAAACACAGAGGGAACACCAAAGGTCCAGGAGATAAACTATAAGCAAGGAGAGGAGAAACAACAAAGGAGCTCTTAGCTTAAGTCTTCTCAGAACCGATCCTATCTGCAGTCTGTATGAATGCTTTCACCGGCATCTAACCAGCAGACTGGCAGCTATATAAAGGAAGCTAATTAGAACATAATCAAAAGCAGCCGGGCGAGGCTGGACCTAGTCTTAGCAAAGAGCTAGGTAAAATTAACTCCCTCATTACCAAACACAAAGAAACAGCAACTCAGCTGCGAGAAGTCAGAATGTGCAATCGCGACAATCTTCGTGGCGATGCACCCATGACACAAGGACGCGCTGGCCCTTCATATGCCGCCCAGTTCCCTGGAAGAGGCCATGACCCAGGCCATTCGTATGGACCGGAGGTTACGGGAGAGAGGAATTATCCAGCATGAGATTCCCGTATTGCCTGCCAAGTCTGAGGTGGTGTCATTCAAGGAGACTATGGAAGTTGGTACCATTAATTTCAAGGAGAAAGAGAGGAGACGGCGACGAGATGAGAAATTATGTTTTTATTGTGGAGATCCGGGACATTGGAAGATGGACTGCCCCTCTTGTCCATCAAATAAGGAGCTGCCGAGTCTGGGTGATGATCTAGGAGGTCATCCAGACTCTCAGGTACCATTTTCATCTTTTCAGAAAATTTTGTTAGAGGTGGAACTGTGTTATGGAGGTGGTAGTGCTTCCACTTCAGCATTTGTGGACTGTGGATCTTCCATGAATTTCATTAACTCTAGTATGGTGTCCAAGTTAAAGTTAGGGACAGTCAGGCTAGAGACTCCCATCTATATCGTTGCAATTGATAAGACACCGTTGGCTCAAAATGTCATTAAGTTTGTCTCTGAGGAGTTCCTCCTCAAGGTAGGTTCCTTACATCAGGAACGAATTTCATGTTATGTTATGAATAATCTTCCTGCAGGACTGGTGTTGGGGTTCCCCTGGTTGCAGAGGCATAATCCTGTTATTGACTGGGGATCTCGTGATATTGTTAAATGGGGTGCTAATTGTTCCAATGTTTGTCTTTCTGCTGTTTTTGTGTCTGCCATTAGTCCGGAGGGTATTCCGGAGTACCTGAAGGACTTTGGGGACGAGTTCTCCGAAAAAGAGGCTGAGGTTTTGCCACCCCACCGTCCTTATGATTGTGCAATTAATCTTATTCCTGGTTCTAAATTGCCCAGAGCCCGTTTGTACAATCTTTCTGGCCCGGAATGTACTGCTATGAAAAACTATATCTCTGATAGGCTACGCAAAGGTCACATCCGTCCCTCTGTCTCACCTGTGGCCGCGGGATTCTTTTTTGTTAAGAAAAAAGATGGTGGTTTACGCCCGTGCCTCGATTTCCGAGAACTAAATAAAATTACGGTGAGAAATACCTACCCTCTCCCACTCATTCCTGATCTTTATAACCAAGTGTCTGAGGCTAAGTGGTTTTCCAAACTTGATCTCAGGGGAGCATATAACCTTATCCGTATTCAGGAAGGGGTTGAGTGGAAAACGGCATTTCTCACCTCTGAAGGTCTGTTTGAAAATTTGGTCATGCCCTTTGGTCTCACGAACGCGCCCGCAGTATTTCAGAACTTCATGAATGATGTTTTCTCTGATTTTATCGGGCGCTTTATGGTTGTATACTTGGATGATATCCTTGTTTTCTCTCCTGACAAGGAATCCCACATTGGTCATCTACGTGCTGTTCTTCACAGGTTACTGGGTAATTCTCTGTTTGCTAAACCCGAGAAATGTTTGTTTTGTGTCCAGGAGCTTTCCTTTCTGGGGATCATCCTTTCGGCCAATGGGTTTCGGATGGATCCCGGAAAGGTACAGGCCATTGTTGATTGGGTGCAACCCAGAGACCTCAAGGGGTTGCAGCATTTTCTAGGTTTCGCCAATTATTATCGAAAATTCATCAAGGGTTTTCTCAGGTGGTCAAACCACTCACCGATCTCACTCGCAAGGGGGCTGATCTCAAAGTTTGGTCAACCTTAGCAGTTGAAGCATTTGTTACACTAAAGAAATGTTTTATGTCTGCTCCTGTATTGGTTCAGCCCGATCCATCTGAACCGTTCATTGTAGAGGTGGACGCATCTGAGGTGGGAGTGGGGGCTGTGTTGTCACAGGGACCCGTTACCTTGACTAATTTAAGACCATGTGCCTTTTTCTCCCCGAAGTTCTCTTCTGCGGAGAGGAACTATGATGTGGGTAACCGGGAGTTATTGGCCATAAAATTGGCTTTTGAAGAATGGAGGCATTTTTTGGAGGGGGCGGTTCATCAGATCACGGTTATCACGGATCACAAAAACTTGTCTTATCTTGAATCTGCTAAACGGTTGACTCCTAGACAGGCTAGGTGGTCGCTTTTTTTTTCTCGTTTTAATTTTTCAATCACTTTTCGGCCTGGTTCCAAGAATGTCAAGGCTGATGCCTTATCTCGCAGTTTTGATTCAATATCACCCCCTGAACCTCCTTCCTCCATTCTTCAGCACGGGGTGGTTGTTGCGGGGGTATCCTCTGAATTGGAACAGGAAATTCAAAAGGCTCAGTCTCTTGCTCCTTCCTCTTTGCCTGATAATAAACTCTTTGTTCCCGTTCAATACAGGTTGAGGGTTCTCCGGGAATTCCATGATTCTGCTCTCAGTGGACACCCGGGGATCTCAGCCACTTGGAAAGCCATTGCTAGGCTATTTTGGTGGTCCTCCATGAACTCTGATATCACTATGTTTGTGTCTGCTTGTGATACCTGTGCCCGTGCTAAGAGCTCACATAACCGGCCGGCCGGGGAATTGGTGCCATTGCCAATTCCAGATAGACCTTGGACTCATTTGTCCATGGACTTCATCACTGATCTCCCTCCTTCTAATGGCAAAACTGTAATCTGGGTAGTGGTTGACAGATTCAGTAAACAGGCGCATTTTGTACCTCTGGCAGGATTGCCTAATGCTGAGACACTATCTAGGTTGTTTGTTGAGCACGTTGTATGACTGCATGGCGTGCCTTTGAGTGTGGTTTCTGATAGAGGGGTACAATTTGTGTCCAAATTTTGGAGGGCATTTTGTAAAAGACTGGGTATTTGCTTAACCTTCTCCTCTGCTTACCATCCTGAAACCAATGGGCAGACGGAGAGGACCAATCAGTCACTCGAACAGATTTTGAGGTGTCTTGCTACGTCTCAGCAGGATGATTGGTGTTCTTCATTGCCCATGGCTGAATTTGCATTCAATAATCGGATTAACCAGTCCACTGGCACCTCTCCATTCTTTTGTAACTATGGTTTTCACCCCCATTTTGGCGAATTTTCTAGGCTGGATTCAGGATGTCCAGGGGCTGATACGGCAGTACAAAGATTGGGGGAGGTGTGGAGGGAGGTCCAAAAGAACATTGGGGAGGCTCAGGGCAAACATAAATTTTTTGCGGATAAGCGACGGTCTGTAGGACCTATGTTCCTGGTGGGAGATAAAGTATGGTTGTCCACCAAGAATATTCGTCTAAAGGTTCCCTCTGCTAAGCTAGGTCCCAGATTTATTGGTCCTTACGAGATCATGGAGGTGGTCAATCCTGTTGCCTTTCGGTTACGCCTTCCTCCGTCACTCCGGATCCCCAATGTGTTTCATAAATCCCTTCTTAAGTCATTTGTACCATCTTCCACAGGGCCTCCATCCCCTCCGCCTCCTGTCTCTGGGGATGGTCAGACCGAGTTTGAAGTGGAACGGATTGTGGATTCGCGTAGGGTCCGTAGTTCACTTCAGTATTTGGTCCATTGGAAGGGTTATGGTCCTGAGGATCGATCTTGGGTCCCGGCGCGATCGGTACATGCTGATCGATTGGTTCGGGCATTTCACGCACGTTATCCTGGGAAGTCTGGGGTCCGGTGGCCCCCCCTTGAGAATAGGGTACTGTCATGATCTGTTCCAGGGTTTAGTCCTGTCTGCCCTTGGTCCGGGCGGATCATGTCAAGGGTTAACTTTGCTCTGCCTCATTCTGGGTTCAGGTTGGCTATTTAGCTCTCACACATACTGCTAGCAGTGTGAGCTACACTGCTACCTTCGGCTTGTGAACCTGACTGGTAACCCTTGATTTGTCCTGCTGTTATCCCTGACTTGTCCCGTGTCTGTTGTTTCCCTCTGTCTGCCCTGTTCCCTGCATTTCCCTGTTTGTCTGTTTGATTCTCTGTTTTTTGACTCGGCCTGTATTCGGACTCGCTTCTGCTTTCTGTCTTTGTCTTATCTGCTTCTGACCGTTGCTGACCTCCTGGCTTTCTCCTGACCACGCATATTGCTTATTCCTTTTGTCCTGCTGCCTCCGTACGGTTTTGACTTGGCTTGCCTGACCATGCTCCCGCCACTTGGTGGCGCCTGTGTTTCTGCTCTGTAGAGGACTTGCTGAGACCTGTGATACTTCAGTTGACTGATTATTCCTGACTCAGTTTTGGACGTTTTTGCTGCCACCTGGTGGTGGTTTTGGCTGCTGCAGTGCAGGCCTACTCTGGTAGTGTGTAATCCCTTCTCCCCTCTGTAACCTACAGGTGGAGCACACACTAGCCTGCATTACAGCTGCGTAACAGTCTGTTTGAAAACCTTGTCATGCCATTGGATTACCTAATGCACCTGCTGTGTTTTATGAACGATATTTTCTCTAATTGCATTGGAAGAGCTGTTGTGATTTACCTGAATGATATTCTAAGTTTTGTCACCTGATTTGGATTCTCACTAGGAACATGTCCCTGTTGTATTACAAAGGTTGAGGGAGAACTCTTTGTTTGCCAAATTAGAAAAATGTTTTTTTTTTCTGCTCAGGAAATTTCATTCTTGGGATTTATCTTGTAAGCAGGAGGGTTTAAGATGGACCCTGGGAAGTTGCAGGCTATAATTGATTGGGTTCAACCTCCTGATCTCCTGAGGCTTTGCAGCATTTTCTGGGATTTGTCAGCTATTATAGGAAATTTATCAAGGGTTTTTCACAGATTGTTAAACCTCTTACTGACCTTACATGTAAGGGGGCGAATCTCAAGGTTTGGTCACCGGGTGCTATCAGGGCTTTCGAAAAATTAAGAGTATTTCATAGCTCCTTGGTCTGTCATTATAAGGATGTCATTTTAAGGATAACAATTGAAATATGCCAGAAGAATAACTCCCTGCTATAGATGCTTCATTGTTATTATTGCTATCCTTCACTATTGCAATCAATCTGACAATCGATTTGCTTCATCCTCAGGTATGTGTCCGGACTGCAATACCATCATCACCTATCTTTCCTGAACCCCAATCACCCCTGCATCTGTCTGCTATCAATGCTTTATCTGTCCTTTTGGATCTGACTATTTCCTTTTTTTTTCTTCCTTTCCTTCCTGACTTCTAATTAATCCCCTCCTGTGTGTGACCAGTCTCCCTGCTGCCCCTCCCTCCTGTTCTCACCTGGCCTGTTTGATGTGCATTTGAGCTGCTATAAATTCAGACATATTGGTCTGCCTAGACCTTGATCTGTCATTATAAGGATGTCATTTTAAGAATAATAATTGAAATATGCCAAAAATGAGCCAGAAGTGACCAGAAGGTACGCCTAAACTCTGTTCAAATATACTAAATTTCTTTGTTAGCTCCACAATTACTTTTACCATGCTGACATATGCTCTAATGGTTTTGCCTCCATTACTCCTAACTCTCCTTCGCTATCCACAGACCCCAGCACTCTCTAACCAAGTAATAATCTCTCCTTTCCTCTTGTCCCCACCTGACCTCCTCCACTGACCTGCTCCTCAACCTCAGATCTCTCCTAATAACACACAAAAGAAATCACCCACTCTCCTTCTCCCACATGCATTGTCTCTCTCTTCTTCTCCTCACTGCTGGCAACATATCTCCCAATCCTGGACCCCCACAGCTCATACCTTCCATTATTACCCTCTTCTATCGCTCCCAATCCAATATAAACACCCGAAATCTTTCCAACCTCAAATACATGCCCTGGACTCCCACCACTCAGCTCCCTCTCTCTGGATGACTCTGGAATACCCGCTCCGTCTGCAATAAACTCCATGCGATTCACGACCTCCTTACCTCTCAAAATTTTTCCTTCCTTGGCCTCACTTAAACATGACTGACACCCTCCAACACAGCCTCCCCTGCTGCGCTATGCTATGGTGGCCTCTACTTCACCCATACTCCTCGCCCTGGCAACAGACATGGCTCTTTCCCCTCCCTTGTGCTACCCTCTTTTGAAATCCACTCTGTCTGCATCTACTCTCCCTACTACCTCCAAGTGACTGTCATATACCGACCTCCAGGCCTAACCACTGCCTTCATGGACCAATTCTCTACATGGCTCCTTCGCTTTCTCTCTGCTAACATTCCCACCATCATCATGGGTGACTTCAGCATCCCCATTGACACCCACCAGTCGGCAGCTTCCAAACTCCTGGCCCTTACTTCATCCTTTGGACTTACCCAGGGGTCCTCCTCAGCCACCCACACGGACAGACACACACTAGACCTGGTCTTCACCCGCCTCTGCTCCCTATCTAACTTCACAACCTCCCCTCTCCCTTTATCTGACCACCATCTACTCTCTTTCTCATCCCTGTCCTCCTCACCTGTCACCCATGTCCAGCAACACGCACACCCCCGCAGAAACCTTGCACATCTAGACACTCACAAACTCTCTGACTCTATCCTACAACTGTCCTTCATATCTTTACTCCACGACAAAGACACTGCCACTAGTTTCTACAATACCACTCTTGCATCAGCTCGGTCGCCCGTCATACATAACAGAGTGCGACGAATCAATAGACAACCCTGGCACAATAACACCACTAAAAAGCTTCGGCAAGCATCCAGAATTGCTGAACGGCGCTGGAAGAAAACGCATTCACAAGACGACTTCACTGCACTCAAACAAGCAACACTTGCATTCAAATCAGCTCTCACCTCTCCTAAACAGGCCTACTTTACATCCCTTGTATCTTCCTTATCTCACAACCCCAAACAGTTGTTCAATACTTTCAACTCCCTCCTCCGCCCACCACTGCCCCCTCCAACTTCCTTAATCTCTGCTGAGGACTTCGCCACGCACTTCAAAAACAAGTTAGACCAAACACAGCAAGTCTTTATTATTCAACCACCACAACCCCTTTGTATACCTGACCAATGCCCAAACCCCATAACCTCCTTATCCAACATCACGGAAGGGGAGCTTACTCATCTTCTCTCCAAATCACACCTCACCACTTGTGCACTTGACCCCATCCCATCCCACCTCCTCCCCAATCTCGCCACCACTCTTATCCCATATCACTAACCCACCTCTTCAACCTATCACTAACTTCTGGTACCTTCCCTTCTGCTTTCAAACATGCCACAATCATGCCTATCCTCAAAAAGTCAACCCTCGACCCGACCGCTATGTCCAACTATCGCCCATATTGCTGCTCCCATTCGCTTCCAAACTCCTGGAGCAGCACGTCCACGCTGAACTTTCCTCCCATCTCTCATCTAACCTGCTCTTTGACAATCTACAATCTGGTTTCCGCCCCCATCACTCCACTGAAACTGCCCTGACCAAAATTACTAATGAACTACTTACAGCCAAAGCGAACGGACAATACTCTATGCTCCTCCTTCTAGACCTGTCCTCTGCCTTCGACACAGTTGACCACTGCCTCCTACTACAGATCCTCTCTTCCTTTGGCATCAAAGACCTCGCCCTATCCTGGATCTCCTCATACCTCTCCAACCGCACATTCAGCGTCTCCCACTTCCACACTACCTCCTCATCCCACCTTCTCTCTGTTGGAGTCCCTCAAGGCTCTGTTCTAGGACCCCTACTCTTCTCAATCTATACACTTTGCCTGGGGCAACTCATAAAGTCCCATGGATTGCAGTGCCATCTTTATGCAGATGATACTCAGATCTACCTCTCTGGCCCAGATGTCACCTCTCTGCTCTCCAAAATCCCAGAGTGTCTATCAGCCATATCTTCCTTCTTCTCCTCCCGCTTCCTCAAACTGAATGTGGACAAATCTGAACTGATCATCTTTCCCCATCTCACAGATCTTCCTTACCTGACCTATCTTTAACAATTGACGACATCACACTTTCCCCCGTACCGGAGGTCCGCTGCCTCGGAGTAACCCTTGACTCTGCCCTGTCCTTCAAACCGCACATCCAAGCTCTCTCCACTTCCTGCCGCCTCCAGCTCAAAAATATTTCCAGAATCTGTCCCTTCCTCAACCCTCACTCTACTAAAATGCTTGTGCATGCCCTCATCATTCCCATCTCGACTACTGCAACATCCTTTTCTGTGGCCTCCCTGCTAACACCCTCGCACCTCTCCAGTCCATCCTTAACTCTGCTGCCCGACTAATTCATTTCTCTCCTCGCTACTCCTCCACTTCTCCCCTCTGCAAATCTCTTCACTGGCTCCCACTCCCTCAGCGTATCCAATTCAAATTACTAATACTGACCTACAAGGCCATCTATAACCTGTCTCCTCCATATATCTTTGAACTAATCTCCCGATATCTTCCCTCACGTAATCTCCGGTCCTCCCAAGACCTCCGTTTCTCCTCCACACTTATTCGCTCCTCACCTAACCGCCTCCAAGACTTCTCCCGAATAGCCCCCATCCTCTGGAATTCTTTGCCCCAACACATCCGGCTATCAACCACACTCAGATCCTTCAGACAGAACCTGAAAACCCATCTCTTCAGGAAAGCGTACAGCCTGCAATGACCCTGCTACTTCCTCACCACTACTGGAGCTACCGCCTCAACCATCACCGGAGCTGCTGCTACCCCCCAACCTACTGTCTCCTTCCCCACCATCCTGTAGAATGTAAGCCAGCAAGGGCAGGGTCCTCTCTCCCCTCTATATCAGTCTGTGATTGTTAGTCTGTTTACTGTAAGTGATATCTGTAATTTGCATTTAACCCCTTCTCATGTGCAGCACCATGGAATCAATGGCGCTATATAAATAAATAATAATAATAATGTGTTCTTGTTCTAATCCAACCCGATCTCCTAGAACTGTTCATGTGGAGGTGGATGCCTCGGAGATCGGAGTAGGAGCAGTTTTATCGTAGGGGCCCAACACTCTGATCCCTGCGTCCGTGTGCTTTTTTTTCTAAAAAAAATTTCATCTGCGGAAAGAAAATTATAATGTTGGGAATCGTGAGTTAGTTGCTGTTAACTTGGCATTTGAGGAATGAAAGCATTTTTTTGGGGGGTTAACTCCTAGACAAGCCAGACGATCCTTGTTTTTCTCTAGGTTTGATTTTTCTATTACATTCAGGCTGGGGTCTAAAAATGTAAAAGCTGATACATTATCTCATAGTCTCAGTTCAGTTTCTACACCAGAACCTCCATCTTCCATTATTCCTCAGGGTATTGTGGTTTCTATGGTGACCTCAAAGTTGGAAGAGTAGATCCGTAAAGTCCAGTCATTGGCTCCTTCCGCTACTCCAGTGTCCAAATTATTTGTGCCTGTGTACCTAAGATTGCGTGTGTTACAGGTTACTGATACATGGAAAGCCATTGCTAGACTTTTTTTTGCGGCCATCCATGCATAATGATATTAAAGATTTTGTATCCACTTGTAAAGTCTGCACACACGCTAAAGTGTGCTATAAACCGGCCAACCAGGCAATTGGCTCCATTGCCAATTCCAGAAAGACCATGGATTTCATCTTGGATTTGCCTCTGTCTGGTGGGAAAACTGCTGTCTGGGTGGTAGTTGAGCGATTCAACAAACAAGCTCATTTTGTTCCTTTGTCAGGATTACCTAGTGCCAAGATGCTCTCCAGGTTATTTATTTCTCATATTGTAAGGTTACATGGGATCCCTCTTAACATTGTGTCTGATAAGGGAGAGCAATTTGTCTCTAAATTCTGGAGAGCTTTTCATGGTAAACTCGGGATTGACTTGTTATTTTCATGTGCTTACATTCCTGAAACAAACGGTCAGATTGAGCGGACAAATCAATCTTTGGAACAAATTTCAAGGTGCTTTGTGGCAGCTCGGCAGGAGGACTGATCTTCATTTTTACCTCTCGCTGAGTTTGCATTTAACAGTCAAATAAATCAGTCTACTGGAACTTGACTGTTTTTCTGTAATTATGGCTTTCATCCTCATTTTGGTGAATTTTCTAGGATTAGTTCTGAATGTCCTGGGGTGGAGGTCACCATGCAGAGACTTTGGGATGTCTGGAAGGAGGTTCCAAAGAAAATTGGAACCACTCAGATTTGATAAAAATGGAAGGTCGATACAAGACGTTCGGTGGGTCCTGTTTTCAAGATTGGGGATAAGGTTTGGTTGTCATCTATGAACATTAAACTTAATGTGCCATTGGCGAACTTGGGTCCAAAGTTTATTGATCCATATGAGATCCTAGAGGTGGTCAATCTGGTGGCATCCAGACTAAAGCATCCTCTATCCATGCGAATCCCTACCGTGTTCCATAAATCCCTAATAAAGGAGTTTGTCCCTTCAGCTGTGTCTCCTAGATTCCCGCCTCCTCCGGTTTCTGTTGATGATGGCTTGGAGTATGAGGTTCAATACCTCATCCACTGGATGGGATACGGGCCAGAGGAGATCCTAGGTCCAAACTCAAGATGTGAAGGCCGAGCGGTTAGTCATGGCATTCCATCTAAAATTTCCTGGGAAGTCTGTGGGTCCAGTGGCCGTTGCCTAGAAGAGAGGGTACTGTCATGATTCCACCCCTCAGGGTGTTTGGGATGTAGTTACTGATGGCTCAGCCACCCAATCTAGTACAGGAGCGTTCTGAAGCTGTCAGTACTTTGATTGACAGCTCAGTGTCCAGTCTGGTGCAGAGGCGTGCTGAGCTGTCAGTGTTTGATTGACAGCTCCGCTGTCTGTCCAATCTGAGACTGGGATGTGCTGGCTGTCTCCAGGTCTTCATTATCCCAGATAATTGTCCGGCTACTCAACTGGGCCTTTAGTACCTGACCTTTCCCTGACGTATGTTGAGCTTTTGTGAGGTTTGTCGCTCTGTGCCTTGAATTCTACTTTTTTTTATCTTTCGTTGCCTGACCTTTGACCTCGTTCTGACAATTGTCTGTTTAACCCCTTTTTTCTGATCTGCTATCTTTCAGGTATTTTGTCCTCGGACTGTTACCTGACCACGCCTTTCTCTCTTTCTCCTGTTTAGAACGTACCCTCCTGGCTTTTGACCTCATGCTCCTTGACTATCCTGGCTCATGGCTTATCCATGAGAAGTTTCTCAGCGTCACATTGGATAAGGCATGATAGTGTCACAAAGCAATGTGGGGGTAATCTTAAAATGTGCAACATTTTAAACTCAATTGTGTTAAAGGGTATGTTGCTTTTTCTTTTGCACAGTTGTTAGTAAAGTTGTGGCATCATTAAATATGTCTGGAGATGTTAATTTAAGGCTGGGGCCACATGATGACTTTGGTCACAGCGCAGGTTTGTGTCACTGCTACATCGAAGCAAACTAGAAGTGAATGATGCCCCACTGCGACTCCTAGGATACTGCAACAGAGACTAGCAAGTTGCCAACTATCCAACTGAGTCCCATTTTTGTTGGGTTGCAGTCCAACTCAATTCATTTGTTTTGCACTGAAACAACATTGCAATCTTTAGCTGCGTGATCTGTGTCGCAGCCAAAGTCGCTGTGTAGCCCCAGCCTAATTTTATGCCATCCAGCTACAAGGCTGAGATGGCTCAAAAACTTGGTGATATCTTCTTAAAAAGCTATATTTACAGATATGTCTAAATGCTAACGAAGCAGAGATCTACACACGCGTTTCAGTCCAGTTTTGTGCAAATGTTAGAAAATAATGTCGCAGAGCAGATTAGGCTTTATTTTGGAGTAAAATTAGATAGAAAAGTAAGTGCAAATACACTGATTAATGAATGCACAGATACGGCTCTGTGCAGATCTCTTCTGTTACTCCTTTGATTCCTTTTAAGGTGGCTCCACCACTTCCTGATCACAGTATTAGATATTGACCGTTTCTGACCATTGACTCCTATTCATTGCAGCTGACATAAAAACAGATACCTATTTATACATGCAATACAAGAAGCAACAGGAACAGGAAGAGAGCTGTAGTACACAGACATAGTCCTGCTCTAATGATTATAGCATTTCAATGAAAATATACATTGACACATGGCTGGGGATGATGAGACTATGATGACTTCTCCAGGAAGCAGGTCCCCAGGAGCTTCTCACAGCCCCCTCTCCTTGAATGACAGGTCTCTCCCTATCCACACATATAGGGATATACCTGTCAGTCAATGGGTTTGGGGTAGAAATAAACAGCCAGGAACCTTCCTTTTGGACTAGTCATCCAAGTCGCAAGTATGTTTCATCTGAAATGCCGCAATCTGAAACTTGCATGCCTGGGCTTCAGTTATAGAGCTAGCCACTCATTCATGCTGTCCCTGGTTCAGACACTGCTTCTTTTCCTTTGCTAAAGTGTCCTTTGTTCAGACCACATGAATAAGCTGTCAGGTTTTCTTTTAGCCTGGTATGCAACCTTCATAGTTTCTCCTGACACATAAGACCATATAATCAGAAAAGAAAGAAGAGTCACTGTTGAAACAGGTCACAGGAATTTCCTGTGACTTGATCTGTGCCCATCATTTTATGGTAAACAACCTATGGTTTATTGAAGACCCTAGGTCTGTTCTTTTAGGATGTCTATTGCTGGGGTGTTCTTAGATTAATATACTGTCATAAATGTGCAAATGCACAGGGTAGTAACTACACTAGGTGCAGGGATTGTAGTTGCATCTGGGTCCTTGAGTTTAGTGGTCCTAAAGGTCCCATTGGCCCATATGAGAAAACCAACACAATCAAAGACCTATGATAGTTGGAGATTTAGCATTTGGGCTCACAAGCTTTAGGTTAAGCCACTGTATATGCAAGTACCTTATTGTATAAAACCATTAAAGGCTAGCATATGAAACTGTACTTCATATAGTCAGCTATAAATTAAACAAGATTGTGATGTTTGAGGCAGAGATAAAAAAATATAAGGCTTGATTATATTATAGTTGAATGACGTCATAAGTCCTTGACTCCTGGGTGAACCAATGTTCTTCACTTTATGCTGAAGTTTAGCATTCCACCTTTCCTATTTTCCTGACGATAATTGTAAGGCAGAACTATCTTTCAATGGCAGAATATAGTATGTGTTTAGTTTACCTAGGGCCAAAGTTTTGCTCACTAACAATGTCATGGAGTTCACAAATCTCTGGGAGTGAACAGCTGTAGATGGATTATACCTAATCCAGGAAGGAAAGATGTCAGTATTTTGCTCTTTGGGAAGCTATTGGACCCCTCACTTGATTTACTTTTACCTTCCATGCTTTGAATATCTGCATTTTCTACTAGAACTTTCTCCCTGTACATAATTCTACTCTAGAGCGTACCCGGAATCAGATTTGTTGTGGGCCTCTCCTGTGCTCCGTTCGCATACTGAAGGTATCAGAAGATGAGCAGCCTCGTGTGTGCTAGCGAATCACTCCATGAAATGAGACAAGGGACTTGTAGTGCTCAGGTCTCGTTAGACATTTTGGTAACAAGGACTTGTTAGATCTGGTCCAAATTAAAGGAATCATTTCGCTGCAGGCATATACAGCACAAAGTTGATTGGCCTCCTCCGATTACTGCCTCACTAGAAAATATTACCTGCAGAGAAGGACCAACACTGACTGAGAATTATCTGCTTTGGCTGGGCCCCAACTCAATAATGAAATCCTGCTGTTCTGGCCCAGAACACTGAATGGAGTGAGCGCCAGAACGCAGCTTTGTCCTCACATACATCACTCATACAGAACACAGCTCTTTGTCTATTAGATGTTACACACACTGCTTGTCATAAGACTAGCACAGGTCTCATGCCTCCACGTCTCATGCAACTCTCCATAGGATAAGTTGCATGTCATACATGTTCTATTTCTCTATACTTAATGCACAGACTAGCTGCAACTTTCATGAAAAATGTTCTGCTGCCTTCCGTTTACTGTGACATTTTTATGCTTCTCCTGTCAGTTTGGAATATGGAAGTGAAGTATTATCCTCAATTACCGAACACCCAGGAAGTCACAATGATATGAAACCAAAACAGGTGAAATGTTCATATCCTACAGACAAATAGATTAAAAAAAAACATGTCCTTTATTGTTATTTGTAGCATGTATTCTGGACAAGAAGAAACTCATATAAAAAAAAACTTTCATAGGTATCCATGGTTACGACCACTAGCAACTTGCTAACTGTCACTATATCAGTGGTCGTAACCATGGATCCCTAAGGTCCTGCAATGCCTGCACTTGAGGAAAGAGACATAGCGAATCAGAAGAACTATACTACATTTCTAATTGGTGATATTTGCTAATATTCTTATTTTCACACAAACTGCATATTGGGATAGGATCTTGGAGATGGCAATACCCATTTTAAGCCTCTGTTCACATTTGAGTTGAAGGTTCTGCCAGTTATGTCAGATCTGACTGCATGAAAAGAACCAGAACAGAACCAGCACTGTTTTGACAAACTTGATGTGTGACATATAAATAGAGCCTGATGTATTCATTTCACGTTATCATCAAGAATATCATATATTTTAATAGACATGAACATAGAAGGAATGCTGTCCTCATGTTTTTCAAGCTTTGTCTGTGTCTTGTGACAGATGTCTTTTTTTCTGAAAAACAATATTAAGTCATATTTACCAACAATAACCCCTGTGTCAGAATAAACCAGAAGACTATGCAGCTTTTTATTAGCTGAATCCCAGACATGAGGCAAGGAAAACACAATAAGTAGCGAAACATCCCATATAAGGAACTAATAATCAGATTGGAAGATTTTACATAAAACTGGTACACATGTGCCATATTTTCTTGTTATTAGACCATGTATGGCAATGCATTGTGTAAAGTTCTCCTTCAGATTATGACTAGTATTTCATAAAAAAGCAGAGAGGGCCTTGGTTGTGCTCAGCCATGAACATATCATGCATTCTCTAATAAGACTGCTGACAATGATTGCCATGCACTCAGTAAAGGAATACATTCAGTGTGATTACTCTTCTGAAGAATAAATGGAAATAGAAATATAGTCAAACAGTCAGTTCCCAGGAGATAAAGTGCAAAAATGCCTTGCGCCGTATGTTCAGCTTCGATTTTTCGTCTCTTTACTGTGTTTACCGTGTGGGTTAATTCATTTTATATCTTGATAGATCAGACTTCTAAGGAGTAGCGATAAAAATATGTATATTTATTTATTCGTTTTATTTGTTTATAAAGAGGGAAAATGAGGTGATTTAATTTTTATATTTTTTGATATTTTGAAAAACTTTTTTAAAATATTATGTTTTAGTCCTCTTAGGGGATCGGAACCTGTGATCCTTTCATAGCTTATACAATATATTGAAATGCTACCGTATTGCAATCTATAGTGAAAATCACAGTATTTTAAGGAGTACCAAAATAACAGTGGTGCCCAGTGATCAAGTCACAGAGGGCCAATGAAAGCCACTCCATTTAAATTATGCTGTCAGAGATTAACAGCAGGATCTAAATGGTTAACAGCAGCAATCATAGCTCAGCTTTGACCATTGCTGTTAGAGGCAAATTCAAGCTATGTTACCTAGCCAGCATCTCCCGGGTGTGGAGAGAGGTCACCTTCCGAGCCATCTCCAGACTATGTAACCTTAGCACTGATGTACAGGCAACTTATTTTGCACTAATGTATTCATCATAGTGTCATTTTATGTTTAATTTGGAGAATCCACTTGTCATATTAGTTGTGTTTGTCACGCTCACGCCCTGGCTGATGGGTGTGAGCCAAGGGGGTTGTAGCCCCACTGTGCCACAAAGTAGTCTACCCTGGAAGGGGCTTGACTAGGACAGCTGCCTCGGTCTTCACTGGAGCCTCTGATGGTGAGGTCAGGCTTGTGCGGCTGGGAGCTGCCAGGTGCCACTCCAAGGTGGTGTCTGGCTGTGGCTGCTGATCCCATTTGGGGAGAAGGTGGCACGGCTGAGACACAGGGCATGCAGGCACGGTTGAGACACAGGACTGGCTGACACGGATGAGACACAGGACTGGCAGGCACTGACGAGAGACAGGGCAGGCTGGCACTGACGAGAGACAGGGCAGGCTGGCACTGACGAGAGACAGGGCAGGCTGGCACGGACGAGACACAGGGCAGGCTGGCACGGACGAGACACAGGGCAGGCTGGCACGGACGAGACACAGGGCAGGCTGGCACGGACGAGACACAGGGCAGGCTGGCACGGACGAGACACAGGGCAGGCTGGCACGGACGAGACACAAGGCAGGCTGGCACGGACGAGACACAAGGCAGGCTGGCACGGACGAGACACAGGGCAGATACTGGAACTGACTGGAAAGAATGGTGTATGGAGAAACAGGTTCACACAGCAACTGTAGATACTGGGACTGACTGGAAGGTATGGTGTATGGAGAAACAGGTAGGGACCTGTTCACACAGCAGGTATCGGTACTGGTACAGACAGAAAGGAATGGAGTATGGAGGAACAGGTGGAGGCTTGTTCACACAGGAGTAGACCCGCGAGGCTGCGCAGAAGGGCTGTAGAGCCGCAAGAGATACTGCAGAGGCAGGAGCAAAGCAGAGCGAAACTGCAAGATATACAGAGAGGTTCTGCAGTGGCAGGAGCAAAGCAAAGCGGAACCACAAGGTATGCGGAGAGGAGCTGCAGAAAGGTTCTGCAGCTGCAGGAGTGAAGCAGAGCGGAGCCGCAAGATATGCGAAGAGGAGCTGCAGCAAGAGGTTCTGCAGCGGTAGGAGAAAAGAGGAACCGCAATGTATGCGGAGAGGAGCTGCAGAGAGAGGTTCTGCAGCTGCAGGAGTGAAGCAGGACCGCAGGAGTGCGGACAAGAGGCAGAGAGAGATACAGAGAAACCACAAGGCAAGACACATCAGGGAAGTGACCAACGACAAGGAGACTAAGAGACAGAGGTAGGACTGAGTTCAGACAAGGTAAGGACACGAGACAGGGAACAGAGACAAAGACACAGAGTCCAGGATATGCAGCCTCCTGGAGGGCAGACAAACAGTTACAAGGCAAAGTCAGGAACAATAGCACAGAGACCAGGATATGCAGCCTCCTGGAGGGCAGACAAACAGGTACAAGACAAAGCTAGGAGTGAAGCCTCCAAAAATGGAGGAACACAGAGCAATGCCTTAGACCTGGCAGCTCAGTAGCAAGATACTGAGTTAACACATTGCACAGGCCAAGTCCACAGGGTGGAGCTACCTTAAATACTAGAGGGCTAATAGCAATTGGTTAGTCAGGTGCACCCTGACTTCATAAGAACCAGAGAGTTCTGGCGCCACCCCTCTATGAACACAGTCAGAAGGCATGCAGAGAGCAGATAGGAGACCAGAGGTATAGAGCCAGGAGCTGGCAGCAGACAGAAATCACAGCATGACCTGGAGCAGTGAGCAAGTAAGTGTGTGAGGGATGGGAGGCCATGCAGTGATGCCAGCAGGGTTGTTACAGTACCCCCCCTTAACGGCACCTCTTCTTCAAGCCTGCCAGGATGACCTGTAGAAGGAGTATGGGACCACACACAGTCCAGACTGACATGACATCCTTCAGGGAAGGTGAAGTGGGCATGCCTTCAGGAATCACAGAATCCCAGGGTTCTTGGTGCCCGACAAAGTCAACCTCCACAATGACCTGGGCCTCCTCCTCAAGACTGGTGGAAAGCAGAGATGAGCACATTTCTATCTTGGGATCTTTACCCAACGGCCACATGGAAGCTGGAGGCATACATACAGGAAGCATCTTCAGCCTGGTACCCTGAAAAAGCTGGACCACCTCCTCCGGCTTAGAGGGTGAGTAAGCCTCTGTCTTGGTATTTTCACCAACCAGCCACTTGGAAGCAGAAGGCATACATTTAGGAAGCATCTTCAGCCTGGTACCCTAAAAAAACTGGACCACTTCCTCCGGAATAGAGGGTGAGTAAAGCTCTGTCCTGGAATCTTCACCCACTGGCCACAGAGAAGCTGAAGGTATATACTCAGAATCCATCTTCAGTCCTTTAACCAGGGGAAGACAAACAAGAGGCAGGGATGCTCCCGGGAACGAATCACTGGTATAGTTGCTGGAGACTTGTGAAGAGAATGCCACCGCTTCCCTCTCTTCAGAGACATCATCACAGCTTGACTCGGCGACTAGCAGACCAGAAGAAGACGAACTTGCAGACTGACTCTGATGCAAGGGAACCAGACACCTTTTGTCACTTGGTTGTTTCAAGCGAGGCACCTTGCTGGGTTTCCAGACATAAATGGGTACAAGAATCTCTGGCTCAAAATGACCCATGGGCATACCAGACAGCAGATGAAAGATGAACATCTTCGTGTATAATGCTCCAACCTGGAGCTGTAGTTGTCCTTGAAGGACCAGACTGTTCTCAAATAGAGCTCAGCCATCTCCAGACAACGCCCCCGCCGGTTTCGGGAGCTGCAAAACAGAGACCACACACTGACTCCATATGGCTGGCAGCCAAAAGCTCTCTGAGGGCAGAGAAACAGTCAATGACTTTATTGAAGAGGAAGTCCTCTCACCCAGGACAGTTTCTGGCCCAAGGTCATGGAGTATAGGCTTCACATGGCTGAGACCGTCAGGACATTTCTTCTCAGGACTAGACTCCAACTGCAGCTTCGCAACCCCTTTTTATTAGACCTCTTGGATCTTGCACGGGAGGCCCTTTTGGCAGGCTGTGGAACAGGTGAATCATGGACGGTCATGGACAGACGAGACGATTCTCCAAAAGGTTTCTTTTGTCTGGGCTGTTTCTGGAAGCTTGGGGGGGAAAGATTTTTCAGGAGATGCCGTACTAGGCCTATCGAAGGCTTTGCAGAAGGCTACCATGAAGGCCGGAAAACTCGAGGTGATGGGATCCCCCACTTCCCAGAGGGGGCAAAGCCACTCCAAGGCATCTCCTGTTAGGTAGGTCATTAGCAATCCTACCTTAACCTGATCAGAGGCAAAGAAGGGAGCATGCCATTGAAAATAACGCAAGCACTGCTCCAAAAAGACACGCCACTGCTTATGATCTCCATCGTATCATGGCAGGTCAGAAGGGGGCTCAACTTTAGGGATGCCAACCTCAAGTTGAGCAAACAGTTCATTAGAGACCACAATGGTTTGTGGAGCAGTGAATGTCTGAACTTCAGAATGGGTAAATTTATTCGATTGCCCATACTGGCAAAAAAGTTCATCGTGCTCCGAGAGCGGAAGGACATGGGACTCAGCGGGGACCATGGCCTGTGCAAACTGTCACGCTCACGCCCTGGCTGATGGGCGTGAGCCAAGGGGGTTGTGGCCTCACTGTGCAACAAACCAGACTACCCTGGAAGGGACTTGACTAGGACAGCTGCCTCGGTCTTCACTGGAGCCTCTGATGGTGAGGTCAGGCTTGTGTGGCAGGCAGCTGCTAGGTGCCACTCCAGGGTGGTGCCTGGCTGTGGCTACTGATCCCACTTGGGAGACAGTGGCACGCTGAGACACAGGGCAGCAGGCACGGTTGAGACACAGGACTGGCAGGCTGGCACGGACGAGACACAGGGCAGGCTGGCACGGACGAGACACAGGGCAGGCTGGCACGGACGAGACACAGGGCAGGCTGGCACGGACGAGACACAGGGCAGGCTGGCACGGACGAGACACAGGGCAGGCTGGCACGGACGAGACACAGGGCAGGCTGGCACGGACGAGACACAGGGCAGGCTGGCACGGACGAGACACAGGGCAGGCTGGCACGGACGAGACACAGGGCAGGCTGGCACGGGCGAGACACAGGGCAGGCTGGCACGGGCGAGACACAGGGCAGGCTGGCACGGGCGAGACACAGGGCAGGCTGGCACGGGCGAGACACAGGGCAGGCTGGCACGGGCGAGACACAGGGCAGGCTGGCACGGGCGAGACACAGGGCAGGCTGGCACGGGCGAGACACAGGGCAGGCTGGCTCGGGCGAGACACAGGGCAGGCTGGCTCGGGCGAGACACAGGGCAGGCTGGCTCGGGCGAGACACAGGGCAGGCTGGCTCGGGCGAGACACAGGGCAGGCTGGCTCGGGCGAGACACAGGGCAGGCTGGCTCGGGCGAGACACAGGGCAGGCTGGCTCGGGCGAGACACAGGGCAGGCTGGCTCGGGCGAGACACAGGGCAGGCTGGCTCGGGCGAGACACAGGGCAGGCTGGCTCGGGCGAGACACAGGGCAGGCTGGCTCGGGCGAGACACAGGGCAGGCTGGCTCGGGCGAGACACAGGGCAGGCTGGCTCGGGCGAGACACAGGGCAGGCTGGCTCGGGCGAGACACAGGGCAGGCTGGCTCGGGCGAGAACACAGGGCAGGCTGGCTCGGGCGAGACACAGGGCAGGCTGGCTCGGGCGAGACACAGGGCAGATACTGGAACTGTCTGGAAGGAATGGTGTATGGAGAAACAGGTAGAGACCTGTTCACACAGCAACTGTAGATACTGGGACTGACTGGCTGGAATGGTGTATGGAGGGACAGGCAGAGACCTGTTCACACAGCAACTGTAAATGCTGGGACAGACTAGAAGGAATTGTATATGGAGGGGCAGGCAGAGACCTGTTCACACAGCAGATGTAGATACAGGAACTGACTGGAAGGTATGGTGTTTGGAGAAACAGGTAGGGACCTATTCACACAGCAGATGTAGATACAGGAACTGACTGGAAGGTATGGTGTATGGAGAAACAGGTAGGGACCTGTTCACACAGTAGGTACCGGTACTGGTACAGACAGAAAGGAATGGAGTATGGAGGAATAGGTGGAGACCTATTCACACAGGAGGAGAACCGCAAGGCTGCGGAGAAGGGCTGTAGAGCCGCAAGAGATACTGCAGAGGCAGGAGCAAAGCAGAGCGAAACTGCAAGATATACAGAGAGGTTCTGCAGTGGCAGGAGCAAAGTGGAACCGCAAGGTATGCAGAGAGGAGCTGCCGAAAAAGGTTCTGCAGCTGCAGGAGTGAAGCAGAGCGGAGCCGCAAGATATGCGGAGAGGAGCTGCAGCAAGAGGTTCTGCAGCGGCAGGAGCAAAGCAAAGCGGAACCGCAAGGTATGCGGAGAGGAGCTGCCGAAAAAGGTTCTGCAGCTGCAGGAGTGAAGCAGAGCGGAGCCGCAAGATATGCGGAGAGGAGCTGCAGCAAGAGGTTCTGCAGCGGCAAGAGCAAAGCAAAGCGGAACCGCAAGGTATGCAGAGAGGAGCTGCAGAAAGAGGTTCTGCAGCTGCAGGAGTGAGACAGGACCTCAGGAGTGCGGACAAGAGGCAGAGAGAGATACAGAGAGACCACAAGGCAAGACACAGCAGGGAAGAGACCAAAGACAAGGAGACTAAGAGACAGAGGTAGGACTGAGTTCAGACATGAGACAGGGAACAGAGACAAAGACAGAGTCCAGGATATGCAGCCTCCTGGAGGGCAGACAAATAGATACAAGGCAAAGTCAGGAACAATAGCACAGAGACCAGGATATGCAGCCTCCTGGAGGGTGGACAAACAGGTACAAGACAAAGCTAGGAGTGAAGCCTCCAAAGATGGAGGAACACAGAGCAAGGCCTGAGACCTGGCAGCTCAGTAGCAAGATACTAACTGAGTTAACATATTGCACAGGCAAGATCCACAGACTGGAGCTGCCTTAAATACTAGAGGGCTAATGGTAATTGGTCAGTCAGGTGCACCCTGACTTCATAAGAACCAGAGAGTTCTGGTGCCACCACCCCCCCCCCTATGGAGACAGCCATGAGACATACAGAGCACAGATAGAAAGCCAGAGGTATAGAGCCTGGAGCTGGCAGCAGACAGAAATCACAGCATGACCTGGAGCAGTGAGCAAGTAAGTGTGTGAGGAATGGGAGGCCATGCAGTGATGCCAGCAGGGTTGTTACAGTGTTGAGCTACTAATCTTGTTCTTATTACAAAATTTGTATTTATTTTGTACACAGCAAAAAGTCTGAAAATGCTAATGAACTAAATTAGCAAAGGGGATTGAATAATTTTCATTGTAACTACATGTAAGTGTATAAACTCTAATTTGCTATAGACCATGACCAGAAGGCCTTTTTACGGGACCATCTACAGACGTTTCCTTTTTGTGCTTACAGAGGACCTTTCACAATATTTTTTACTTTAAACTGTATATATTAGTAAACATGGGCAGAAGGGTAGGATAACAGTTTTGCTATTTTTTTCTTTTCCAACAGCATTGTGGTGATATCTATGGGCTTTTAAAGTTTATATGCAAATGTCTTCTTCAACTAAAGGGTATGCCACACTAAACAATATAGCTAACGGGATCGCTAAAAAACGTCACTATTTAGCGATCCCGTTAGCGATGTTGTTCAGTGTGGCAGCTGCCAGCGACGAGCTTCCTGCTGTGATCTCGCTCGTCGCTGGAATCGTTCCGGACCCTATTTTCTCGTTGGCGCTCCCGCTGGGTAAGTATATATCGCTAGTGTGGCATCTTTTCTTAGCGATTTAGCGGTACTTTTGTACCGCTAAAGTCGTTAAGAAGATCGCTAACGGCGATAGCGTCGTTAACTATATCGCTAAATGCGGCAGCATTAAGCGATATAGAAACAATCCCGCTAGCGATCTCATTAGTATGCAACGCTAACGAGATCGCTAGCGGGATTGCTTAGTGTGGCAGTACCTTAAGGGGGAGCTGACAGAGATTGAGGGTGTTTACTTTTCCTTTGAATTATGATGCCCAATCAAAAGAAGGCAGCACTAAGCAGATGGAATAAAGCAAGTGACCCCCCCCAAAGATTGTCAGGAAGAGCTTTTTCAGTTTGTTCTGGTTAGACTGCTGTGCAGAGGTGTATCTAGGTTTTCTGGCACCCGGGGCAAGAATTCAGTTTGGCACCCCCCCCCAAGCACACATGCGATTTGCACACTTAGTCATGTACCGACAAGCTGCTCTCCATAATGCTTTCAATGTTGAGTGAAAAATTGAGAGAAGCAGGAGCAACATATAGTACTCATTATTCTGTATGAAGCAAAATATGGGGTTCATGATTCTATATGGAGCAATATATGGGTCTCATTATTCTGTATGGATCACTATGTCGTGCCCATAATACTGTATGGAGCCATATATGGGGCTTATTATTCTGTATGGAGCACTATGTGGTGCCCATAATACTGCATGGAGGACTATACTGTCCAATTTCTGATCTATTGTAGAATTTACAATAGATATCACTCATGTAATGTAAGAAGTGAAATCTTTAGCATTGTACTATACCTATATCTTTTTGCCGTATCTGTGCTTCATGAATTGTGGTATGTGTTAAAGGGGCCCACTGAGACTCTTTCACCTAGGGCCCACGAAAACCTGGAACCTGCCCTGCTTGCCAGTGGCATGAGTGCACGTTCATGTCAGCACAAGCATGCTCGGCCTCACTCAGTTAATTTTCACTGAGGGAGGCCACACATGTCTAGTCAGCATGTAACCACATGAATGTAAATCACCGGCACAAGAGAATCCTAACAGCGTTCAGTGAGCACTGTGAGAATTCAGAAGTCTGCAGTCACATAGAATGACTGCAGATTCATCACAAACCTGGACAACCCCTTTAATGCTCCTAACATACCGTATATACTCGAGTATAAGCCGACCCGAGTATAAGCCGATCCCCCTAATTTTGCCACAAAAAACTGGGAAAACTTACTGACTCGAGTATAAGCCTAGGGTGGAAAATGAGATTATGCCCTATATGCTGCCCATGTATTATGCCCCCATAGATGCTCCAAAGATTGTGCCCCCATAGATGCTCCATAGATTATGCCCCATAGATGCTCCATAGATTATTCCCCCATAGATTATTTCCCCATAGATTATGCCCCATAGATTATTCCCCCATAGATAATGCCCCATAGATTATGCCCCCATAGATTATTCCCCCATAGATAATGCCCCATAGATAATGCCCCATAGATTATTCCCCCATAGATTATTCCCCCATAGATTATTCCCCCATAGATAATGCCCCATAGATTATTCCCCCATAGATTATTCCCCCATAGATTATTCCCCCATAGATAATGCCCCATAGATTATTCCCCCATAGATAATGCCCCATAGATTATTCCCCCATAGATTATTCCCCATAGATTATTCCCCCATAGATAATGCCCCATAGATTATGCCCCATAGATTATTCCCCCATAGATAATGCCCCATAGATTATTCCCCCATAGATAATGCCCCATAGATTATGCCCCCATAGATTATTCCCCCATAGATGCTCCATAGTATAGGCCTCAATTGCTGCTGCAACCGAAAAAAAAAAAAAGGTATACTCACCTCTCGTTGCTGGGGGGCCAGGTGCCAGTGTCCTGAGCAGGCGGGGACACCGGCGCGCTATGGGGGAAAGCTGAGACATTTACCTGTCACCGCTGCTTGCCGCCGTCTTCCGTGTCCTCCAGCAGTCAATGATCAGGCAGAGGGCGCTGCGCACAGTAATTACGTCATCGCGCCCTCTGCCTGAACATTGCAGCAAGAGGACCCGAGGACACAGCGGAACGGGACAGGTAAGTATCGCTTATACTTACCCTTCCGCCGGCGCGTCTCTGCCCTGCTCTTCTCCCACGGTCCCGGCGCCAGTGTCCAGCGGTCACGTGTTACCGCTCATTAAAGTCATGAATATGTGCATATTCATGACTTTAATGAGCGGTACCACTGATGGCTGAATACTGGCGCCGGGACCGTGGGAGAAGTGCAGGGGCTGCAGAGACCGCGCCGGCGGAGGGGTGAGTATATAGGACAGCTGCGCTCCCCTTCCCCCGCCGACCCCCTGGTATATGACTCGAATATAAGCCGAGAGGGGGACTTTCAGCCCTAAAAAATGGGCTGAAAATCTCGGCTTATATTCGAGTATATACGGTAAATAAAAACATGAGAATTAGTCAGTATCACAAATAATATTTACATTCAGGTACCTTACAGATGATGTCGTCTCTATAGTCATTCTCCTTCTTTTCTTCATCTTGTCCAGACCTCATGATGAGTTTTCTCATCCACCGCAGTCTCTGCAGACTTCCATCTTCTCTGGTATTCTGCAGCAAATCTCCACATTATGCCCTTAAAGATAGAAGTATTATTATAATGCTCCTGAATAAAAATATCTGCTGTACACTGAGCCCCTGAATAAATGATTGCTCCTCACTATATTGTCTGCACAATAAAAATAACCCCAAAGGCAACCCATGCAGAGAACTCAATCTCTAAAGAACCGTAACAACACTGCATATGATGAGGGGCTTACCTAAAGAAATGGTGGAGGGCAGGAGGGGACGGGTCCCAGGAGTGATGTCCACCTTTAAAGATAGCAGTATTATTATAATGCTCCTGAATAAAAATATCTGCTATACACTGAGCCCCTGAATAAATAATTGCTCCTCACTATATTGTCTGCACAAAATACGACCCCACGCTGTCCCTTTTATGGTACATGCCCTTCACACTGACCTCTACTTTCCAGACTGAGACCCCTTTTCACAATTTTCTCACACTGTGTCCTCCCAACAGGGCCCAGTCTCTATACTGTACCCTCTCATCACACTCCTCTTCCTTGGTATACTGTCCCCTCCTGGCTGTACCCTTACACACTCAGTCTCTATTTTGTGCCCACTCACTTTTCTCCCCCATACTGTCTCCTCACACTATTCCCCTCCATCCTCATACTGTTATGGGGGGAGCCAAGGCCGTAGTCGTGGCTGACAAATGGTTGTTCAGTCACGCCCTGATCTCCCGCCACATACACACAATGTCCCCTTTGATCTGTACCTTTCGTCCCACTCTTGGTTTCCATCCGGTTCCTGCCAGAGCTGCTGGGGACGGCCTTCTAGTTGTTTCAAACAAGGAGAGACAGAGTCCAGTTCCAACTTAACAAAAATGAGTTTACTTGGTTCCATTGTCAGTACGTCCAGTTCAGTTACAGTTGCATCACAGAGTACTGTTATGATTCGGTAACCGAGGAGGATAATAGAGAAATAGGCTAGGCAACCAGACACACAGAGAGGTTGGTAACTTAGCGGATTGCAGACCCCAAATTGATAACACAACTAGAATTAGCCGCGGGACGTACCTATGATGCCCTAGACGCCTCGACACATCCAAAGAGTTAACTAAGCCTAAAGAGAGAAAGGGGAAAGCTAAACTGCCCCAGAGTAGAGCCCCAACGGAATAGATAGCCCCCAAACATATATTGCCGGTGAGACAGATGAAGTACAAAACACAGGCAGAAAATAGAGTAAGCAAATGCTGGGGCCCAAACTATCTGGATAGAACAGGACAGGAAAGGATACTGTCTGCAATCCCGCAAAAACCCTAAGAAAAATTCCAACACGTCTGATATGCAAAAATACTGAGACCACACGACCTCTCCCCAACTAAATCAGAACTCTGGTGTGAACTGGACGCAAAACAACAGATACTGAAATAACAGAGGACTAGAAATACAGAAAAGACTGACATAAGCTGTGGCAAAGGAAAACAGAGTCCAGCACAGGTCCCAGCAGGGAACCCGGCTGAACTCACACCAGCAAGGCAGAGAACAGAGAAAAGCAAAAAGGGAAAAATGCCACAAATTAAAACAGACAAATAACTTATCTGAAAGATGCAGGACAAAGCAGGGAGCAAGCAGACTTCAAGAAGGCTCAGGAAGAAAACCAAATCACTGGCAACAACTAAGAGAAGGCTGCTCACTTAAATCTCTCCAGTCGGTAACACCTGACTTCCAATCATCCTCTTCAGGTGATTGACTTCTGTCAGGCAAACCAGCTCCATTACCAGCAGCAACCACCAGAGGGAGCCCAAACTCAGAAGCCAGATCAAAAGTGTTCACAACAGTACCCCCCCTTGAGGAGGGGTCACCGAACCCTTACCCAAGCCACTAGGCCGATCAGAAAGGGCCCGGTGAAAGGCGCCAACAATCTCTCGGTATGAATGTCAGAAGCAGATACCCAAGAATTATCCTCCTGACCATAACCTTTCCACTTGACCAAGCACTGGAGTCTCCATCTAGCCAGACGAGAATCCAATACTTTCTCTACTTCATGCTCCAGATTGCCCTTAACCAATACAGGATCAGGGGGCTCAGCCATGGGAACTACTGGCTCAACAAACCTTTTCAACAAAGATTTATGAAAGACGTTGTGAATCTTGAACGTTCCTGGAAGAGCCAAACGGAAAGAAACGGGATTAAGGATTTCCAAAATCTTATAAGATCCAATGAACCTTGGCTTAAATTTTGGAGACGCAACCTTCATAGGAATATTTTTGAGGACAACCAAACCATGTCACCTACTTTAAACTGGGGACTATCAGTCCTATGCCGGTTGGCAAACCGTTGGGCCTTCTCATGAGAGTGAGACAACTTATCCACTACTTGATTCCAAATCTGCTGCATTCTCTCTACCATAGAATCAACACCTGGACATGCTGAAGCCTCCACCTGTCCTGAAGAAAACCGAGGATGAAACCCGAAGTTGCAGAAAAAAGGGGACATCAAAGTGGCAGAACTAGCCCTATTATTTAGAGCAAATTCAGCCAAGGGCAAAAAAGAGACCCAGTCATCTTGATCAGCAGACACAAAACATCCCAAATAAGTTTCCAAAGTCTGGTTTGCTCTCTCAGTCTGCCCATTGGTCTGAGGGTGAAACGCAGAGGAGAAGGACAACTGAATTCCCAGTTTAGAACAAAAGGCTCTCCAAAATCTGGAAACAAACTGGACTCCTCTGTCAGACACAATGTTCTCCGGAATGCCGTGCAACCAAACCACCTGCTGAAAACACAAGGGCCCCAACTCGGAAGAGGATGGCAACTTCGGCAGTGGTACAAGATGAACCATCTTGGAAAATCTATCACAGATCACCCAGGTAACAGTCATTCCCAGAGAGACAGGGAAGTCGAAAATAAAATCCATTGAGATATGTGTCCATGGCCTCCTGGGCACCGGAAGTGGCACTAACATTCCACTAGAGTGAGAACAGGGTTTGGACTGAGAACAAGTCCCACAGGACTGCACAAAATTCCTGACATCACGAGATAAAGCAGGCCACCAAAAAGACAGACTCACCAAATCTCTCAAGATTATCAAATTCTCCTATAAACATCATTGTGGGCTGTGGCTCATCGCTAGAGCTGCTACATACAAACATGAGATTGTTGCTTCGCATCCCGGGGAGAGCAGATCACAAGAAAAGAAGGAATTAGTTTAATTTAATGTACCGTATTTTTCGGACTATAAGACGCACCGGACCATAAGACGCACCCCAAATTTTCAGAAGGAAAATTGGGAGAAAAAAAATAATGTGTCAAATGGGGGTCCGTCTTACAGTCCGAATTTAGCTTACCAGCGAACGGATCAGCACAGGTAAAGGAGTGGTCACTGGGGTCGTTTGGTGGTCCAGGCTGGTGCGGTAGTGGTGCTCTGTGGGGTGGCTGTGTTATGTGGGGTGGCTGTGTTCTGTGGGGTGGTTGGGCACTGTGGGGTGGCCAGGGTGGCCATATACTCACAAATCCGGTGGCGGCGGCGCTCCCAATGCAGCTTCCCTGCGGTGCGGTGGTGGTGTCGGGGCAGCAGAGGGGCTCTGTGCTGCGTCGGGGGCTTCGCCGGCTGAATATTCACACCAGGTAGGTTTTAACCTTAGAGAGTGTAGTTACTGTCTCAGATGGGTACACCTTGCCGTGGTGGGACAGCTTTATGCTTTTTTGATCAAAACAGTGTTTACTAAGTACCCTATGTTAATTATTTAATGCACTTGCTTTTTTACTTATTTATTTTCATTAGGGTATATACACACATTGCTTTTTCCCTTGTTTTTGCTTGCTTTTATGGCCAGTGTGAACATGCTTCTACATCTTGCATGTCATTCAAGTCTACTTCAGTTCAGTTTTTTTCTGTTCTTAAATACTAGAGGGCTAATGGCAATTGGTCAGTCAGGTGCACTCTGACTCCATAAGAACCAGAGAGTTCTGGCGCGGCCCCTATGGACACAGTCAGAAGGCATGCAGAGAGCAGATATGAGACCAGAGGTATAGAGCCTGGTTCATTGCAGCAGACAGAAATCACAGCATGACCTGGAGCAGTGAGAAAGTAAGTGTGTGAGGGATGGGAGGCCATGCAGTGATGCCAGCAGGGTTGTTACAGATCTGCACAGGGGCCCACCTGGGGATTGCCCTGTTATTCTATTGGTCAGTCCGAGCCTGGACATATCAGTCTTACCAGATCACACTGAAAAAGCCCCTTCTGACTGTCTCTGTGGGGTGTTTGTTCCCCCTTCCAGGGTCAGAGTGGGGTGTCTGGGTCCCACAGGGGGAATGTACTTTAGGGGCCCACCCTATAACTACATGCAAATAGTTGTTAGCCGTTATAGTGGAGCATCGACTGCAAAACATAGGCGGTTCCTGCACATCTATTGTGCACACACCAAAACTGGTATGTACAATTATGCTAGTTTGCATTAAAGGAATCTTTGATGAAAACAAGTAGGTGATAACTTATTGATCGGTGGAATCCAACCATTGGAAACCACACCGATCGGAAGAATGGGGCATTTTTATCCCCATTTTATCCCAATTAGTGTGAGACAGTGAAGGAATATGTGGTGAATGAGGTGTATATTTCACCTAAGTACCTTGCTGACTGGTATGAGCGAAATGTGTGGCTTTGTAAACCTGGTGGTAAAGAAAGGTCACTACACCTGCCATTCAGTACACGCTTGCAGCTCAGACCTGAATCCACTCAGGTGTTGATTAGGAAGCCAGAAGTAGGTGCTTGGGAGCACAGTCAGAGAGCTCATTCAGTCTGGACAGGAGTCCAGGCACGGAAGGAGACTCCGGGAGGTGGGCTCTCTCTGTCTGGGTGCTCGATGTACCCCGGACACAAAGAGGAGACTCTGCGACACTCCATGCTGGTGACTACTGAATAGGAGGTGACCTCTCTCAAGTCTGGATGTTGGAGTTGCCTTCAGACATAAAGAGGAGTGTCTGTGAAACTCCATACTGGTAACAGTGATCATATGTGTTGTTTTGGGCACAGACTGGTAGAGTCTGGGTCCCGGATAGAGAGGGCCATCTATCTAAGTGTAATTAGAGGCTAGACAAGCCCAGGTCTTTTGTTTATGCTTTGTTTTTATCTGTGTGCTGTGGACTTTAATAAAACTGGTTGCGGCCAGTTTTCACCAAACTGCTGTTTGAATGAACTGTTTCCGTGCCATTCTGTCTACCCAGACAGCGATCCTAGAGCTAAATACCCCTGGAAATGTTACAATTGGTGGAGAATGCTGGGGCAGCGCAGGGCCTGGTACAGTTAGTGCTGGAGTGTGTATGCAGCACAGTGGCGAGAGACAGCATTAAAGGTGAAGTCTATTGAAATAGCAACAGAGGAAAAAAAAAAAAAAAGTGTGTGTCAGCAGAAACGTCTGTTTGGAGCAGTCTTGGAGAGACAGTGGCCCTGATAGGGTCTGCAGAGAGAAAATGTATGCACAGCAAAGCTGAACTTGTTGTGAAAATGACTGTGGAATGTGCAGCAGCAAAAGAAAAGTTTGTGGAGCAGTCTTAAAGAGACAGGAGCCCTAATAGACTTTGCAAAGGAAAAAAAAAAAAGAAAAAAGTGTTTGCACAGCAAGGCTGAATTTTTCTGTGGAAAAAAAAAAAAAAAGCTGTGTAGTGTGTATGTCTTGAGTGAAGACTGCAGTTGTGAAGACAGAGAAGTCTGACAGCATGGATGACAGCATGGAGGCGCTGTTTGAACAAATGGCGCAAGTTAATGTGCAACATAAGACTGCTGTGATTGAGACAGATGAGTCCGGCAGTATGGAGGAGCTCATTGAGTACCTGGTGCAGGCCCAGCGAAGCATGCAGCAGAGCATGGAGCAGCAGCGCCTGCAGCACCAGCAGCACATGCAGCAGGCCCAGCAGCAATTCCTGCAGCAGCAGGAGAATAACCGGTTATTTGTTGAGCAGATGACAGCACCAAAAAAGGATTTCGGTGCCGCGTCCCGAAGTAATGTTGTGAAGGCACCGGCGTTGTCCGCTATAAAGAAGGCGGTAAGACGGTCCTTGAGAAAAATGACACCTCGTGATGATGTGGAGGTATATCTTACTAGGTTTGAGAGACTGGCAGAGAAGGAGAATCTGCCACTATCTGAATGGGCCATGGCGGTCGTACCCTATCTGATTGGGGAACCCCAAAAAGTCTGGGCTGACCTGAGCAAGCAGGACAGCGAAGACTATGCCAAGTTGAAAGCGGCGATTCTTACCCGGCTGGGTGTTACGGTGACAGCCCGTGCCAGGGGAGTTCGTGACTGGAGATACAGTTGGGAGTCTGCAGTCAGCAGGCCTGATTATGGAGTTGAAAAGGTGATAGTGGACCGCTACACCCAAGCACGTCCTCCTGAGGTACAGCCGTCTGAGAGGTCATCACTTCGGAGTTCCCGGACGCTGAACTCTCGCGGTAAGAGCGTTCCAGCTGTTGGGGACATGGGGTATGCTGATAAGCGGGTTCAGGCCCGAGGGGACATGTGGGTGGGAGAGTGTGATGGACAGTGTTGGAGCTGGCGTGAAATTGCAGCCAACTGTCCAATAGAGGGGGAGCCTATGTGTTGTGATGTTGGCAGATCCCTCTCTCCCTGCGCAGAGCCTGTGTGTGTGTCCACCTCAGCCGAAGAGACTGGACCACAGGGGTCCCCGGTGGTTGTAAGTGACTGCCCAGCACAGGCCCTCTTGGACTCAGAGAGTCCAGTGACTTCCATATGTGACAGCCTGAGTGATAGGGACTTCATCCCTGATAAGCACCTGAGTGTGGTGTACATCCATGAAGACACCAAAGTCTACCCAGAGACTGCCGTGGACTTGGTCCCCAAACTCGGGGAGGTTTCATATGAAGTGGGGGTAGTGAAGACCCTGGTGCACCCCGTTATATTGGGTGGTGACTTTCCCCGGTCTAAGGATCTCTGGGGGAAAAATGTTTCTGATGGACAGTGTGATGAAGCTCCTACTGAGGGTGCGCAGTCCCGAGGGGCGGAACACAATGCTAGTGGGCCGTTAAACTTATGTGATAATGATGATGACCATGATAATATTGATAATGATAATGATGATAATGATGATGACCATGATGAGGATGCTGATATTGATAATGATGATAATGCTAATCATAATAGTGATGATACTGATGATGACCGTGATAAAGATGACATTTCTTTGCAGGTGATGTTGGCAGACGAGGATGGTGGTTCTCGGGAACCGAGTGTCCCTGACCTGCCTGGCTCCTGTGACAATTTTGGGAGTGAGCCGGTGCGAGACCCCACTCTTAAAACGGCACAGGAAAATGTAATTGTTCTGAATGAGGTTCCCCAAGAGCCTGGCTCTGAGGAGAGGTTTCCTCATGCTGCCATGAACAATAACCTATTGTATAGGGACACTGAAGTCCAGGGAGAGGTCGTAAGTCAGCTCCTGGTATCTGAGCTATATGGAAGTATAGTGCTGGGGTTATCACATAGTCACATACTTGAGGGACCACCTGAGGGAAACCAGGGACCAGATGGTGAAGTTAATGTTGTGGATGACATGTTAACTAAGGTTCCAGATCAAGATGTGAATGAGAATGAATTGTATAACCCTGACAGTGAGCCGGATGTGAATGAAAATGAAGTGTCTAACCCTGGAAGTGAGCCAGATGTGGCTGAGAAAAGGGGGTCAGACAGGGATAGTGGTGGTGATAGTGAGTCATCTGATGACAATAAAGCAACCAGTGCAAGTGAGGAAGGCATGGTAGCAGAGGAGATTGAGAGTCCTGAGAGGAAGGCTGAGGCTGACCTTGCAGTCGGACGGAGGATGGCATCTGAAGATGTTGTACCGTTGGCCGGTTCCCTGGCGAAGACTAAGGTGAAAGACAGGACTCTGAAACTGAACACAGCACAAGTGGATGCTGTTGAAAATGAGAAGTTATCAATGTATGGTGTGGATCTGCATCAGGCCAAGGACTCGGAAGGTGATGCTGCAGAGGTGGAGAAAGCCATGGAAGTGGTGGACACCAGGCCAGGTGCCTCACCAGAGGCTGATGTCTCAAGTGAAGCTGTGAGGAACAAGACTGAAGATGTGGGGAATGACTCTGCCCCGGAATATGTTTCTGCTGGAGACAGCGGCGTGGACGGTGTACTGTCCGGATCCGTGGCTGCGACTCGCGAAGCTCGGGCCGGAAGTTCGGCGCCCAGTGCGCCATCGGAGTTCCCGAGCGACCCAAAGGATCTGGATAAATCCCAAGATGAGATTTTGAGACCTCGGGTTGGCCTTGGTGAGCTCAGGCGCATTTTCATGGAGTCTACACTTGAACCACGTCCCAGTGAGTGGGAGGGGCGATGTGTCGCTCCGTTGCCGCTGCAGATACACGGGAGCTCAGATGGGATGCAGAACGTGGTGGAAAAGACTGATGGTAGGGCTTCTGAGCATGTCCTACCAGAAGAGCCTGAAGAAAGGGCCGAAGACGTAAAGGACGTCCAACAACTACAGGAGAAGATGCGTAGCCATGAGGATCTCCTGGAGAAAGAAGTAAGAGCTCTGAGTCTTATGCAAAGTGAGCCTGTACCAGAAGAGGATAAATTATGTGTACCGACCAAGAAAAACGATCAGCTCCCTCTACAGTGCCAATCGTTTGAACAGTGTGGCTCGGAATGGTCAGAGACCATGACAGAGGCACTTGGGTTCTGTGAGGTAGAATTTATGAATCAACTGATATTTAAGAAAGTAGATGTGCTAAAGAAAGTTCAGGGGGAATTAGAGAAAACCCCTATACCTCCTGTGACAGTTGGTGACACAGGGTCAGTGCCCCAAAAACAGGAGGTACGAAAGTTTTCTGAGGAAGAATCAGCAGAGCTGTTCTGACGTGCCTGGTCGTACTTATCTGGTGAGCCACTATACCGAGACTGAGGCTGGCACTAAAGTCAAGATGAAACCGTGCAGGATACCCGAGGCCCGCAGAGAGTATAGGCCTGGGAGGGTACAGGGTAGTGCGGATGCTTCAGATGAAGAGAAAACTGATGTTGGCTATGACAGTGGTGAGGATGAAGCTGATGAGGGCCATGACTGGTCCAGAGTTCACTGTCTCTGTTGGATTGTTGACCAGCCCTCCGGTCTGGATGACCAGCCCTCCGGTCTGGAGAAGAGGGAGGGGATATGTGAGACCGTGAAGGAATATGTGGTGAATGAGGTGTATATTTCACCTAAGTACCTTGCTGACTGGTATGAGCGAAATGTGTGGCTTTGTAAACCTGGTGGTAAAGAAAGGTCACTACACCTGCCATTCAGTACACGCTTGCAGCTCAGACCTGAATCCACTCAGGTGTTGATTAGGAAGCCAGAAGTAGGTGCTTGGGAGCACAGTCAGAGAGCTCATTCAGTCTGGACAGGAGTCCAGGCACGGAAGGAGACTCCGGGAGGTGGGCTCTCTCTGTCTGGGTGCTCAATGTACCCCGGACACAAAGAGGAGACTCTGCGACACTCCATGCTGGTGACTACTGAATAGGAGGTGACCTCTCTCAAGTCTGGATGTTGGAGTTGCCTTCAGACATAAAGAGGAGTGTCTGTGAAACTCCATACTGGTAACAGTGATCATATGTGTTGTTTTGGGCACAGACTGGTAGAGTCTGGGTCCCGAATAGAGAGGGCCATCTATCTAAGTGTAATTAGAGGCTAGACAAGCCCAGGTCTTTTGTTTATGCTTTGTTTTTATCTGTGTGCTGTGGACTTTAATAAAACTGGTTGCGGCCAGTTTTCACCAAACTGCTGTCTGAATGAACTGTTTCCGTGCCATTCTGTCTACCCAGACAGCGATCCTAGAGCTAAATACCCCTGGAAATGCTACATTACAGTTGAGCATTCCGATACTGCAAATATCGGGTATCGGCCGGCATTACCCGGCAATTGAATCAGAGGCTATTTTACTATGTAGAAGTGTATGAACTATAAATATATGTATATATATATATATATATATAATATATATATATATATATATATATATGTCACAATGACATGTGTGTATATATATATATATATATATATATATATATATATATATGTATTCTGTGTGTGCATATTTAGTGTTTACAAGGAAAGAAAGGGGTTTTTTTAGTTCCGATATTTCTGTCCCATAGACTTGCATTGGATTTCCGGTATCGGAATCGGGTATTGCCGACACTTTTTGGTATCGGCGATACCCATTCCGATCCGATACTTCTTTATATCGGGAAGTATCGCTCAACTCTAATCCCAATTTTAAAATTGAGCTGTAGGTGGGGTCTCTGACCGCAGCTCCATTCATCCTTTTAGGGGGGTTCCTGAAAAACCCAAATGCAGTCACTTAGGGAAGGAATGGATCAGTGGTCGAGTCGTACATGTCGCTCCATTCTAATGGGGATAAAAGTTTCACATTCTATGGATCGGTGCAGGTTCCAGCAGTTGGATCCCCACCAATCTTATTTTCACTTATCCTTTTGCTACGTTCACACGGTCAGTATTTAACATCAGTATTTGTAAGCCAAAACCAGAAGTGGAACAATTAGAGGAAAAGTATAATAGAAACACGTCACCTCTTCTGCATTTATCACCCATCCTGGTTTTGGCTTACAAATGGTGAGGCAAAACACTAACCAAATACTGAATCTGAGAACATAGCCTTAGTATAGGTGATTACTTGTTTTCACCATAGAACCCCTGTAAGTGGATATTTGCTACTGTGTAATAGTCACAGGACAAGGAGGGGTTAAACATCCAAATATTTAATCTCTATTGAAAATAAAGAATCTTCCCCTTATTGATATCAGAGAGAACAAGTGACCTCCATACTCAACGCAATCCACTATACCAAGACCAATAATACAACATACAAGGAACAAATACCGCCACACTGTGAACAGACTACATATTATCACCACAAAGTGACCAAATAATACCACATGCAAGGGATAAATACCATCACACCATGACCAGATAACATATTACCACCACAAAGTGACCGAATAATACCACATACAGGGGATAAATGCAGTCACACCCCATGACCAGACCCCATATTACCGCCTCATATTAACTGAATAATACCAAATACAGGGAAGAAATACAGTCACACCATGATGAGACCACATACTACCACCTCACAGTGACCAAATAATACCACATACGAGAGAAATATGACCACACCATGACCAGATCACATATTACCACCACATAGTGACCGAATACTACAATACTGATCATTAATAAAAAAACATAATACTAGTAACACTAATATTACCACTGGTGACATGATATACAGGAGCTCTGTATATAGTGTCAGTGTACAGGTAATACAGTGATCACCAGTGCCATTATACACTGGAGCTCTGAACTGTATATAGTGTACAGGTAATACAGTGACCACCACTGACATTATACGCAAGAGCTCTGTATATGGTATACAGGCAGGTAATACAATGACCATTGGTGACATTATACACAGGAGCTCTGTATATTGTATACATTGTATAGTGTCAGTGTACAGGTAACACACTGACTCACCAGTGATGTCTGTAGTTGAAGTAATTCATATTTACTTTTCTTCTTCATCCAGTGCAGACCGCCATCATTTCTTCCAGCCAGTACTCATCTCTGCAGAAAATAAGACATAGTTATCTATAGCTGACCGCTTGTAGAGCACATAACGCACTTTTTTTCCCAACTTCTACACTACGTCAGATGAAGAAAAAAAAGTGACATAGTGCCAGATTCTTGGCCCCTTTATTTAATGTCCTCATCCTAGCCCTCTATGTTGCCCCCATCCTGGACTCCTATGTCTGCTTTAATAAGGTCCCCATCCTAGGCCACTTTATTTAATAATTTCCATATCCTGGGCAACTTTATTTAATAATGTCTCCATTTTGGACCCATTTATTTAATAATGTCCCTATCCTGGGCCTCCATAAAGTATTATGGGCACCACATAGTCCTCCATACAGTCTTATGTGCACCACATAGTCCTCCATACAGTATTATGGGCACCACATAGTCTTCCATACAGTATTATGGACACCACTTAGTCTTCCAAACAGAACTATTGGCACCACATAGTCCTCTAAACAGAATTATGGGTACCACATAGTCATCCATACAGTATTATGGGCACCCAGGGCCGCCATCAGAGCATTACTGCCCTTACTGGCTTATGGGGCCCGATGAGAAGAGGCCCCCTCTGTTCTGCTCAGCGGATCCCTCCGACCCAACAGTTAACAGCCGCCAGCCAATCACAGACCAGCAGTCAATGTCAGAGCGCACGTCGCCGACATATGACATCACTGTCATACACCGGAATAACGCTACGTGCCTCAGCTGCATCGGAGAGGAGGACACCGCTGAAGCTTGGCCAGGTAAGGAAAAACTTTTTTTTGTAAAGCCGCGGTATGGGGCATATTATACCAGTATGGGGGTGCATTATACTACTATAGTGGGAGGGAAAGGGGGTGCATTATACTGGTATAGAGCTTCATTATACTGGTATGGGGCTGCATTATACTATGAGGTGCATTATACTATGTGGGTGCATTATAGTACTATAGGATGCATTATACTGCTATGGGGCAGGATTATAGTACTATAGGGTGCATTATACTGCTATGGGGTGCATTATAGTACTATAGAGTGCATTATACTAAGGGGCTGCATTATATTACTATGGGGTGCATTATACTACTAAAGGGTGCATTATACTATAGGGCTGCTTTATACTACTATGGGGGTGCATTATACTGCTATGGAGGTGCATTATATTATGGGCGTGTATTATACTGCTATGGGATGTAATATATTATGGGGTGCATTATACTCCTATGGGTGTGCATTATACTGCTAGGGGATGCATGCATTATACTATGGGGTGAATTATACTGTTATGGGATGCTGTTACACTTGGTCCCTGTGCTGGCTCTGCTCTCCGTTCTGGTCACTTACCTTCTGCTTCTCTAGCTGTCCCTCTGCAGCAGTCTGTGCGCAGGCTGAAGTCTCCTGCTCCATCTGCTCTTCAGCGTCCTGCGTCCTCCCCAGTTCCTGGCACGCTGCCAGCAGGCCTCCAGGAAGATTGCTTAGGACGCGAGGCCGCGCCCACCGTCTCTCTTAAAGGGGCAGCGTGCATTTTTTGAAAAAGTCAATTAACCAATGGCAGCGCACTCATTACTATATCTGGTCACTCCACCATAAGGGGAGTGCCGGAGCAACATATTCTATCATTGCTACATCCGGTTCTGTCCTTGATCTGTCTGCGCTGCGTCTGCAGTCTCTGTGCTTCGCTTACTCTATTTGTCACCACAGATCATTGGTAACCCGTATCTGGCTAACTTGGTCAATCTCGGTTATTACTGGCGCAAGTGTCATCCCGTTCCGCCATCAGCCATCTGTATCCGTGGACTGTGACAAGGTCACTGGAGCCAGCCTGCTACCATCCACTCTGGACCAGGACCTTCCTCATCTCCGTCAAACCCTCCACGGTTTCTGTTATATACCCATTACCCTTTTGGTCCCTCTGGGACAGCTGCCACGTGTCTGGGGTCTAACTGGAGGTAGCACCTGTGTCCTCCGGGTATTCCATTCTGGTCCTGTTCGAGGGGCCTTACTACGGGGACCTGGGGCTCACTAGTCACGCCCCCTTCGGAGCCCCCCGGACCGCGGTCTCGAGGTTCCACATTAAAAAATAAAGACGAATGTGAACTTCACCATCTCTGCCTCCGCTTCCATTCGTTACAGATTGCTCCGGCCATGGAACCCGCTGGATCCCAGAGACCTCCAACCACGGATCTGTGCCAGGAGGTGGCCCGTTTAGGAGTTCAACAGGACAAGATCACGACTTATCTACGCAGCTTGTCTACCCGCATGGATTCCTTGGGGTTCTCGTCTGCACCTGACTCATCTATCAATACTCAGGTACCAGTTCCCATGGCAAGTAAAGGTCCCCGCCTGGCGGCTCCTACCCGTTTCCAGGGTGATCCTACTCAGTGTCGGGGTCTTCTCAATCAGTGCACTCTACACTTCGAAATCTTGGGGCATATGTTTGCTTCTGACCGAGCCAAGGTGGGCTTCATCATGTCACACCTGGGAGGAGAGGCCCTCACCTGGCTAAACCCGCTATGGGAGAGAGGGGATCCGCTGGTTAATGATCTTCAATCTTTCCTAGAGGCTTTCGCAGGACCTTCGATGAACCTGGTCGCACCACTTCGACCGCTTCTGCCTTGCTTCGCCTGCGCCAAGGTACTCTCACGGTGGCTCAGTATGCTGTTAAATTCCGCACCCTCTCGTCTGAATTGTCGTGGAACAATGAGGCCTTGGTAGCTAACTTCTGGAAAGGCCTATCCGGAAGAATCAAGGATGAGCTGGCGGGACGGGACAGACCTACCATCTTGGAAGAGCTAATATCCTTGGCAACCCGAATTGACCTGCGTTTTCAGGAGCGTTCCATGGAGATCAAGCGGGACAAAAGGTCCGATCACCTGGACTCTAGTTTGTTCAAAACAGGTACCTCGCCTTCCTCCCCCGAGGCCATGGAGGTAGACCGTGTAAGTTTGGCCACCCGCCGCCGGGAGGCACGTGGCAAGGAGGGAAGTGGTTACTACTGCAGTAGTTCTGAGCATCAGATCCATTTCTGTCCAAAAAAGTCGGGAAACTCCAGTGCCTAGGTTCGGTAGGAGGGGCCAACCTAGGTAGAAAACAGTCCTCTCCCTCATTACAAATCTCAGTCTCCGTGTCCTATGGAGCAATAAAATTCTCCGAACATTGTCTACTGGATTCTGGAGCTGCAGGGAACTTCATCCAGCAGGCGGTTGTGGATCATTACCGCTTACCAGTCCAGCGTCTTGCTGATCCGTTGCGGGTGACCGCCGTAGATGGCAAACCACTGACCGAGCCCGTCCAGTCTCAAACCGAGTTGGTGGAACTCCGGGTAGGTCTAATGCATGCTGAACGAATGCGATTTTATGTATATCCCGGTTTGTCCCATCCCTTGCTTTTAGGTTTACCTTGGCTCCAGTTGCATGAACCAGTCCTAAATTGGAAAACTGGAGAAGTTCTGCGTTGGGGAGATACGTGCATGAATCGTTGCTTAACCCGGATTCAACCTGTTTCACCTCCAGTCCAGCCTGATACCCTGCCAGGGTTGCCTTCCTCCTATTGGTCCTTCTCTGACGTCTTTGGGAAAAAGGAGGCTGAGAGGCTACCTCCACACAGGTCGTATGACTGTCCGATAGAGCTTCTTCCTGGAGCATCTCCTCCTCGCGGGAGAGTTTATCTTCTTTCGCAGGCAGAGACTCAGGCTATGTCGGACTACATCCAAGAGAATCTGGCAAAAGGATTTATCTGAAAGTCATCATCACCGGCAGGAGCTGGATTCTTCTTTGTGAAGAAGAAGGATGGATCCTTGCGGCCCTGTATCGACTACCGGGGTCTAAATCAGATCACGGTAAAAAACAGGTATCCATTACCTCTTATTTCAGAGCTGTTTGATCGTCTCCGAGGGGCCAAGATCTTCACCAAATTGGATCTCAGAGGGGCCTACAACCTGATCCGAGTCAGAGAAGGAGACGAATGGAAAACAGTCTTCAACACCCTTGACGGCCACTATGAATACCTGGTAATGCCATTTGGCCTAAGCAATGCACTTGCGGTCTTTCAGGAATTTGTTAATGACATTTTCAGGGACCTGCTCTATACTTGTGTCATGGTCTACCTGGACGATATTTTGATTTTCTCTGCAGACTTGGCGTCACACCGGAGGCAAGTACGCCTGGTCTTACAAAGACTGAGAAAGAACAGGCTATATGCCAAATATGAGAAATGCCTCTTTGAGCAGTCTTCCTTGCCTTTCCTTGGGTACATTGTATCTTCAACAGGATTAAAGATGGACCCGGAGAAGTTGTCTGCTGTTCTCAAGTGGCCTCGTCCGTCTGGGCTAAAAGCCATACAACGGTTCCTGGGGTTCGCCAACTACTACCGGCAATTCATTCCACACTTTTCCACCTGAGTGGCTCCTCTCACAGCCTTAACCCGGAAAGGTGTAAACTCTAAGGAATGGTCTTCCGAGGCAGAAGAGGCCTTTGTTTCTCTCAAAAAAGCCTTCGCTTTTGCACCCGTTCTCCATCGTCCAAATTCTAATGAGCAATTTTTTCTTGAGGTAGACGCTTCTTCCATAGGTGCAGGAGCAGTTCTCACCCAGAAGTCATCTACCGGGCAGATGATCTCTTGCGTTTTTTTTTCCAAGGTTTTTTCTCCTGCAGAAAGGAACTAATCTGTCGGTGATCGTGAACTGTTGGCTATCAAATTGGCTCTGCAAGAATGGAGACATCTTCTTGAGGGAGCTCATCACCAGGTAGTCATATTTACCGATCATAAAAATCTTGCCTATCTCCAATTTGCTCTAAGGCTGAATCCCCGTCAGGCCCGCTGGGCATTGTTTTTTGCCCGTTTCAATTTTGTACTTCATTTCCGCCCAGCTGACAAGAACATCAAGGCAGACGCACTCTCCAGAGCCTTTTTGCCTCCTGAACTGGAGGAAGAACCTCAGCACATTATTGAACCTTCTAGGTTAGTCTCTGTTGCCTCCACTGATCTTGCCCGGCTTCCTCCAGGGAAGCCTCTCGTGTCCGCTTCTGATCGCAATCGTGTTCTGCGGTGGGGTCATTCTTCTAAGTTGGCTGGCCATGCTGGTCAGAAAAAGACTCAGCAACTCATCTCCCATTACTACTGGTGGCCTACCATGGGCAAGGATATCCAGGAGTTCGTCGCAGCCTGTCCTTCATGTGCCCGTAACAAGACTGATAAACATCTACCAGCCGGCAGGCTTCTGCCTCTACCGATCCCGTCTTCTCCCTGGCAGCACATCGCGATGGATTTCATCACGGATCTTCCCATTTCTTCTGGCTGCTCAGTGGTATGGGTTGTGGTGGACTGCTTCTCTAAAATGGCCCACTTCGTTCCGCTATCTGGTCTCCCGTCTGCTCCAGAACTAGCCGCTCACTTCATTCAGCACATCTTCCGTCTACATGGATTTCCTCTCCACATCGTGTCCGACAGGGGCGTCCAGTTCACCTCTAAGTTCTGGAGAGCACTCTGTAAAATGGTAAAAATTGAACTAGATTTTCCTTCTGCATACCATCCCCAGTCCAATGGGCAGGTGGAGAGGATCAATCAAATCCTGGCTGGATACCTGCGTCACTTCGTCAACGCTCATCATAACGACTGGGTAGAACTACTGCCCTGGGCGGAATTCTCCTACAACAACCAAGTAAGTGAATCTTCTGGAAAATCTCCCTTTCAGATTGTGTTTGGACTCCAACCCGGAATTCCTCTTTCTATCTCTGGATCGTCTGATGTTCCGGCAGCCGATACCTTGTCTAAAGATTTCTCGAACATTTGGAGAGATACCAGGTCTGCTTTGGAGAAAGCCTCTCAACGTATGAAAAGGCATGCGGACAAAAGACGTTTGGAGGCTCCCATCTTTCGTCCCGGAGACAAGGTATGGCTCTCCTCCAAGTACATCCGTTTGAAGTTACCATCGTACAAATTGGGTCCCCGTTTCATTGGTCCCTTTGAAGTCTTGAGACAAATCAACCCGGTCTCTTACAAACTGAAATTGCCTAATTCTCTACGTGTGCCTAACTCCTTTCATGTTTCCCTCCTCAAACCAGTAGTGTTGAGCTCCTTCTTTAAGGACCCGGGTACCACTCCAGATCCGGTTTCTGAGGATGATGTTTTTGAGGTAAAACATATCTTGGCCTCTAAGAGAGTAAGAGGTAAGATCTATTACCTGGTGGACTGGAAAGGTTTTGGTCCTGAGGAGAGGTCTTGGGAGCCTAAAGAGAACATCCAGGCTCCTCTTCTTCTTAAAAGATTTCACGCAGGCTTGAAAAAGAGGGGGGGGTAAAGAGGGGGATACTGTTACACTCGGTCCCTGTGCTGGCTCTGCTCTCCGTTCTGGTCACTTACCTTCTGCTTCTCTAGCTGTCCCTCTGCAGCAGTCTGTGCGCAGGCTGAAGTCTCCTGCTCCTCAGCGTCCTGCGTCCTCCCCCAGTTCCTGGCACGCTGCCAGCAGGCCTCCAGGAAGATTGCTTAGGATGCGAGGCCGCGCCCACCGTCTCTTTTAAAGGGGCAGCGTGCATTTTTTGAAAAAGTCAATTAACCAATGGCAGCGCACTCATTACTATATCTGGTCACTCCACCATAAGGGGAGTGCCGGAGCAACGTGTTCTATCATTGCTACATCCGGTTCTGTCCTTGATCTGTCTGCGCTGCGTCTGCAGTCTCTGTGCTTCGCTTACTCTATTTGTCTCCACAGATCATTGGTAACCCGTATCCGGCTAACTTGGTCAATCTCGGTTATTACTGGTGCAAGTGTCATCCCGTTCCGCCATCAGCCATCCGTATCCTTGGACTGTGACAAGGTCACTGGAGCCACAAGTATTCAAGCAGCTGACAGCACTCGGGAGTTAGCACGGATGCACGTTCAGGCGTCAAGGATCCAAATGAACAACAGTCCAACGAAAAAATAGGAACAGCATCCAATCCAGGTGAAGTATAACAAGTCTTTATTCAGCCACCATAAAATACGACGTTTCGGCCATTTTCAGGCCTTTATCAAGTATACTTGATAAAGGCCTGAAAATGGCCGAAACGTCGTATTTTATGGTGGCTGAATAAAGACTTGTTATACTTCACCTGGATTGGATGCTGTTCCTATTTTTTCGAAGGTCACTGGAGCCAGCCTGCTACCATCCACTCTGGACCAGGACCTTCCTCATCTCCGTCAAACCCTCCACGGTTTCTGTTATATACCCGTTACCCTTTTGGTCCCTCTGGGACAGCTGCCACGTGTCTGGGGTCTAACTGGAGGTAGCACCTGTGTCCTCCGGGTATTCCATTCTGGTCCTGTTCGAGGGGCCTTACTACGGGTACCCGGGGCTCACTAGTCACGCCCCCGTCGGAGCCCCCCGGACCGCGGTCTCGAGGTTCCACATTAAAAAATAAAGACGAATGTGAACTTCACCATCTCTGCCTCTGCTTCCATTCGTTACAGATGCATTATACTATGGGGTGCATTATACTGCTATGAGGCTGCATTATATTACAATGTGGTGCATTATACTACTATGGGGGGTGCATTATACTATGGGGGAGCATTATACTTCTATGGGGGTGCATTATACTACTATGGGGCTGCATTATACTATGGGGGAGCATTATACTCCTATGGGGTGCATTATACTACTATGGGGCTGCATTATACTATGGGGGAGCATTATACTCCTATGCGGTGAATTATACTACTGTGGGGCTGCATTATACTATAGGGCTGAATTATACTACTATGGGGTTGCATTATACTTCTATGGGACTGCATTATACTATGGGGTGCATTATACTCCCATGGGGGTACATTACACTGCTATGGGGGTGCATTATACTACGATGGGGTTGCATTATACTATGGGTTTCATTATAATACTATAGGGTGCATTATACTGCTATGGGGGTGCATTATACCACTATGGGGTGCATTATACTATGGGGTTGCATTAAACCGCTATGGGGGTGTATTATACCGCTATGGGGGTGTATTATACCGCTATGGGGGTGCATTATACCGCTATGGGGGTGCATTATACCGCTATGTGGGTGCACTATACTACTATGTGGGTGCATTATACTTTATATGACTATGGGGTACTGCTATGTGGGTGCATTATATTGCTATGGGGCTGCATTATACTGCTATGGGGCTGCATTATATATAGAATTATGGACACCACATAGTCCTCCGTACAGTACTATGGGCACCACATAGTCCTCTATACAGTATAGTGGGCCCCATTTTTTGCTCCATACAGTATAATGACCCCATATATTGCTCCATACAGTATAATGGGCCCTATATATTGTTACATACAGTAAAATGAGCCCCATATATACTCAATGTGGACAAATCTGAACTCATAATCTTTCCCCCATCCCACAGATCTTCCTTACCTGACCTATCTATCACAATTAACGACATCACGCTTTCCCCCGTACCAGAAGTCCGCTGCCTCGGAGTAACCCTTGACTCTGCCCTGTCCTTCAAACCGCACATCCAAGCTCTTTCTACCTCCTGTCGCCTTCAGCTCAAAAATATTTCAAGAATCCGTCCTTTCCTCAACCCTCAATCTACTAAAATGATTGTGCACGCCCTCATCATCTCCCGCCTCGACTACTGCAACACCCTTTTCTCTGGCCTCCCTGCTAACACCCTCGCACCTCTCCAGTCCATCCTTAACTCTGCTGCACGACTAATTCACCTCTCTCCTCGCTACTACTCTGCTTCTCCCCTCTGCAAATCTCTTCACTGGCTCCCATTCCCTCAGCGTATCCAGTTCAAATTACTAATACTGACCTACAAGGCCATCTATAATCTGTCTCCTCCTTATATCTCTGAACTAATCTCCAGATATCTTCCCTCACGTAATCTCCGATCCTCCCAAGACATCCTTCTCTCCTCCACACTTATTCGCTCCTCACCCAACCGCCTCCAAGACTTCTCCCGAATATCCCCCATCCTCTGGAATGCTTTGCCCCAACACGTCCGACTATCAAACACATTCGGATCCTTCAGACGGAACCTGAAAACTCACCTCTTCAGGAAAGCCTACAGCCTGCAATGACCCTGCTACCTCCTCACCACTACCGGAGATATTGCCTCAACCAACACCGGAACTGCTGCAACCCCCCGACCTACTGTCTCGTGCCTCACAATCCTGTAGAATGTAAGCCCGAAAGGGCAGGTTCCTCTCCCCTCTGTATCAGTCTGTCATTGTTAGTTTGTTTACTGTAAGTGATACCTGTAATTTGTATGTAACCCCTTCTCATGTACAGCACCATGGAATCAATGGTGCTATAGAAATAAACAATAATAATAATATATTGCTCCATATAGTATAATGGGCCCCATATATTTTATTCCATACTATATAATTGGCCCCACATAGTGCTTGATACAGTATAATGGCCCCACACAGTGCTCCATACAGAATAATGGTCCCATATATTACTCCATACAGTTTGGTGGGCCCCATATATTGCTCCATACAGTATAATGGGCCCTATATATTGCTTCATACAATATAATGGGTCCTATATAATGCTCCATACAGTATAATGGCCCCACATAGTGCTGTATACATTATAATGGCCCAATACAGTATAATGGCCCATATATTGCTGCTTATAGTATAATGGCCCCATATATTGCTCCATACAGCATACTGTGCTCCATATATTGCTCCATACAGTATAATGGGCTCCATATAATGCTCAATACAGTATAATGGGCCCACACAGTACTCCATACAGTATAATGGACCCATATATTGCTCCATATAGTATAATGGCCCCATATAATACTGCATACAGTATATTGGGCCCCATATAATGAACTATTTAGCAAAGCCACTAAAGAAGACTCAAAGTCTCCAAAAATTCAATTTAAACAGGAAACAAAAAGGCAGCAACACTTACCTGCCCAGATCTCAAGCCCAAACACGTCTGGTCTCGCATGAGGGGTGTTCACACTGTGATGCATTGAGAGTGTGCTGGCCAGCCCACCTAGTCGAATAGTAAGGGCGTGACTAATAGGCTGTGAACCAGACACTATATAGTACCCTTGTGTGAACAACACCCAATGCGGGCCTTTATTTTGCTATTGTATACTGGGCAGTCAACCCCTCCTCGAATGGGTATGTGGAGAGTGGCTGTTGATCTGGTATTTTGCACCTGTGTTGCTAACATCTTGCTTTATGGGCTGGCTGCATCCTGTAGTGCATTTGTTCCAAGATCTGGGCAGATAAGTGTTGCTGCCTTTTTGTTTGCTGTTTAAAAGGCCCCATAAAATGCTCCATACATTAAAACAAATAAAAAAATACTCACCTCTCCCATTTTCTGCAGGTCTGGTCTCCTCAGAACCTTCTGACTATCACGAACACCGCACTGCACTTGCTCACTGAGCAAGTGCGCGTGTCCTGAATAAGACAGACTGCACTCAAAGATACCTGTGGAGCGGGGCAGCAGCGGTGAAGATGCGTGCTTCAGACTAACAGGACCCTAAGCACGTGACTGCCAAGGGGCGGCGCCGGCCACAGGTCTCTCAGAGAAGGCAGTAACAGACAGAGATTGTTTCAGGCCAGAGGACCTTAAGCACGTGACTGCTGGTGGGCGTGGCTGTCATGTGTGCATTACCACGAAGATCGTCGCGGTTGCACATTTTGACTTCTCACAGCTGAGTTGCTGTTTCTTTGTGTTTGGCAGCTAGGGAGTTAATTCTGTCTGTGCTCGGTGCTGGGACTGGGTGCAGTTTCTCCCGGCTGCAATTGATTATTTGTTGATTGGTTTCCTTTAAATTCCTGGTTGTCTGCTTTGGGAGTTGCCAGTGAAATCCTTCATGCAGACCACAGATAGGAATGAATCTGTATAGACTTAAGTTGAGAGCTCCTTAGCTGTTTTAAGCTCAACTTGCTTAGAGTTTATTCCCCAGACCATTTATGTTCCTTCGGTGTTTGAGTGTGTATGCAAGTGAGTGCTATCCTGTCTGTCTTATATGTCTAATCTGTGTATTTAGCTGAGATCAGCCCATATACCTTTGGTGGTAATCAGGATCCTTCTTAGGACTGATTACAGGGTTCAGGGTCTGACAGGAGACAGGGTTAGGCTGGAGACTTGGACCTCTGAACCATTATCAGTACCTCCAAGGTAAAGGATTAGTTAGGACCCCAGTGCAGGGTCAGGTTAGACCCCGGTCCTCCTCTTTCCTGTTACAGCTCATCAAGTCCTCAAGATTAACCCTGAGTTCAACTATATCATTTCTGCACATCTAGTCCTCAAGATTAACCCTAAGTTCTGCAGAGATTGTGTCAGGTAAATCTATTTTATACTTACATTCTGATGTTGCTAAACTATATGTTGTATAGAGTGTGGTTCCTGTATAAATAGTTTACTGACATTGTATTCATATCATTAGACAGCGTGACATTTTCACTGGCCATAAAAAATTATCTCTAGTTACCATGGATCCAGTAGCCCAGCTGGCTCTGCAGTTGCAGGGATTATCCATGGAGCTGACGGACATTAAGTCCAAAGTTTTGTCTCCCCTGGAGCAAACCAGAGTTGAACCTAAAGTAGCTCTTCCAGATAGGTTCACTGGTGGGCGAGACAAATTTTTTACCTTCCGGGAGGCATGTAAATTGTATTTTCGGCTTCGGCCGCGATCATCAGGGAGTGATGAGCAGAGAGTGGGAATTGTTATCTCACTTCTTCAAGGGGACCCTCAATCCTGGGCATTTTCCCTTCCTCCGGGATCCCCGGCTCTACAGTCTGTAGATCAATTTTTTACTGCTCTGGGATTGGTATATGATGACCCAGATCGGGTCTCTCTTGCTGAGACCAAATTACGTACGTTACAGCAGGGAGATCGTCCGGCGGAGGAATTTGCTTCTGAGTTTCGTAGATGGGCCACGGATACTCAGTGGAATGACCCAGCTCTTAGGAGCCAGTTTTGTCATGGGCTTTCTGACAAATTAAAAGACGTTTTGGCTCAGTATGAGTCTCCTCCTTCTCTGGAGGCTGCTATGGCCCTAGCTATCCGTACTGATAGACGGCTTCGGGAGAGGGGTGAGGTAACTCCACTCCCTGTTGTTTCTCCACCTACTACTAAAGTCCCTTATGTTGAGGTTCCCCTTGTCGGTTCGGATGAGCCTATGCAGTTGGGAGGGACATCTTTTCGTAGTAGGGGATTGGCGGCACGCCGCAGGACTAGAAGGTGTTTTTTCTGCGGGAAAGAGGGACATTTTGTTGGAGAATGTCCATCCCGTGTCTTGTTAAGTAAAAAGTCGCCGGAAAACTGCTAATCCCAGGTTGTGTGGTGGACGACAACCTGGGAGTATGTATTTCATCCGCCGGTTCTTCTCAGTTCCTTGTACCAGTGGAGGTGGTGGTTGGTACTAGAGTGAAGAGATTGTCTGTTCTTCTGGATAGTGGTTCTGGGGCTAATCTGGTTGATGCTCAGTTTGCTCAGGCTCAAGGTATGCATCTGAGTGTATTGGTCAAACCGATCCCTATTTTCTCCATTGACGCCAGGCCTCTCGGCCAAGGAAGCTTTGTTCATGAGGTTCATAACATTGACCTTCGGGTAGGGGCAATACATAGGGAACAATTATCTTGTTATGTGTTGGAGGGTCTACCTACTCCCATTGTGTTGGGACTTCCTTGGCTGGTTAAACATAACCCTGTGATTAATTGGCAGTCCAGAGAGATAAGCCAATGGGGTGAGTTTTGCAAAAGCAACTGCATGAACACAGTCATCAGTGCGGTCGTGCCTAGTACATTGCCTCCTTTTTTGGAGGATTTTAGGGATGTTTTCTCTGAGGAGGGGTGTCGGGAGTTGCCTCCTCATCGCGTGTATGACTGCTCTATTAATCTACTTCCTGATGCTAAGTTGCCTAAAGCTAGGTTGTATAATCTTTCTGGTCCTGAAAGACAGGCTATGAAAGATTATATTTCTGAAAGTCTGGCCAAAGGGCATATTAGACCTTCATCTTCCCCTGTGGCCGCGGGGTTCTTCTTTGTGAAGAAAAAAGATGGAGGCCTACGCCCTTGCTTGGATTTCCGCGAACTTAATCGGATTACTGTTCGAGATCCGTATCCATTTCCTCTTATTCCTGATCTCTTCAATCAAATTGTTGGCGCCAAATGGTTCTCTAAATTGGATCTCAGGGGGGCGTATAATCTGATTAGGATAAAAGAGGGGGATGAGTGGAAAACGGCGTTTAACACGCCGGAGGGACATTATGAAAACCTGGTTATGCCTTTTGGTCTGACTACTGCTCCAGCAGTATTCCAACATTTTGTTAATGACATTTTTCGTCACCTTGTGGGGGTGTTTGTGGTCGTATATTTGGATGACATTTTAATTTACTCGCCAGATCTTGTGTCTCACCAGGAGCATGTGAGACAGGTGTTGCAGATCTTGCGAGACAATAAACTATACGCCAAACTGGAGAAGTGTGTTTTTGCCGTACAGGAACTTCAGTTTTTGGGTTTTTTGGTGTCAGCCTCCGGTTTCCGGATGGACCCTGAAAAGGTGAGAGCAGTGCTTGAATGGGATCAGCCAGGGGATCTTAAGGCTCTGCAGCGTTTTTTGGGGTTTGCTAATTACTACCGAAAATTTATTTGTAATTTCTCGTCTGTCGTCAAACCTCTCACTGACATGACGAGAAAAGGGACGGATTTTTCTAAGTGGTCGGACAAAGCTTGCCAAGCCTTTTCCTCTTTGAAGGGATGTTTTGCTTCGGCACCCGTTCTCATCCAACCAGATGTATCTCAGCCGTTCATTGTGGAGGTGGACGCGTCTGACGTAGGAGTGGGTGCTATATTGTCCCAGGGTCCGTCCCCTGGTAAATGGCATCCGTGCGCTTTCTTTTCTAAGAAATTGTCGTCCGCCGAAAGGAATTATGATATCGGCAATAGGGAACTTTTGGCCATTAAATTGGCTTTTGAAGAATGGCATCACTTTTTGGAGGGGGCAGTCCACCCGGTCACCGTTATTACTGATCACAAGAACCTGCTGTATTTAGAATCCGCTAAGCGTCTGAATTCCAGACAAGCTCGATGGTCGTTGTTTTTTACCAGGTTTAATTTTGTCGTCACTTATCGTCCGGGGTCTAAGAATGTAAAGGCTGATGCCTTGTCTCGCAGTTTCCCAGGGGCCGGGAAAACGGACGACCCGATTCCTATCCTTCAGGAGGGGGTGGTAGTGTCGGCTGTATGTTCTGAGCTTGAGGAGGAGGTGTTAGAGGCTCAGGGGGACGCCCCTGCAGGACCTCCAGGGAGACTGTTTGTCCCGAATCAGTTGAGACAAAAGGTTATTGAGGCACATCATAATTCTGCTTTAGCAGGACATCCAGGGAGTAAGGCTACTTTAGATCTCCTTTCCCGCCGATTTTGGTGGCCTAACGCTAATAAAGATGTTATAACTTTTGTCGCGTCCTGTGGGGTTTGTGCTCGCTCTAAAACTCCTCATACCCGTCCGTCTGGGACCCTTTTACCCTTGAAACTTCCGGAGCGTCCATGGACTCATTTATCTATGGACTTCATTACGGACCTTCCTCCGTCGTCTGGGAATACTGTCATACTGGTGGTTGTTGACAGGTTCAGTAAGATGGCACATTTCGTTGCTCTTCCTGCACTCCCTAATGCTAAAACTCTGGCGCAGGTGTTCATTAGGGAGATCGTGAGACTTCATGGGTTGCCTTCTGATGTGGTGTCAGATAGGGGGTCTCAGTTTGTGTCCAAATTTTGGAGGGCATTTTGTTTACGTCGGGGGATGCAATTGTCGTTTTCCTTGGCTTTTCATCCACAGACCAATGGTCAGACAGAGCGTCTGAATCAGAGTTTAGAGACATATCTCCGGTGTTTTGTATCGGAGAACCAGGAGGACTGGTCTTCTTTCTTGCCTCTGGCAGAGTTCGCTCTTAACAACAGGCGGAGCGAGTCCACTGGTAAGTCCCCGTTTTTTGGGGCATATGGTTTTCATCCCCAGTTTTGTACTTTCAATTGGGGGGGTCCTTCTGGGGTTCCTGAGGAGGAGCGTTTCTCGTCGTCACTTGCTTCTGTGTGGCGAGGTGTATTGAATAATTTGAGTACGATGGGGAACCGTTACAAACGTATGGCTGATAGGAGGAGAGTTTCTGGTCCAGATCTGAATGTGAACGATCTGGTATGGTTGTCTACCAGGAATATAAAACTTAAAGTGCCCTCCTGGAAACTGGGTCCCAGATTCATCGGGCCGTACAGGATCAGTTCCATAATTAATCCTGTGGCATTTCGTCTGGAACTCCCTTCTACGTTTAAAATTCATAATGTGTTCCACAAGTCATTACTTAAAAGGTATGTGGCACCAGTCATACCGTCACCTCTACCTCCTCCTCCAGTGTTGGTCAATGGTAATTTGGAATTTCAAGTATCAAAAATCATTGACTCTCGTCTGAATCGCCGGTCCCTTCAGTACTTGGTGCATTGGAAGGGGTATGGTCCGGAGGAGAGGACGTGGGTCCCTGCGTCTGATGTTAACGCAGATCGTTTGGTTCGGACCTTCCACAGAACTCACCCGGGCAGGCCTGGCCCTGAGGGTCCGGAGGCCCCTCGTAGAAGGGGGGGTACTGTCATGTGTGCATTACCACGAAGATCGTCGCGGTTGCACATTTTGACTTCTCACAGCTGAGTTGCTGTTTCTTTGTGTTTGGCAACTAGGGAGTTAATTCTGTCTGTGCTCGGTGCTGGGACTGGGTGCAGTTTCTCCCGGCTGCAATTGATTATTTGTTGATTGGTTTCCTTTAAATTCCTGGTTGTCTGCTTTGGGAGTTGCCAGTGAAATCCTTCATGCAGACCACAGATAGGAATGAATCTGTATAGACTTAAGTTGAGAGCTCCTTAGCTGTTTTAAGCTCAACTTGCTTAGAGTTTATTCCCCAGACCATTTATGTTCCTTTGGTGTTTGAGTGTGTATGCAAGTGAGTGCTATCCTGTCTGTCTTATATGTCTAATCTGTGTATTTAGCTGAGATCAGCCCATATCCCTTTGGTGGTAATCAGGATCCTTCTTAGGACTGATTACAGGGTTCAGGGTCTGACAGGAGACAGGGTTAGGCTGGAGACTTGGACTTCTGAACCATTATCAGTACCTCCAAGGTAAAGGATTAGTTAGGACCCCAGTGCAGGGTCAGGTTAGACCCCGGTCCTCCTCTTTCCTGTTACAGCTCATCAAGTCCTCAAGATTAACCCTGAGTTCAACTATATCGTTTCTGCACATCTAGTCCTCAAGATTAACCCTAAGTTCTGCAGAGATTGTGTCAGGTAAATCTATTTTATACTTACATTCTGATGTTGCTAAACTATATGTTGTATAGAGTGTGGTTCCTGTATAAATAGTTTACTGACATTGTATTCATATCATTAGACAGTGTGACAGTGGCCTAAGCTCCAGAGAGCTATGAGCAGAAGGAAAACTCCTAGAAGGGTAACTACGGGACAGAGTTACCAAGGGGCATAGACAAAACGGATAGTCAGGATAGCCAGGTCATACACAGAGGGAGCAACGCAGTACAAGTGGAGCAGGCAGAGAATAACCAGAACGTAGCCAAGGGATCAGAAAACCAGAACGGGCAAATACACAGTACCAAGGCAGTAGACAAACTCACAACGAAGAGACGGACCGGGTCAAAACCAAACAAGCAACAAGATCAGGCACAAGGCACAGGCACACAGGAGGTCAACTAACTCAGCCGAGGTCAGGAGTATAACTGACACCAGACCTAGGTCAATTGGCAACTAAATAGCCGCCCTCTGCCAGAGAGAGGCTGAAACCATTAACCCCAGTCTGACCAGGACGGGGCAAAGACAAAACCCCGTCCTGGGTCATGACGGTACCCCCCTCTCAACGGGGGGCCACCGGACCCCCGGGTTTCTCAGGACACCTGGCATGAAAGGCCCGGACCAACTGATCCGCATGAACACATCGGGCAGGAACCCACGACCGGTCCTCTGGACCGTAGCCTTTCCAATGTATCAGATACTGAAGAGCACGACGGACAAACCTAGAGTCAAGAATTCGTTCCACCTCGTACTCAGACTGCCCATCTACCAAAACCGGTGGTGGGGAAGACAACGATCCTTCCCTACAGGACCCCACAGGTTTCAAAAGGGCCCTATGGAAAACGTTGGGAATCCATAGAGACGGAGGGAGACGCAACCGAAATGGCACCGGGTTAACTGCTTCCGTAATTTCATAAGGACCAATAAATTTAGGTCCAAGTTTCGCAGAGGGGACCTTGAGCCTTATATTCCTAGTAGATAACCATACCTTATCCCCAACCTGGAACACCGGCCCCACAGACCGTTTTTTGTCAGCAAAAAACTTATATTTAGACTGAGCCTTCGTAATGTTCCTTTGTACCTCCTGCCATAACTCCCCCAACCGCTGTATTGTCCCATCCGCCCCAGGACACCCAGAGTCCAAACGGGAGAACTCCCCAAAATGTGGATGAAACCCATAATTGCAGAAAAAGGGAGATGTGCCCGTAGACTGGTTAGTACGGTTGTTAAACGCGAACTCAGCCAAAGGTAACGCAGTACACCAATCATCCTGTCGGGCTGAGGTCAGGCAACGCAGGATTTGCTCTAAAGACTGATTGGTCCGCTCAGTCTGCCCATTAGTCTCTGGATGATAAGCGGATGAAAAAGACAGATCAATACCCAACCTCTTACAAAATGCCCTCCAAAATCTGGAAACAAATTGTACCCCCCTATCAAACACCACATTCAAGGTACCCCATGCAACCGCACCACATGCTCAACAAACAATTTGGACAACGTTTCTGCATTAGGTAAAGTCGACAAGGGTACAAAATGTGCTTGTTTACTAAACCTGTCCACCACTACCCAAATGACGGTATTACCCTTGGAAGGAGGAAGGTTGGTGATAAAATCCATGGACAAATGGGTCCATGGTCTATCAGGAATTGGCAGTGGCACCAATTCCCCGGTCGGCCGGTTATGGGGGGGTTTCGCACGGGCACATACCCCACAAGCAGACACAAATTCCCCAACATCAAAGGCTAAAGAAGACCACCAGAATATCCTAGAGATGGCCCTCCGGGTAGCCGAGATTCCAGGATGTCCACCCAGAACTGAGTCGTGGAATTCCCGAAGGACCCTGAGACGAAATTGAACTGGTAATTTAACCGGGGGCTCTGGGGAAACTAATGTAACATCTTGAACCCCTGTCCCATGAGCACCAGATGATAAAGCCCCCTGCACAGTGTCAGCCATCAGCTGCTGAGACTGAGACAGAGCTCGTTGTTCCTCATGCAGTTTCTGAGACATCTGAGTCAGAAAAAAAAAAAAAGGTAGCGGTCAGTTATAATATCACGAACACCGCACTGCACTTGCTCACTGAGCCAGTGTGCGTGTCCTGAATAAGACAGACTGCACTCAAAGATACCTGTGGAGCGGGGCAGCGGCGGTGAAGATGCGTGCTTCAGACTAACAGGACCCTAAGCACGTGACTGCCAAGGGGCGGCGCCGGCCACAGGTCTCTCAGAGAAGGCAGTAACAGACAGAGATTGTTTCAGGCCAGAGGACCTTAAGCACGTGACTGCTGGTGGGCGTGGCCTAAGCTCCAGAGAGCTATGAGCAGAAGGAAAACTCCTAGAAGGGTAACTACGGGACAGAGTTACCAAGGGGCATAGACAAAACGGATAGTCAGGATAGCCAGGTCATACACAGAGGGAGCAACGCAGTACAAGTGGAGCAGGCAGAGAATAACCAGAACGTAGCCAAGGGATCAGAAAACCAGAACGGGCAAATACACAGTACCAAGACAGTAGACAAACTCACAACGAAGAGACGGACCGGGTCAAAACCAAACAAGCAACAAGATCAAGCACAAGGCACAGGCACACAGGAGGTCAACTAACTCAGCCGAGGGCAGGAGTATAACTGACACCAGACCTAGGTCAATTGGCAACTAAATAGCCGCCCTCTGCCAGAGAGAGGCTGAAACCATTAACCCCAGTCTGACCAGGACGGGGCAAAGACAAAACCCCGTGCTGGGTCATGACACTGACTCTCTGCAGTGCTCAGCACAGAGGGCATTCTGTAGTGACATCATCGTGCTCTCTGCCCTGATCCGTCACAGAATCAGAAGATGCGGAAGACACTGGAGCTGCTCAGCTGCGGGGCACAAGGAAATGTCAGTATTTGAGTAGCTAGCACTCGGCTCCTCCTACTCAATGGACCCATGACGTCCCGTTGTCACCAATGGCGAGCGGGTCCAGCCCATTTGTTCAGGACCCCAGGTGGTGATGCCGGCCCTGGTCATAGCGGCGGGACAGGTTTAACCCTGCATATGGTCGCTCCTGCCTGCACTTTTAAAGGGCCCGTACCCCTAAAAACATTATTTTTTTCCCATTTCTCTCTCTCTCAGTCCCACAAGGGATTTCACTGGTACCCCGTCAGGCTAGTCAAACCCTGCCGCCTTCCCTTGTATGATGCTGCCAGTGTCGGACTGGGGAGCCAAGAGCCCACCAGTAACATTGACTTGGGGGGCCAACTTTTCACCTGCATGCAAATATTACATTACCCTCGTTCACAAATGTACCTATATCTCTATATAATAATAAACTGGGTAATTTGGTTAATGAATAACAGGCTGCTTTTTTCTATACAGAGCGAATCAAGTGAATCATGCCACGTACTTCCCATAGTGAGGTTGGGGGCCCAGATCTGCACAGGCGCCCACCAGGGGATTTCCCTGTTACCCTATGGGCCAGTCCGAGTCTGATGCTGCCTTCTTATGATTGGAGAAAGCAAATATAAACTGCAATGCATGGTTATGCAGGCACCTACTAGGCAAAAGTTCAATACAATACAGAATTTCTGCAAAACAAATTATATACAATGTGACCCTGGGGAGGCAACATTGCTAACTTGTCCTTATCCTATTGGTTGCTCTTAGGCTAAGTGCACACGTTCAGGATTATTTGCGTTTTTTTCACGTTTTTTCGCAGCAAAAAACACGTAAAAAACGCATCAATAACGCATCCTATTATTTAGAATGAATTCCGCAATTTTTGTGCACATGGTGCGTTTTTTCCGCGAAAAAAACGCATTGCGGAAAAAGAAGCAACATGTTCATTAATTTCGTGTAATTCTAGCATTTTTCCCGCTATATTATTGACCTAGAAAGTTCAGGGAAAAATCGTGGTAAAAACGCGCAAAATCTGCACAAAAAAACGCACCAAAAATGCACAAAAAAACGCACGTTTTTACAGCGAAAAAAGTCCGGTTTTGCTCAGGAAAATTCTGAACATTCCTGAACATGTGCACTTAGCCTAAAAGGGATTCTGTGGAGCCATGTAGCCACCTCAAGACAAAATTTGATGTGATATTTTACAAATATGCTTTGTCCTTCAGTAATTCTTAATTGTATTGAGTTTTTTCTTATGACTGGGCAACGTCGTACAAGGAAAAAATGAAACCTCCTCAGGTAAGAATACCTGTTAATTCCTTCTTGATTGAATGGGAAATTTACATACCAACTTCAAAAGCCCTATCTCCGCAATACTGTGGAGAGCAAAACAAAAAAAATGTTTAACCTGTCCCTTCACCCCTTTTTACTAATATATACAGTTTAAAATAAAAAAATAAAACAATATTGTGAGAGGTCATTGGACAAAAAGTATTTTGACAAAAGGGATGTTTTTTTGTTTATTCACCCTTAACTTTATACCCTTGTACCAATGCTGATAAAAAATTGATATGTCTACAAATAGGAAAAATGGGAACAAAAACGTTGTATAGTGTGTTCTTACTCATTCAACTGACTGTATAAGCATACGGTACATCTGATTGGTTTCTTAGGAATTTACAAGCACATAAATTACATTCCAGAAGTACACAAGAACATCTCACTATTAATATCATCCGTGTTGCCGGGAATCAATCTTATATATAATAGCACTATTATGACACTCATTTTGCACATTTACACTGTTACCCAATGGAATGTTTGTACCATGTGCATTCCCTGAGAATATCTTGTGAAAGTCTTAGGTCATTAAGTTTCAATGATCTGAAAATTACTTACAGAATGGTACAAATAAAAATAAATATTGGTCTCCTGTAAACGTATCACCCATGTGTTTCCTGAATAGCATAACTTTTTATTGCCCTATGTTAGTAAGCACACGGATGTCATGAATGAAAACTAGAATTGATGACACTCTAAACCCAAAATGGACTGTTGCTTACGAAATATGTACACCTCAACACTGAAATTGCATCTCATAGAAGGGAAAGTCATGGAATTATAGAAATCACAGGATCAATACACATTAGTTAATCATCTGCAAATGATTAAAAAAATGGAAACTAAATTTTCGAAATATCTCAATTTATTAAGTGTTGAGAATGAGAGCCACATGCAGAAATATACACACATACACACCTTGGCTATCAGTGAGGTTTTTAATGATTATCTGAGGAGTGTTCTGCCACACTGAATGCATTTGGGCACAAATTATAAAGATCCGCTGCTGGCAGCTTCCTTTGCAATTGCCAAACAATGACGTCCCATATGTGCTGGATGGGAGACAAGTCCAGGCATGCTGCTGGCCATTGTGCATTTTAGGCCACACATGCTGCTTACAGTAGCACAAGCGTCATGTTATGTTGAAAAATAGCTCTTGGGACACTTTGGAGAAATGGTCGTACTACTGGTTCCAACGCCGAATCAGTGTAACACCAACCTATTAATGTACCATGAATGAAAACTAGAAGCATACCTCCCAACCGTCCCGGTTTCAGCGGGACAGTCCCGATTTCGAGTCCCTGTCCTGCTGTCCCGGCCGGGAGGCCTAATGTCCCGCGATCGCGGTTGGGCAGTGATGACAACAGAGTGCACAGCGGATACCCCGGGGACTGGGAGAACTTTCTCCCAGTCACTTGTCACGTTCCACAGGAAGTGACCGCTGACCTCATTTCCGGCGGTCAGCTGGTACAGCACGAGGAGGTAATACTAGTTCGGGTCGGGAGGACAGATCCGGCGGCGGCGGTGCATCGAGCGCTCCATGCAGTACCCGGCTCTCACTCCAAGAGATGATGATCCCAGATCCTGCCTGTCTCGCTCTCAGAAGCTGCAGCTCCATGCACGGCAGCATGTGAGACAGGCAGGATGAGATCATCATCTCTTGGAGTGAGAGCCGGGTACTGCATGGAGCGCTCATCTGTGCACCGGGGGAGGGATTGTTTACAGCCAGAGAGTGAGGCAGGCAGGGCTGAGACGCTGCACTGTGCCAGCCATTTGTTTCCACATCATCCTCAGTGCTGTCTAAGCCCTGCCTGCGTCACTCTCTGGCTGTAAACAATCAGTGTCTCACTTGGCTGTGGTATATGCCTCAGGACTGAGAGACAGTATACCAGTGGTATCTCTCAGTCCTGAGGCTCCTGATTCAGTAGTGTAGAGATCCAGTCATGAAGCTGACTGTCAGCAATTGGCACCATGTCGATGGGTCAGTAGGATTCCTCTGTAAGGCTGGGTTCACATTGAGTCAATGGCAATGCGCTGACGGAATTCGTTACATAGTGGCACTAACTCTATGTAACGGATGTGTTAGCGCACCCATAGACTGCAATTATGTAGCGCATCGCTAGCACATGTCATATTTGGCATGCGTTAGCATTCTGTGACAGACCGTCGGACGCAGTCTGCAGCATAAGGCTACGTTCACATTGCGTTAGTGCAGTCTGCTCAACGTATGCGTTAAACGGACTGCGCTAACACAACTGCCTTTTAAAGATTGCGTTATGTGATCGTGCTAGAGGTGATGGACCCCCGAACGCTGCAGACTGCGTCCGAGTCTCGTTCACAGAATGACAGCACATCGCTAACACATGCCAAATATGACATGTGCTAGCGATGCGCTACATAATTTCAGTCTATGGGTGCGCTAACGCATCCGTTACATAGCGTTAGTGCCGCTATGTAACGGATGCCGTCAGAGTATTGCCATTGACGCAATGTTAACCCAGCCTTCGGGGGTCCGTCACCGCTAGCGCGATCGCATAACGCGATCTTTAAAAGGCACTTGCATTAGCGCAGTCCGTTTAACGCATACGTTGAGTAGACTGCACTAACGCAATGTGAACCTAAGATAGAGTAGAATTATGTTTATCTGCTTCTTTCTCCAATGGAGACTCTCCTATGTATACAGTATTGATGTAGTATATGGGGAATATATATATAGTGTATAGTGTACAGGGTATATATGTACAGTGAACATGTAGTGTACGAGGTATACACAATGTATAATTGCATAGTGTACAGGGTATACAGTGTACACTGTATAAATATGTAGTGTACAGTGTGTCCATATATAGTGTGTATATGTACTGTTATACTGGCACATGTCGGGGGTCTGCACACTTCCTGTCAGGACTGTGATGTGCTTCTTTTTGATCCACTCCTTTGTTGCCTTGGATGTACATTTTGGGTCATAGTCTTGCTGGAAAACCCAGCCACGACCCATTCTTAATGTCCTGGCGGAGGGAAGGAGGTTGTCAGGATTTTACGGTACGCTCCATCCATTCTTGGGTGTGGTTGGGGCGTGGATATGGGTGTGACTGGTGAAATGGGCGTGGTTTGGGGCGTGGCCTAAAATTTGCCGCGGCGTGCGTAGCGCGCCGCAGCCTTTGTCCCTCTTTCCCTTCTTCAAAAGTTGGGATGTATGATTCTAGGGCCTAGGTACAATCTATCATGCCACCTTGCACCATAATACTTTGAGTATTGCAATGACCACGTGGTTTGCAGATGAATCTCTGGATACTATTGCATCTAAGACATAAGCAGGACTCGTCACTAAAGACTCTGTTCCATCATACATAGCCATCTTGTTGTGAACTATGATGGCTTTTGAAAGTGGTGCTCCTGTGACTAGCCCAAGTGTCCTAAATGTATTACCATAACCTGCACCATATCCAGACTTTTCTCTAATCAAGCATATCTGGGATGTTCTTGGTTGGAAATTGCAGAGAGCTACCACCAGCAGATCCTAACAATTTGTGTGCTCAAATGCATTTAATGTGGCAGAACATTCCTCAGACAACAATCAAGATCCACTGCTGTCAGATCACTTTGCAATTGCCAACCAATGACATCCAAGATGATGGGAGACAAGTCCAGATACACTGGTTGCTCACAGCTTACTTTTTGGGGGAGTGCTTCTTTAATAACCTCATTGATAGCATGTCAAGGCTTGTAAGTACATTTATTTCTGTGCATGGCACCCATATTCAATACTCAATAAGTCTAAATATTTGGAAAATTTAGCTTCCATTTTTTCATTATTTGCATATCATTAACATGTCTATTGATCCTGTGATTTCCATAATTCCAAGACTTTTATATCTTGGTGTTAAAATTTCAGTGTTCTGGATTGCATATTATATTGTATCAAAAATTCTTAAAAAGAAAAAAAATATTGTATATATTTTGTGAGATTTACCAGTCTTAATGTTTGAGTAAATTACCATAAAAATTTATGATTCGTTTATCTTCTATTTAGATATCAATAACTGGTTGTGAATTTTTGGGTTGTCATTATGATTTAAAAAGAGAAAACACAGTAGTTTGACAATACATGGCTTCACCCAACCACTAACCATGAGTGGAGAAGAAGTTTTGGTGTTATCATTGATATTCTCTGAAAAAATTCCAAGAAAGCAAAAATTCCGACGGGGTATGTAAACTTTTGAGCACAACTGTATAATAGCTCCCACTCTTCTATGGAGGCTTTCTACAAGATTTTGGAGTGTGTCTGTGGGAATTTTGCCCATTCATCCAGAAGAGCATTTGTGTGGTCAGTCACTGATGTTGACGAGAGAGGGCTTGTTTCATAGTACTGGTTATAGTACATCCCAAAGGTGTTCGACGGGATTGAAATTAGGACTTGTGCAGTCCAGTCAAGTTCTTCCTCACAAAACTCACCCAACCATGTCTTTATTGATCTGGAGCACAGTCTTGCTGTTAGAAAAAAAGGGACTTGCCCAAACTGTTTCCACAAAATTGGAAACATACATTTGTCCAAAATGTCTTGGTATGCTGAAGCATTAAGATTTCCCTTCACTGGTATTAAGGGGCATGAGAAACAATCACATAGCATTATCCCCCTTCCACCAAACTTTACATTTGGCACAATACATCCAGGCAGATAACATTCTGCTGGCATTCATAAAGCCTAGACTTGTCCATCAGACTGCCAGATAGAGTAGTCAGAAATCTCGAGCAAAGAGTTTTTGTAGTTGTTACTGCCTGCGGAGATTTTGATCTCTGTCATTATTGAATCATCAAAATGTGACTTTTATACTTTATGCCCCTCAGCACTTGACAATCCTGCGCTATAAAGGTCCCCATACATATTAGAATAAAGCCGTCTGAATCCATTAATATTGACAGGTTTGTCCTGCAATCTAATGAGGGCGCTGATAATTGACAATGATGTTGATCGAGCGTGTCTGATTTCGGAATTGCTAATCATATTGTTCTCCAAGAGAAAAGTGACATCCGGTGGCTTTCTCATAGAGGACACATGAGGTCTTGACTGAACGAGCTCTCCTGTGTATGGGAGAGTTGTCTGAAATGACTGTCGATTGAACAATCGGCCAAAGAATCGGTCGGCCGACATCTATCTAATGTGTATGGGGCCCTTAACTTTATGTGGTTTGCCACTTTGTTGTTGAGATGCTGTGGTTCCAATGTGGTATTCGCAGGTACGCGGGATGCAGTGACGAGTCAGAGACGGAGCAAGCTTAAATTGAACCTTTATATAGGGGTATAGGAATAACTGGTAAGCTGACAGTGGTTCTCCTTGCACGGAAAGTATACAATAATACACAAATAACTGAGCAAATGACTACTAAGCAGGTGCCAACGACTATAGGACCGCGATATGACCATCTAAAGGTCCTAGAACTATAATGAACAGTTAACGGAGTTGTGAGGTCGGGACCGCCACCATTTTGTATAGGGCCTGTACCAGCCTCCATTTTGTCAGTTCACACAGCCACAGACTTTTAACTACACAGGGCCTATTAGCATATTCAGTACGACCAGCTTTGATGTCCACTATGAATCAATAGGCCTTTACATGCTAATTGGTTTAGGCCAGGGTCTGAATAAGATGGTCAGTCGTATGGTAAATAGCTCAAGCTCAAGCCATTGTTTCCTGCTCCATATGAATTGCAGGCCAGTTAATATGCGGCCTTCAAAGCAAAAGGGGAGGGGCCTAGCAGGGTTAAGAGCTGTAGCCAGGTACCCCTGTGTTCATTCCATTTCACACACAGAAGCACAAGGGACAGACTTGCCAAATGGAGCTGCAGCACATGCATTGGGGACTGTCCAGCAACTGAAGACTTTCACCTGGGGAACGCAGAGCTCCATGCCTCCCCATGACCATACAACCCGGTAATATTGATCTATAGCTAATACCTTTAAGCCTTGTACATTATTGTTGTATTTTTTCTCTGACTGCAAATCCATTGTAATTACGTTGTATAGCTTTACTGTATATTTCTGTAATTATCTAGTGCGCTCTTAAGGCGATTAAACCATAAAATTAATCTTGGGCTGATGCTTTTACTCTGATCACGAATCTTAGAATACCCATTGGGTAACAGGACACCCTCCCCGGCGGCCATTTGCTCTAGGTGCAGTTCCCTTACTGACCTGAGAGACAAAGGGGGCGCCGGAGAGCTGTACCTGTGGAGTTACGTCCCATTGGTGACGTGGGAGGAAAGGGGATCGTCCCTCACATTTGGTAGCGGAGGTGCGGTCAGAAGATGTGATACCCAGGCTACCGTGTGGCGGTCGGCTTAGTTCCTCACAAATTGGTGGCAGCGGTGGGATCAGAGTAATAGTGTGCGTGGGACCCCTACTCCCAGACACTAGAGACTACCAGCAGTACTTTCACTGCTGGGGTCTTAAGGTCAGCCCAGCACTAGACGGTCAGAGTGTAAATATAACAAGTTGTGTGCAAGGTCAGGGTTGCAGCTGTGTTTCAGTAACCAAAGGTTCCCAAGATGGCGGAAGGCACCAGGAGTAGGGCAAAGGGGGAGGCCAATGCTGTGGCCTATGAGGGTTTCGATACCGATGAGGGGGAGCTCAGCCAGGGCTCCCCAAGGAGCCCGACCCCCGTGCTCAGTCTCACAGTGGACTGTCCACCCCCTGCCCGTCCCAGCCTGTCCAGATCGGAGGCCATTTTCCAAGCGGCTATGGCACAGCTCGAGGCTGGTAATGACGCCGCCTATGACAGACTCCTGGTGGCGGCAGAGAAAGCAGCAGAGCGTGAGCGAGCAGAACGCCGTGAAGCTGCGGAGCGTGAGCAAGCAGCGGCAGAGAGAGCAGCGGAGCGGGAGCATGCAGCGGCAGAGAGAGCAGCGGAGCGCCGGCACCGACTGGAGATGGCTCAGCACGGGCCCCCGCTGGACGCACCAGGCCCACCTGAGACAAGGGCTTCCAAGGTCCGGGCGGAGGACTTTCCCTTACTTGAAAAGGATGGAGACCTGGATTCCTTTCTGCTTGCTTTTGAGAGGACATGCCTCCAACATCATCTGGCCCTGGATCACTGGGCAAGGTACCTGACCCCCCGTTTGAGGGGTAAGTCCCTGGAAGTTTTGGGGGACTTACCTGCCGGGGAGGAGCAGGACTACAACAGCATCAAGCGGGCCCTGATCCAGCACTACAACCTCACCCCGGAGTCGTACCGCAGGAAGTTCAGGAGCCTGCAGCGGGGTTCAAAGGACACCTGGACCGACCACATGCGGGCCCTGCTGAGAGCTGCGGAGCACTGGACCTCGGGTCTAGAGCTCACTACCCGCCAGGAGGTCCAGGAACTGTTTGTCATGGAGCAATTCTTGTGGAACTGCCCAGAGGACCTCCAGCAGTTCCTCCGTGACCGGAAACCAAAGGGGGCTTCTGCTACAGCCGCCCTGGCAGACAAGTATGCCAACAACAGGGCGCCGGAGCCAAAGAAGCCTGCCAGCAGCACCTGGAGAGGGGGTAAGCCCAATCCTGCCCCAGCCCCATATCCAGCCCCCAGAGTGCAAGGGGTGTACCCCCCGGCTACCCTCTCCAGGCCAGGAACAGAACCCAGACGTTGTCATAATTGCAACCAGCCAGGACACTTTAAGGCTGCGTGTCCCCAGCGCCAGAAGGCCAATCCCTGTCCCAGAAACCGACCACTGTTTTGTGTGTGGGAGAGGGTGGTGGGAGGTCCCTAGACAATTACCAACCCGTCACCATCGGCCGCTCAGCGGTCATGGGACTGCGGGACACAGGCGCTGAACGAACCCTGGTACGCCCTGAGGTGGTGTCCCCTCAAGACTTGGTACCTGGGAAAACCCTTTCCGTCTCCGGAATTGGAGGCATTGAACCGGCGCTGCCCGTTGCCAAGGTGTATTTGGACTGGGGCGCCGGGAGGGGGATGTGGGAGGTGGGAGTAACGCCAAATATTCCTGCAAATGTGTTGCTTGGGACCGATTTGGGGCGGCTAGTGTCCCAGTATGTGGCCACTGAACCCCCAAGTTCGACTCCCCAAGAATGTCATGACTCTACTGTGAATGCTAATGTTAATGTATTGAATGTGCCTCCGACGGTGGAGGAGGGAGTGAAACCTGATGGTAAGCCATGCACTGACACTACACACACAGGGCTCACAGTGAGGACAGGTGAGGAGGCTGCACGGGAGAGCTCAGAGGTGGGGGGAGGGGCTGCTATGGGCAGTGTAGGGCCCCTAAGTGAACCCAGCCTGCTGAGTCTAGGGCCCCTGCAGGAAGAGGAACAGGCCATGGGGGGAGGGGGTGTCCCGGGAGAGGAGCCACCAGGTAGGACCCCAGGTCAGGAGTTCCCCACATCCGGGATGTCAGGAAGTCAGGGAAGTCTGCCTGACCCGGCGACTTGGTCAGAGGATGAGGGAAAGCAGGCGCTACCCGTGGTCTCAGCGGTCGTGGCCGCTGTTACCAGGAGTGGGAGCGCTGAAGCCCAAGGAGCCTCGCGGAGGTCCGACGGTTTCCCCCTCTCTGACCAAGTGGCTGCCGAGTCAGACAGTAGCCAGGAGACAGATCCCGGGGAACTGACAGAGGACAGGGCAGTTTCATCAATTCTTGCCGTATCTAGTCAGGGATTTCAGGCAGCGTTGGAAGCTGACCCTAGTCTGAAGACTCTCAAGGAACAGGCGGCACAGCCTCCCCTGGAGTCCGACCGCGAGCGAGTGGTCTGGGACCAGGGACGGCTGTACCGGGTAACGGTCCAGCAGGGTTCACCGGAGGCGTGGCCCAGGGACCGACAGTTAGTGGTGCCCCATCCGTTCAGGGCGGAATTGTTGCGGATCGCACACGAGATTCCAATGGCCGGACACTTAGGGATCACTAAAACCAGGGCCAGGCTAGCTCAGCATTTCTACTGGCCTGGAATGAGGACCGAGGTGATAGCCTACTGCCGTTCGTGTGACACCTGTCAGAGGGTGGGGCAGGCGGGGCCGCGCCCCAAAGCCCCACTGGTAACTCTGCCCATCATCGAAGAGCCTTTCTCGAGGGTGGCTGTGGATCTCATTGGACCTCTGTCCACTCCCAGCCGCTCCGGGAAATGCTTCATACTAACGGTAGTGGACTATGCCACCCGGTACCCGGAGGCGGTAGCTTTGTCGTCCATTCGGGCCGACAAAGTGGCCACTGCCTTACTGGAGATTTTCTCCAGAGTGGGGTTTCCCAAGGAAATGCTCACCGGCCGAGGGACCCAGTTCATGTCGCAGCTGATGGAGTCTCTCTGTAAGCAGGTACAGGTGCAACATCTGGTGGCCAGCCCGTATCACCCACAGACCAATGGCTTGTGTGAGCGGTTCAATGGCACCTTAAAGCAGATGCTGAAGATGTTGGTCGACTCCCACGGGAGAGACTGGGAGCGGTATCTCCCACACCTGCTGTTTGCCTACCGGGAGGTTCCACAGGCCTCAACGGGGTTCTCCCCCTTTGAGCTCCTGTATGGGCGACGTGTACGGGGGCCCCTTGCTCTGGTGAAGGAAGCATGGGAAGGGGATTTAGCCACCCCTGGAGTGTCGGTCATTGAGTATGTCGTGCGCTTCCGGGACCGAATGATGGCCTTGACGGGGCTGGTGCATGACAATATGGCCCAAGCTCAGGCTGACCAGAAGCGATGGTACGACCAGAATGCTTGTGAGCGGACCTACCAGGTGGGTCAAAAGGTGTGGGTACTGGTCCCCGTACCACAAAACAAGCTTCAGGCGGCCTGGGAGGGTCCATACCTTGTGCACGAGCAGCTCAACGCCGTCACCTACCTGGTCACCCTGGACCACGCCCGTGGAAGGAGGAAGGCCTTCCATGTGAACATGATGAAGGCCCATCATGAGCGGGAGGCTTAAACTCACCCAGTGTGCAACCTTCCAGAGGAAGGAGAGGCAGAAACCCTCCTCGATCTGCTCACCCAAGCCAAGGCAGGTGGATCCATCGAGGATGTGGGGGTTGGCTACCAGCTCTCGGAGGACCAACGTTCCCAGCTGGGGGCCACCCTACACCCCTTCCGGGAGCTGTTCAGCAGCCTGCCCGGAAGGACTGAGGCAGCAGTCCATGACGTGGACACTGGCAACCACCCCCCAATCTGGCGTTCAGCATATCGGGTCTCTCTTGAGGTGCAGCAGCAGATGCGCCAAGAGATAGACGAGATGCTGAGGCTGGGGGTGATCCAAGCATCCAACAGCGCGTGGGCTTCGCCTGTAGTCCTCGTCCCTAAAAAGGACCGAACTACGCGGTTCTGCGTGGACTACAGGGGGCTCAACGCTGTGACGGTCACCGATGCGTACCCAATGCCGCGCATCGATGACCTGCTCGACCAGCTGGCCGGGGCCAAGTACCTGACCATCATGGATCTGAGCAGGGGGTATTGGCAGATTCCCCTGACCCCTAGGGCACGAGTCCACGGTGATGCCCTTCGGCATGAAGAATGCCCCTGCCACTTTTCAGCGGATGGTCAACACGCTGCTCGAGGGACTGGAAGGGTATGCGACCGCGTACCTGGATGACATTGCCATCTTCAGTCCCACCTGGGAGGATCACCTAGAGCACCTGGCGCAGGTGCTCGGGCGGATCCAGCGAGCAGGCTTGACCATTAAGCCGGAAAAATGCCAGCTGGGTATGAGTGAGGTCCACTACCTGGGACACCGGGTAGGTGGGGGAGCTCTGAAGCCAGAGCCCGGGAAGGTGGATGCCATCGCATCCTGGCCCACCCTCAGGACCAAGAAGCAGGTGATGTCCTTTTTGGGTACTGCTGGGTACTATAGGAGGTTTGTTCCACACTATAGTGCCCTGGCCAAGCCCCTGACAGACCTCACCAAGAAAAGGCTGCCCGTCGCAGTCGACTGGACAGTCGCCTGCGAGACAGCTTTCCAGGTGCTCAAGACCGCCCTTTCTAGTTCTCCTGTACTACAGGCAGCCGACTTCACGCGGCCATTCTTAGTGCAGACCGACGCCAGCGACTTCGGCCTCGGTGCTGTGCTCAGCCAGGTTGACACTACGGGCCATGAACACCCCATTTTGTACCTGAGCAGGAAGCTCCTGCCGAGGGAAGTGGCCTATTCCACGATGGAGAAGGAATGTCTGGCAATTGTGTGGGCCCTGCAGCGTCTGCAGCCATACTTGTACGGACGCCAATTCACCGTGGAAACAGACCACAACCCCCTCAGCTGGTTACACACAGTCTCTGGGACGAATGGGAGGTTGCTACGCTGGAGCCTCGCTCTCCAACAGTACCATTTCACCATTCGCCACAAAAGAGGCAGGGACCATGGTAACGCTGATGGGTTGTCCCGGCAAGGAGAGGGTGCGGTAGGGCGCACAGGGGAACACAGGAATGTGATACCCCCTAGCGCCCTCAAAAGCAGGGAGGTGTGAGGTCGGGACCGCCACCATTTTGTATAGGGCCTGTACCAGCCTCCATTTTGTCAGTTCACACAGCCACAGACTTTTAACTACACAGGGCCTATTAGCATATTCAGTACGACCAGCTTTGATGTCCACTATGAATCAATAGGCCTTTACATGCTAATTGGTTTAGGCCAGGGTCTGAATAAGATGGTCAGTCGTATGGTAAATAGCTCAAGCTCAAGCCATTGTTTCCTGCTCCATATGAATTGCAGGCCAGTTAATATGCGGGCTTCAAAGCAAAAGGGGAGGGGCCTAGCAGGGTTAAGAGCTGTAGCCAGGTACCCCTGTGTTCATTCCATTTCACACACAGAAGTACAAGGGACAGACTTGCCAAATGAAGCTGCAGCACATGCATTGGGGACTGTCCAGCAACTGAAGAATTTCACCTGGGGAACGCAGAGCTCCATGCCTCCCCATGACCATACAACCCGGTAATATTGATCTATAGCTAATACCTTTAAGCCTTGTACATTATTGTTGTATTTTTTCTCTGACTGCAAATCCATTGTAATTACGTTGTATAGCTTTACTGTATATTTCTGTAATTATCTAGTGCGCTCTTAAGGCGATTAAACCATAAAAATAATCTTGGGCTGATGCTTTTACTCTGATCACGAATCTTAGAATACCCATTGGGTAACAGGACACCCTCCCCGGCGGCCATTTGCTCTAGGTGCAGTTCCCTTACTGACCTGAGAGACAAAGGGGGCGCCGGAGAGCTGTACCTGTGGAGTTACGTCCCATTGGTGACGTGGGAGGAAAGGGGATCGTCCCTCACATTTGGTAGCGGAGGTGCGGTCAGAAGCTGTGATACCCAGGCTACCGTGTGGCGGTCGGCTTAGTTCCTCACAGGAGTGTCACTTATTCTTCTCTGACGTCCGGCAGAGCTGTTGTCCGGGAGGTGTCCGTCCGGCGTCTCAGCCGCTGGGCCCAGCAGATGAGGAGCTGTCGTAGGCTTCGGGCGTTCCTATGCCCAGGTGCAGATGGGGCTCAACAGGCCCTGGAGAAGTTCCCAGGCATTGAGACCGTCCCACTCGGAGGTGAGGTGGCGGCAGCCGCGGATCCTGTCGCACAGGCCGCAGCCGCGGGCCGGAGCGGAACAGTGGCGGCCGCGGGTGGCAGCGTACAGGCCGCAGCCACGGGCTGGAGTGCGGCAGTGGCGGCCACGTGTGGCAGCATACAAGTCGCAGTCGCGGGCTAGAGTGGAGCAGTGGCGGCTGAGAGTGGCAGCGTACAGGCCGCAGCCGCGGGCTGGAGCGGGGCAGTGGCGGCCATGGGTGGCAGCGTACAGGCCGCAGCTGCGGGTGGCAGAGTTCTGCTTTCTTTTCGCTCCGCTCGGGTCGTCCTTTCCCCGAGTCACGTGAGCCCCCGTCCTTTCTCACGCGTAGCAGCTGGCCTATTCCCTGTTCCCCACTGTCCGCCAGGTTCCTCCTTCCTGCCTCGTGCTCGCCTCTGTGTCGAGTGCCCCCTGCTAGTCTCCTGTGCTCCTTTTATAGTCGCCCCGCCTCCGTACTTTCCAGAACAGTCTCTCTGTCATCCTGCCTTTTCTTCCCCCGGGAACGTTCCCTCTAGGAACTTAAGCTAAGTAAGAGAGAAAGGAACTACCGCAGTAATGCACACTACTCAGATAATGGAAAGTAGAAAAACAGTCAATTTTATTGGTATACAAAGAGTAAAGTAAAACACAAGTAAAATCAGAGTGACTCTGGTCCCAAACGCCCGCCCCTAACCATGATCAAGGTATATAATGAATAATGTCTCAAAAATAACAAAAACATGAAAAATAACTGGAAAAACATATGATCATAAAATAAACATTTGGAAATATGTAATGGTCCACCTATGATGAGAGAACCTGTATGGATAGCAGAAAAAATATTAATGATACAAAAAATATATCAAATAATTATAAGCAAGCCCAAATAAGGGGTAAAATAGTCCCCCACCTGTGAACTAAAAAGATGGCTCCAAATCAATAATTGTGAAGAGAAACAAAAGCCATGAAAAAATCACTAGCACATGATATAAACCAGAACAAACCTCATGATAAAGGCATGAGAGAGCAAACGGGCAGTCAGGACCAGAGGACACCAAGGTCCCACGCGTTACGCCGCAGCCTGTCCTCCTATATACCTTGATCATGGTTAGGGGCGGGCGTTTGGGACCAGAGTCACTCTGATTTTACTTGTGTTTTACTTTACTCTTTGTATACCAATAAAATTGACTGTTTTTCTACTTTCCATTATCTGAGTAGTGTGCATTACTGCGGTAGTTCCTTTCTCTCTTACTTAGCTGTTGTTTTTTCTACCGATCTGCACCTCCTTATTTAATTGTGTATAATTGGTGCGCCCTGCATTTCACATTATTATATATGCCCTCTAGGAACTTAAGTGACAGCCCCCTTGGTTTCGGCCCAGTCACACAGCGGGGGCTCTCTCTCCTACACCTATGTGCTTCAACTTTTCTATAATACTGCTAACATTTGTTTTTGCGATATTTAGGAGGTAACAAATTTTATGAACTGACTTGTTACAACGATTGCATCCTATAAGGGGACCATACTCAAATTCAGTGAGTTCTTTAGAATGACCCTTATTTCACAAATGTCTGTAAAGGCAGACTGTGTACCTAAGTGCTTGCTTTTATATACCTGTGACAATGATTAAGCGATGCTACCCAGTAATTTTATCTATCCAGGGTATTTCTATAGCTAAGCTGTGTTAACAAAATTACTATCTACTAGAACATGTCTGCTGCAATATATACCTACACCTTGCCAAAAATAATAGCTCGTCACAAATCCCCATCACCTTTAACGTTCATATTTTTCTCATTAGCGTATCCTTTGAAGATGAGCCATGCCATCAACAAATTGTATTGCATAATTGCCTGTTTTATCTGTCATGTCTTTGAAAGCAGAACAAGACATTTTATTGGGGTTGTAAATTTTATTTTACCAAGTTAATAGCTGCCTGCAACTGTCTTGACCCGCACCACAATTGTGGTTTACCAGGGCAATGGGGTACCCAGAACCGAGCCCATGGAAGTCTATGGGATTTGTGTCACTGGCAGCGGTGGCTCGGTCTGTGGCCCTGGCGGTCAGGCGTATGTTGGGGGGTATATTTACAGGGGATAGGTATATATACAGTTCGTGACGCCACCTGTAGTTCTCTGGTAATTTGTACCAGCGCTGCTGTAGATCTCTGAGGGGATGGTGAGGCAGCTAGATGTCAGGTCCCCTACAGGTGGGACTCTTCCCTCAGGTCGATAGTTATAGTGGGGTTGCGCAGGGATGCAATCAAATAACTCAGTCTCACACCGTCAGCGTCTTTCCATACCTTTTACTTGTAAGATGGTTAGGCAGGTCCCAGGGAGGCTGGTCCGATGGAGAATGTGCTTTGGGGTAGCAGCTGAACAAGTTAGGGGCCTCCTTTACTTTCACAATGGTAATGAGTCCAACCAGCATAAAGCGTAGTTCACTCCAAAAACTCCAGCTTCTCCAAGCTGTACTGCCCGGTCAGTTTTGTGGTCGGAGCCTTCCAGTGATGGAACTAGGTTCTTACTTTTGCTGATCAGGCTCAAAGTTCCTATTCCACCTGACCCCTGTTACGTACTGACACTCCAAGGGCTGCTTTCTGCTACCTAAGGTCCAGTAAGCCTCTGGTTTTCCTATCACTATGCCTGGAGCAATAGTGACGCTTCGGTCCCCAGTGACCGGTGAAATCGTGCAGAATAATCCAATCCTAATGCACTTCTAAGAATCCTTCCACTGTGCCCTTCGCCTTGTCCGCGCTTGTAGCATAAGCACTCCACACTTCCAAAGGTCATATAAATCAATCCTTCCTTACTTCTTTCTTGGAGCTTGCTGACAGAATCTCAGTATTCTTCTAGGCAGGAGCACGTCAACTGAACCTCACTGTCCTTGGGACAGGCGACTGAAGTATCTGCAACTAACTCTTCTTTCTCAAAAGATGTCTCCGTCTGTCTTCTAGTGGGGCACAGCTCTGACTAGGCTGAGGTGAGCGGGCTCGCCTGTACTAGCCTCCACTTTAAGAACTGTACACAGATGGGATGACTCACACAGGAGCCACCCGGACTAGACTCCTCTTTCCGAGGACAGGAAACAGACTCTCTGACTCCAGACTAGTCTGACTGGATCCTGACTGAATGAGCCTATATATCCTGTGGGCGTGTCTAAGTGTGTGATAGAGTGAATGTTTATTGAGCATTAAACTGCTACCTCTCCGCACATTCTCCAGGGTACTGCGTGTGCCTTCACACCAGGGCTACACATTCCCCCATGGTAAAATACAGCACTCCCGGCTGTGAAATACAAGAAGACAATTTGTTTTTGCATTAAACATTAACCATTAACTCTTCCCATCCGGGAGGTAAGGATTTCTTGAACGTTGCATTAAAACATATAGAAAAATACAAAATACTAAGTAGACATTTTCATATAAATAAATGACAATATTCTTGTGAAGGACCCGCACCAAACCTTCAACGTGGGTCCTGGGTGGGCTGCAGGACATCTGAATGCAGACCTCACTCAGTGCCTCACCATACGGGTTTTATATTCAGAGGTAGTTGTGGTGGTTTCATGTAAAACCAATATTATGCACCGAAGCGCAACTATTTACAGGATACAGTTTTTGGGCTGGCTCAGTCCTCAGCCACAAAGTCCATTATAAGACACAATAAGAGACATATATATATACATATTTCAAGTATGCATCATTCTTCTTTAACTCTTACTTCACCCAACGGGGCATTTTATATAAAACTATGCATTAAATTTTTCAAATTTTCATCTTGTACCCAGCCGGGCATTCTACTTATTATAATAAAACTATGTAAACATTATGCATAACCATAAAGTGCAAAACAGCAAATATTCCTTTTATCAAAACTTTCTTCATCTTCTTTGTTGCGGTAAACCCTGTCTGGGTCCTACCGTTCTTCACATTTTCTTGCAGACTTCAACGACATTTTCCACCCCGGGGGCTGGAACAATACGATGATCCCTAGATCCCATGACCAACAAGTCGTGACCTGCTATCAGAGTTTGGGTCGCTACAGTCCTTGTGCGAACCACTAGGGGCGCGCCGGGCGCTTCCGCTTTGTGAGACGCTGTCTGCGTCACTGTAATAGCCACTTTCTCTCGCGATGCAGAAATAGTCGCCGTGCGTGACGTTGTGTAGACTGCTGATTGCGATGTGGAATGGGTCGCAGATTGCGATGTAGTAGGAGGACAAGGTTGTGAGGAATATGCAGGGGGCACTTCCAGCGGTGATATACTCTCCTGGGGCGATGCCGGGGCACGGCCTGATGCAGCGGTAGATTGTGACTGGGATGCGCTGGCAATGGTGACGTTACCTGCGTCAGGGACGGGGTCACGGACGATTGTGACATTAAGGGCATACCATCCCTTCATACCCCAGTGCCGTGTATAGGTGACAATGTCTCCATTAACTAGGTCCCTCCCGGGGTGACCGATGGGCAGGTGGGATTCTACGTCCCTGCGACTGACAAAGACCCCTGGGTAGAGGCCCGGTTCTCTGATGAAGCCCCAGCCCTTCCGGAGCTGGAACTCTGTCACACACCCCTGCCGCCGCGGTTCCCTTCGAGTACCTTTCTCTCGACAGACACTTTCCTTGTCCGCGATCAGCTGCTCGTACTGCCGCTGCCGGTTCCGCTGCGCTTCCCGCTCTTCCTCCTGCCGGCGTCGCTGTTCCTCTTCGCAACGCTGCCACTCACGTTCCCACTGGGCGGTGTAGGCGACGTCATCCAGGCGCGCCATCTCGTCCCAGTCGACGTCTGGCAATGATGGACAGGACCCCTCCGGTGTCCCTGCCGGGGATCGATCATCTGCTGCGGCCTCCTGGCCGGGCGGGCGTTCCGGAACTGGCGGTACCTCCTCAACCTCCCTCGCTTCCACCGCTTCCTCGGTAGGTTCAGGGTCGGTCCTTTTGGGGGTAGCCTCCGGTTGCTCCTTAGCCTTGGGCAGCAGAAGTTTTGGTAACTCCAATCGTGAGGGGTCGTCGAAGGGAGAGATCACCGCGTCCCACAGCCGCCGCTGCATCAGGGTACGCCGGCGTCTCTCTATCTCTTCTTCGCCAGGTTGTTGCAAAACCATCCTTTTCAATCTGCCATTCTCCTCTTTAATCTCCAGCAATGCTTGCTGCAGGTGCAGGACCACGGATGGTTCCGGTTCCAGTGGCAGCTTGGCTGGGGAACGGGGCCTGCCTTCCTCCGCTTCCCTGCTCGGCTGCACACGTCCTGCTTCCATGATGTTCCAGAACCGTCTCTCATCTTCTACCAGAGCCGTCCGGTCTCTTCCGTGGAGGCGGGGTTTGCGTCTCCTCCTCTTCGCAGGGAAGGTGAAGAGGAGGCGGACCTCCTTTGCTGTAGGGCAGGATCGCATGTTGTAATAGCACTTTGAGAGGGCAGGCATTCTCTTCGCGCCACAGGGGGGCACACGCCCACGAATCCACGCCCACCTTCTTCTCCAGCGCCTGAGGGCGCGAATTTGGCGGCAAAATGGCGGATTTTAGCGCCAAAAATAGCAAACAGTCCTTTTTCACAAAAACACCTCCACAGGCACACAGGGCTCGCAATTTTGCGAGTTTCGCATCCTGTTCGTGACGCCAAGTTGTCTTGACCCGCACCACAATTGTGGTTTACCAGGGCAATGGGGTACCCAGAACCGAGCCCATGGAAGTCTATGGGATTTGTGTCACTGGCAGCGGTGGCTCGGTCTGTGGCCCTGGCGGTCAGGCGTATGTTGGGGGGTATATTTACAGGGGATAGGTATATATACAGTTCGTGACGCCACCTGTAGTTCTCTGGTAATTTGTACCAGCGCTGCTGTAGATCTCTGAGGGGATGGTGAGGCAGCTAGATGTCAGGTCCCCTACAGGTGGGACTCTTCCCTCAGGTCGATAGTTATAGTGGGGTTGTGCAGGGATGCAATCAAATAACTCAGTCTCACACCGTCAGCGTCTTTCCATACCTTTTACTTGTAAGATGGTTAGGCAGGTCCCAGGGAGGCTGGTCCGATGGAGAATGTGCTTTGGGGTAGCAGCTGAACAAGTTAGGGGCCTCCTTTACTTTCACAATGGTAATGAGTCCAACCAGCATAAAGCGTAGTTCACTCCAAAAACTCCAGCTTCTCCAAGCTGTACTGCCCGGTCAGTTTTGTGGTCGGAGCCTTCCAGTGATGGAACTAGGTTCTTACTTTTGCTGATCAGGCTCAAAGTTCCTATTCCACCTGACCCCTGTTACGTACTGACACTCCAAGGGCTGCTTTCTGCTACCTAAGGTCCAGTAAGCCTCTGGTTTTCCTATCACTATGCCTGGAGCAATAGTGACGCTTCGGTCCCCAGTGACCGATGAAATCGTGCAGAATAATCCAATCCTAATGCACTTCTAAGAATCCTTCCACTGTGCCCTTCGCCTTGTCCGCGCTTGTAGCATAAGCACTCCACACTTCCAAAGGTCATATAAATCAATCCTTCCTTACTTCTTTCTTGGAGCTTGCTGACAGAATCTCAGTATTCTTCTAGGCAGGAGCACGTCAACTGAACCTCACTGTCCTTGGGACAGGCAACTGAAGTATCTGCAACTAACTCTTCTTTCTCAAAAGATGTCTCCGTCTGTCTTCTAGTGGGGCACAGCTCTGACTAGGCTGAGGTGAGCGGGCTCGCCTGTACTAGCCTCCACTTTAAGAACTGTACACAGATGGGATGACTCACACAGGAGCCACCCGGACTAGACTCCTCTTTCCGAGGACAGGAAACAGACTCTCTGACTCCAGACTAGACTGACTGGATCCTGACTGAATGAGCCTATATATCCTGTGGGCGTGTCTAAGTGTGTGATAGAGTGAATGTTTATTGAGCATTAAACTGCTACCTCTCCGCACATTCTCCAGGTACTGCGTGTGCCTTCACACCAGGGCTACACACAACTTTTACTTGGAGAATTGGAGAAAAAGTACAAAACATTCTCGTGCGTTGTACGCAGTGCTTTTAAAATGTCAAAAACTCATCATCCATCTATTAGTTTTACATTCTAGGATGAAATTGCATTACAAAGCTTTGTATTCCTCAATGAGTTAAACTTCATTCTATAAATGTGTATATGTGCTCGAGAGGAGGAAAGTATGCACATGTGTTTTGCATTGGTATTGCATATATAAAATACCTTTTAGAAGGGAAATGTAGCCTGATTTTCTCATCTAGTCTAACTCCTAATTGAGTGAATATCCCTGTCACGCAAGATCAAATGTGCACAATAATATTCACTTTCCTTCAGGCAACATCCTGCAACCCTCACCGTACCAAAATGTGCGCCCGACGTAGAACACAAATCTTCCTGGATAAAGACGTACTTAAGAGCAGTGTGTTTTCTAAGACATATACATATACTACACATAAGGTGCAGCATCCTGCTAAAGGCATTTTTAGCCAAACATTACAAGAAATAATGGATACGGAGAAGTGAATGTGATTCCCTGAGAAGGTTACCAGACAATATAGAATATGCAGTAGTTTGCTGGGCAACACCCTTGCACTATGAAAGGCTTGTCTCTGCTATTTTAAGAGATGCATCAATGTACAAGACAGAAAAAGGGCAGAAACTGCTCCAAAGTTTCAAAATGGTGCAAATGGAGTGATAAAGATACCACAACTTGCTTAAACGCTTTTCTCTTGTTAACGACACCTCAAGAATGGTCTATACGGTACATACACCCATATTCTACAGCAACGACTGGCACAGGTTTAATAAATGCCACTTTCTCCACTTATCAGCCATCGTTTCTCCATATCTACTGAACTGATCATTTTCTTTCATTTTTATGGATAAAATCTACTCAATGTGGGATCAGGTTATATATTGCCCATAGAAGTCTGTGCAGACATTAAGGGCAAGAGGAAATATCTACTGAAAGAGAGGCAAAGACACAATCTCAGGCTGCTGATGGTTAGTAAGGGTTTTACTGTCTCAATCCAATACTGGGTTCCCAGCAATGCTGTTCAGCACTGCTATATAGCATCCTCCATGCTGCTGTTGATTCTATGGGTGTATTCCAAAGTTCAGAGATAACTGACATCTAAAGAATGAACTTGCATATATATTTAACATAATTGACACTAATATGCTACTCCTTATGTACTATGAGACAGTGATCGGCATTATTGTGAATGGCCGGTATGTGTTGCAGTGGCGAAGGTCCTCTGCGCTGTAAGCCTGGAATGTTTTCTGGGACCTGTAGTTCCACGAGTCTTGCTTAGTTTATGAGGGCTGGGCTTGCAGGTTACTCAGAGAGCTCGGCAGGTCTGTTTAACCACCTACCTCCCATCAATGGGTGTGTCTCATGGAATATAATGAGACTGTTGTTTGGTCACATGGTCTCTGTGTTGGAAGGTCCTGGAAGAGGGCAGGCTTTTCTGGAAAGCACATGGAGGAGGGAAAAGGAAAGCTACTGTCCTTCTGAGGGTATGGACCGGTCAGGTATGAGCTTGTCAAGCAAGTCAAAGTACGGGTCAGTGATCCCAGTAAGGCAGCTTCCCTGGAAATCAGGACTGACAAGAAATCAGCGTGTGGAGCGGAGCTCCTGGAAGCTAACCTAGGACAAGGAGGTTGTAGGAAAGGCAGACAGGTGTATCTGCTGTTGGAACAGACTGGTGGTCATAACATGTTTGGTTGATGTAATGAAATGGACTGTACTTTATGTGGTTTATGCTGTGTCTAAATAAACCGCATGGACTGTTTAAGTGGAAAATCCTTCCTATGTGCCTTTATCCCGCTGCCAAGTGAGTGTCCCCAACACATTCAGTGAGCGCTATCTCGCAGTACGTACACGTAACAATTTATTACTCTCTTACCCCTCCAGTCTATCCATAACTCCACTGCCTGATTAATTCTCCTCTCTCCTCAGCACTCCTCTGCCTCTTATCTCTGCACTGCAATACACGCCGCCGGCGTTCCTGTGACGAAGGCACCAAAGTTTGCTGCCGCCTCCCGCACCGGCTGTAGAAGATGACCCCCTGCGGCGTAGGGGAAGGTGAGTAGTATCGTTTGCTTTTAATGTATCATAAAACAGGGCACATTATAGCAGGATGTGGGACATGTATGTGAGGATGTGTCACATTATACCAGGATGGGGCACATTATACTAAGATGGGGAACAACCAATATATTGATTATACAGAAAGAAAAGTGAACAAACTCCACAACGTTGCACTGAGTTTCTTCACTTTTCTTTCTGGGCAATCTGTGTTACTGATAAAGGTCAATTGTTTGGACCGAAATGTTTGATTTTGGATTGCAAAGGTTTGACTTTGGATTGCAGTCACAAATAAATAGATCATCTTTTATCCCTTTAAGTGCCAGGTTCTACATTCAATACTAAATAAAATAGGCACTTGGGCTGCCAAGTATAGTAGGAGGTTCACAGAGTTCTGCTCCCGCGGTCACAAACTACTAACATGCCTGCTGGACTAGGGTCCTGCAAGTGTTTTGCTGAACTCTACCGAATAGGAAGTATCATGCTCAGAGGCGTAGCTAGGGGTTCAGCTCAGGGGGGGGTGAAACATCTGAGTGGGCCCCTAACAGGAGGACAAATCATTGGTGCAACCTGCACGTCTGTACATGGGCGCAAGAGGTAAGGGGGCCCATTTCTACCTCCAAAGAAGGTGCAATTTTACATTTTTAGGAGCTCTTAGGCTGCAAAGAGCCCATATATTGTTCTTGCACTGGGGCCCTTTTTGTCTGTGTCATCCTGTAGCCCCTAACCAGGTAATCATGATTATAACTATGGTGGTATAGGGGAACCTCAGGAGATGACCACATTGTTATTGAAAATAAATCTCTATACAAAGACCAATATTCAGAATTGAAAGTTCTCAGTGGTTGATACCTTTTAATGGCTAACTGAAAAGATGGTAACAAATTGCAAGCTTTTGAGACTACTCAGGTCTCTTCATCAGGCATTGAGTAATACAAAATCTGAAGAAACACATATTTATGCACAACACAGCACAGAAACAATGCAATAGATAAGACAAGTGACGTGAAGCAGAACTATCATTATGGGAGCTTGATAGACAGTTATGGCCATAAATATTGGAACTGTTCATAAATAAGGAGTGAAAGTTTTATTGTCCTCTGATTAGGGTCTGTTAATGTGTTGTGATTCCCCACGAGGTCTTAGGAGCAAATTCCTTAATTGATGCAAAAAGACATAAATCCATGCAACACACTCATTTCTGCTCTAAGTGTGTCAAAGGTCGTCATAAGTTTGTACTCCCAGACTCTTCTGTCTCTCTGAGATTTGAAATTACCTTTCAATACAAGTAATTTCATGTGTATGGTGCTGTGATCAGGCATACAAAAGTGTTTTGCCACAGGTAGATCCATTCTTTTTTCTCTTATTGTGTGGCGATGAGAATTCATCCTTGTTCTCAGTTTTTGCCCTGTCTCCCCCACATACAGACCCCCAGTTGGACATTTAATACAAATAATTAGTGGTCCAGACCAACGTCTCTACTTCTCCAGCCAGGATTCCTCTGCAGAAATTACAACAAAGACACATCTGACGTCTCACATTTCCAGCACCGTTCACATGCAGAATCACAAAATCATAGAATGTTCAAGTTGGAAGGGACCTACCCACTTAACATTTAATAATGTCCATTGAGTTCCCCATGTACTACTCCCCTATATACAGTATGATTATCCAAAAGCTCCCTATACACAGTATGATGGGCTCACAGCTCCCCTATACACCGTATGATGATCCCACGGCTCCCTTATACACAGTATAATGTTCCCTAGAGTTCCTCTATATATAGCGTGATGTTCCCATTGCTCCTCCAATACACAGTATATTAGTTAATAGCGTTCTGACAGCGTGCGGCGCCTGCACTGAGAGCCCTGCTGCCGGGAGGAAATTAACTTTATTCCTCACGGCAACCTCCCTCTTCCAGTCATAGGGGTTGTGCCGGCATGGTTTCAGTTGCCACTCTGTGTATAAAGAGTGGCGGCTGTAACCGCACTACGGCACTGACTGACAGCTAGCCTAGCAATATCTGCCACCCAGTAGCTACCCTACTGGTGCCCCTATAATTAATAATGCTTCTTAAGTGCCTACTTAATATTTAACTGAGCCCCCCTATGTTCAGTAATAATGGCCCCAGCAACGCTGATGTGAGCAGGGCGTCGCGTGACAACTCTTTCGGCTTCTCCCAATTATCTTCTACTAGTTGGCCCATGCAAAATTTTCGCACATTGGTGGTCGGGGGCGCAGCCAATTTCAGAAAAAGCAAGCTGAACAAATGTAAATGTATTTAATGAGATGATGAACACAGACAGGTATTTATATATGTAGCTTGGTAATACAATAAATTGGTTTGGTAAGTAGAGGCCAAAAAATGTCTTCCGGTTGAGGTGCCACCTGCAGGTCATTGTGTCTTTCTGTAGGTTTATGAAAATAAATGTTCAAACTGTATTTAGTGATAAATCTTGAATGTGTGTTTTTTTTTTGCTCTTTTCTTGCTGAAGGGAGCAAGTTTAACTTTCAAATGGTGTATCATTTGTGTGTGTGGGTCGAAGTAATTACCGAAAAAGCAGTGCATGTTTACAAATGTGTTTGCATATGTGACTCACCATTTGTGTGTGTGGGTCGAAGTAATCACCGAAAAAGCAGTGCATGTATACAAATGTGTTTGCATATGTGACTCACCTGCAGTGAAGTGTGCAATCCTCCAATGTGCCTGAAATAGGCTGGGCAAGCACTTGAGCAAGCTGGAAAGACCCCAAGGCAAATGTTTGGATTTGTTTGTGATGTCTGTAAGCAGCTTTGTGGTAGTGTGCTTTGGGGTAGTGTGCTGCCACCTGCAGGTAATTTGACCTTTCAAATGGTGTATCATTTGTTTGTGTGGGTGGAATATGAACAGAGCAAGTGTGCAATTCAATAGGCAGTGCATGTTTACAAATGTGTTTGCATATGTGTCTCACCTGCAGTGAAGTGTGCAATCCTCCAATTTGGCTAAAATAGGCTGGGCAAGCAGTTCAGCAAGCTGGAAAGCCCCCAAGGCAAATGTTTGGATTTGTTTGTGATGTCTGTAAGCAGCTTTGTGGTAGTGTGCTTTGGTGTAGTGAGGTGCCAGCTGCAGGTCATTTTTCCTTACTGCAGGTTTATGAAAATTAATGTATAAACTGTATTTTGTGATCAAATCGTGGATGTGTGGTTTGTTTGGCTCTTTTCTTGCTGAAGCGGGCAAGTTTACCTTTCAAATGGTGTATCATTTGTGTGTGTGGGTGCAGTATGAACGGAGATACAAAGTAATCACCGAAAAACAGTGTTTAGAAATAATACACTGTGTTCCAAATTATTATGCAAAAATTGTTTAGGAGTGATAAGGTAAGAATTTTTTTGTTTGTCAGTTAAACTCATTGATGGTGATGTGTGTCAGGGCTCTTTATATCACTGTAAGCAATTGCAGACACCTGTGCTAATTAGTTTGGCAGGTGTGTCAAATGAAAGGCAAGACTACTTAAGAAGGCTGTCCCACATTATTAAGCAGCCAACATTTTCTGCCAAAATGGGAAAGAAAAAGGATGTGTCGGCTGCTGAGAAGCAACAAATTGTGCAGTGTTTAGGTCAAGGCATGACTACAATCAACATTGCCAAGACACTTCATCGTGATCATCGCACAATCAAGAAGTATGTAGCTGATTCACAGTACACACGTGTGCGTGCTGATAAGGGAAAATTGAGGACTCTTTCCTACAGGCAATTACGTCAGGTTAAAAGAGCAGCGGCAAAAAAGCCTTGTCATAGCAACAGACAAGTTTTTGAAGCTGCTGGTGCCTCCAACATCCCCCGAACAACAAGATGCAGGGTCCTTCAGAGGTTTGCAGCTGTGCGTAAGCCATCCTGTCGACCTCCTCTATCCACTGCACACAAGCAGAAACGGCTCCAGTGGGCCAAACAATACATGAAGACTGACTTCAAAACTGTTTTGTTCACCGATGAGTGCCTTGCAACGCTCGATGGTCCAGATGGATGGAGTGGAGGATGGCTGGTTGATGGACACCCCATGCAAACACGGCTACGGCGCCAACAAGGAGGAGGTGGAGTAATGTTTTGGGCTGGAATCATGGGGAGAGAGATTGTCGCCCCTTTAGGATCCCTGAAAGGGTAAAGATGAACTCCATAGTGTATGTTGAGTTTCTCAAACAGCACTTCCTGCCATGGTTCAAGAAGAAGAACCGTGCATTCCGCACCAAGAACATTTTCATGCATGATAATGCACCGTCTCATGCTGCACATAACACATCTGTATCTCTGGCTGCTATGGGCATAAAAGGGGACAAACTTATGGTGTGGCCCCCATGCTCCCCTGACCTCAACCCCATTGAGAACCTCTGGAGCATCATCAAAAGGAGTGTCTATGATGGCGGGAGGCAGTTCACATCTAACCAACAGCTCTGGAAGGTTATTCTGTCCTCATGCAAAACAATTGAAGCAGAAACCATCCAAAACCTGACAAATTCAATGGACGAGAGAGTTCAGAAGCTCCTTTCGAACAAGGGGTCCTATGTGCAAGTGTAACATCACCTAGAATAAAGTTTTAAGTTGAAAACTGTTTGATTTCAGTTTGTAAGAACCTGCTAATGCTTATAATTTCAAAAATGACCATTTTTTTGTTCTTTATTAAAATGAAAAGGTTGAAAACTCTGCTGTGCATAATAATTTGGAACATGCATTTTGAGTGCAGTTTGAGTGTTTTATTTTTTAAAAAATATACTGTTATCATAGGCAGTTTGTACAAAAACCTTTCAATTGTACTCTAATAGTTATTTGACTGGAAAATTACAATGACTGAAATTCATATAGGTAATTTGGGAAAATCTGAAAAATATTATTTGCATAATAATTTGGAACACAGTGTATATAGTAATTGAGAGAAGTCAAACTTATCTAGTCGACACGTGCACATAGCAAACATGGTCGCATGACCGCCTGATCGCACCAGACAGGGGAGCAGGCATAGTGCTGCTCTCTCCCTGACACTTCAGACACGACCAAATGATAAAAGTGGCCGTGTCTCCCGGTGGGCCCCTTCATGTGACGGAGCCCGGGGCAATTGCCCCCTCTGCCTCCCGCAGTAGCTACGTACGCTACTGATCATGCTATTACATGTCTCAGTGGTCAATGTGTAGACTAAAAGAATACAGGATTTAAAAAATATATAGATAAGAAAATTATAAAAACACCCAAAATTCTTAAAAATATGTAAAACATAATACTTGATTTAAACAGTAGGCCATTTTCTGATGACACATTTATTTTAAGAAGGCAAACTTGAGATCTTAGTCCCTTGCTATAAGTTAAGGTGTGCAGCTTCTGCACTTTTGTCTTCATGAAGCTCTCTTACTTGATTCTTTGAGTCCAGAAAGCTCTTTTCCCCATGTCAAATAGGTTTTAAATTGTGTGGTTAATGGTTCTGGGAACGTTACATAAACACAGACTCGTTGCATATGTCTGTATTACTGAAGGTTTATGTACACAGGAAATGAATATCATACATAGACAGTTAGGGTTCCAGGACTATGTTGTGTACATTAATCTAATGAAAACCCACATATAGATACACATAGGAAGTAATTCTGGGCCTGGTTGTCCATATCCCCTGGACTGGAAATCAACACTTATCGAGAGCTCTGGGAGTCATAATCGCTGATTGTTGGAGACATACCGGTATTTCATAAATTAATAAAGAATGAACAACAATTTACAGAAAGACCCATATGCTAACTATCTCCAGGAAGAAATGAGGAAAATTAAAGTTGTTTTTTTTCAGCTAAAGAAAACGCTATTAAAAGGGTTATCTCATGACAGACTTTTCTGATATACATATAAATTGTATCTGGAATTCCTTTAGGAATGAATGGAGAGAACTGCACATGTGTAAGGAGGTAGACCGGACCGTGGGTACCTGCATGCCGGGTCCAGAACTAAAAAGGCTGCATCCTCTGTTTCCGGGAAGCCTGAGAGAGGCGGACCTTCCCCTGCTCACCAAGGAGAGTCGGGAAAGCGTGCGCACCAAAAAGGTCAGTCTGGCGCCAGCACAGAGCCGTGCAGAGGGCAGCGCAGAGCGGGGAGCGGCGCGCTCTGCCTCCCCACTAGTGAGCACTGACTTGGCCGTATAGAGGGAGCCCCCGTTGCCTGCAGAGCGGAGCCGTGCAAAGCCGGGCCAGCAGAGCAGAGCTAAGCCAGGTGCCGTAACCAGCGTGACAGTGAGTACCACACACGCTCTGCCCAACAGTGACCGCATACTTGACAGACCCCTGCATTCAGGTCCACCGTTTGTGGACGACTGACTGTCAGCTCTCCGCTACCCTCCACGCTAGGAGGTGACCCCAGTTGAAGGCAGAGGCTGCACTGAGTGTGCGACGCAGAGAGAGACAGACGACTAAGCCAGAGCCTGACTACTAAGGACTTGTGTACACCGCAGAGCAAAGTCCCTTTTCGGCGGTTCCCCACACTAGACTCAGTGCTGTGCTAGATACGTCTGAGCACGGGAAATCTTCCTGCCTCCCAGAGACTTTGCCGAGACATCACGTGCCGCTGTTGTCTGTGCCACCGTTGGAACCCCAAGGAGCTGCACTCAAGAAGACTGCAGACTGATAAGTTTCACCTTACTTTCATTCGTCCCTGACCTATCCTGCCACTCCCAGTTCTGCCCCATTCCTTACCGTCACCCTACAATCCCTCACTCCCTGCGTGGAGTACATTCCTTGTTTAACCCCTTAATGTCCACTGACGTGCAGAGTCCGTCATGGCAAGGTGCCAGTTCCGGCACCAGGACGGACTCTGCATGTCATGCCTTTGATCTACCACTGCGTGTAAACACGCAGTGGTAGATCAGTGCCGACAGCTGTCACAGACAGCTGACAGGCACGGCAAGCGGTGCGGGGACCTTTGCCGTCGGTCCCCGCACTCACAGCGCTGTGATTGGTCAGTCAATCTGACTGACCAAACACAGCAGCGATCGCGCAGGAGAAGCTGAAATTTCAGCTTCCCCAGCGCGATCAGTGCAGGAGCCGGCGCTGCAGTGGCCAGGCTTCCTGCACTGACAGCCAAGAGCGGAGCCCCCACCGCCCCTGGCTGTTAACCCCCTGACTGCTGCGATCGAGCGCGATCGCAGAGCTCAGGGGGGGAGGCAGAGGGTCGGGAGCTCCCTCTGCCTCAGATCAGCGCCACCGCAATGTATTTGCAGGGCCTGATCTCTGCCTTGATGACCCGGGGGTTGTCATGACAACCTCCGGGTCATCTAGCTACGGGAAGCTGCTGTGATCATGTCACAGCAGCTTCCACTATAGTTGCAATGCATTGCAATGCCAGAGCATTGCAATGCATTGTAACTGCAATCAAAAGTAAAAAAAGTGAAAGTCCCATAAAGGGACAAGTTGAAAAAAATCATTTTTTAAAAAAAATTGTAAAAAAAATATTAAAAAATAATTTAAAAAAAATCCCCTAAAAAATACACATTTTTATGTAATAAAAAAAATAAAAAACAAAAAAAATACACGTTAGGTATCGCCATGTCCGTAAAAATCCCATCTATAAAAGCATAACCCTAGTTAACCCCTTCAGTGAAAGCCGTAAAAAAAAACACAAAAAAGTAGTAAATTATACTTTTTCCAAGCGGTATCATTATACCGCTTGGAAAAAGTGCAATATCACGCGTTCAAAAAGTCAGATATAAATAATCATGGTACCGCTGAAAACGTCATCTTGTCCCGCAAAAAACAAGCCGCTATACAGCATCATCAGCGAAAAAATAAAAAAGTTATAGCTCGCGGAATAAACTGATGCAAAAATAATTATTTTTTCTATAAAATTCTTTATTGTGTAAAAAACGCCAAAACATAAAAAAAATATATAAATGAGGTATCGCTGTAATCGTAGTGACCCGAAGAATAAAGCTGCTTTATCAATTTTACCACACGCGGAACGGGGGAAAAAAAATAAAAAAAAAACCAATTCCTGAATTGCTGGTTTTTGTTCATTCTGCTTCCACAAAAATCGGAATAGGAAGCGATCAAAAAACGTTATGTGCCCGAATATGGTACCAATAAATACGTCAGCAAATCTCGCAAAAAATAAGCCCACAGATAACTCTGTCGGCTGAAATATGGAAAAATTATAGCTCTCAAAATACGGCGATGCAAAAAATTCTTACAAAAAATTATTCCAAAAAAAAGCATCTTTTAGAGTGTGACAGAAGCTAAACATGAAAAAAGGGTGTAAATCTGGTATCGCTGTGATCGCACCGATCCGAGGAATAAAGTCGCCTTATCACTAATATCGCACGAGGAACGGCGTAAAAAATAAACCAATTCTTCACCTTTGGTAGATTTGTTCATTGTGCCTCCCAAAGATCGCAGTAAGGCGATCACAGTGGTTCCCCCCCGCATATGGGGTATCAGCGTACTCAGGACAAAATGCACAATAGCTTTTGGGGTCCTATTTCTCCTGTTACCCTTATAAAAATAAAAATTTGGGGGCAAAAAGGTCATTTTTGTGGAAAAAAATATGATTTTTTTTATTTTCACGGCTCTACGTTATAAACTTCTGTGAAGCCCTTGGGGGTTCAAAGTGCTGACCACACATCTAGATAAGTTCCTTGGGGGGTCTAGTTTGCAAAATGGGGTCATTTGTGGGGGGTTTCTACTGTTTAGGCACATCAGGGGCTCTCCAAGCGCGACATGACACCCGCAGACCATTCCATCAAAGTCTGCATTTAAAAACGGTGCTCCTTCCCTTCCGATCTCTGCCATGCGTCAAAATAGTGGTTCCCCCCCACATATGGGATATCAGCGTACTCAGGACAAATTGCACAATAGCTTTTGGGGTCCTATTTCTCCTGTTACCATTATAAAAATAAAAATTTGGGGCAAAAAGATTATTTTTGTGGAAAAAAAATATGATTTTTTTATTTTCACGACTCTACGTTATAATCTTATGTGAAGCACTTGGGGTTCAAAGTGCTCACCACACATCTAGAAAAGTTCCTTGGGGGGTCTAGTTTCCAAAATGGAGTCACTTGTGGGGGGTTTCTACTGTTTAGGCACATCAGGGGCTATCCAAACGTGACATGACACCCACAGACCATTCCATCAAAGTCTGCATTTGAAAAAGGCGCTACTTCCCTTTCGAGCTCTGCCATGCGTCAAAATAGTGGTTCCCCCCCACATATGGGGTATCAGCGTACTCAGGACAAATTGCACAATAACTTTTGGGGTCCTGTTACCCTTTGGAAAATAATAATTGGGATGAAAAGATCATTTTTGTGGAAAAAATATGATTTTTTAATTTTACGGCTCTACGTTATAACCTTCTGTGAAGCCCTTGGGGGTTAAAAGCTCTCACAACACATTTAGATGAGTTCCTTGAGGGGTCCAGTTTCCAAAATGGGGTCACTTGTGGGGGGTTTCCACTGTTTAGGCACACAGGGACTCTCCAAATGCGACATGGCGTCCAATCTCAATTCCAGCCAAAAAAGTCAAATGGCGCTGCTTCCATTCCGAGCTCTGCCATGCACCCAAATAGTGGTTTACCCCCACACATGGTATATCGGTGTACTCTGGAGAAATTGTACAACAAATATTGTGGTTCATTTTCTCCTGATACCCTTGACAAAATTTAAAAAAATTGTGTCGAAAGAAAAATTTTGGGAAAAAAAGTTAAATGTTCATTTTTTCCTTCCACATTGCTTCAATTCTTGTGAAGTACCTAAAGGGTTAATAAACTTCTTGAATGTGGCTTTGAACACGTTGAGGGGTGCAGTTTTTAGAATGGTGTCACTTTTGGGTATTTTCTGTCATATTGACCCCTCAAATTCACTTCAAATGTGAGGTGGTCCCTAAAAAAATGGTTTTGTAAATTTTGTTGGAAAAATGAGAAATTGCTGGTCAACTTTTAACACTTATAACTTCGTAACAAAAAAAAATTTTGGTTCCAAAATTGTGCTGATGTAAAGTAGACATGTGGGAAATGTTATTTATTAACTAATTTTTGTGACATATCTCTCTGATTTAATGGCATAAAAATTAAAAGTTTGAAAATTGCAAAATTTTCAAAATTTTTGCCATATTTCCATTTTTTCATAAAAAAAACGCAAGTTATATTGAAAAAATTTAACACTATCATGAAGTACAATATGTCACAAGAAAACAATCTCAGAATCGCCAAGATCCGTAGAAGCGTTCCAGAGTTATAACCTCATAAAGAGACAGTGGTCAGAACTGTAAAAATTGGCCTGGTCTTTAACCTACAAAATGGCTTGGTCATTAAGGGGTTAATAAATACTTTTACTCTTGATCTGTTTCCTGTCCGTGCTGACATCACGTGTTCCTGCGATTAAAGAAAACGCTATTAAAAGGGTTATGTCATGACAGACTTTTCTGACATACATATAAGTTGTATGTGGAACTCCTTTAGGAGTGAATGGAGAGAACTGCACATGCACTGCAACCAGTAAGATAAGGGATTCGGGTGCCCGCTTTGGAGATAGGTTTGGGTGCCATCTATTACTTGTGTGTAATGGGTTTAATTAGCAAGTTGTGCATCCTAGTCACATACTTTAGGTCTGAACGATGCCCGTTCTTTAGATACCTGCTCTTTTCCATAGCTCAGCCAGCCCCCTTCTCTGATTCAACTGATGTTAAGCTAAAAAATCACTAGCTCAGCCAGTTACTGCTACATTCTACATGCCATACAAATAACAAAGGTCTGCGGGCGGCCGAAACATCACGCAAAATTCATGTATCAAAATATTTTTTCTAAGCTCTTATTAATGGATATCTGAGTTTATTTAATAAATGAATTAATATGAATCCTCACACCGTGGATTTGCACAGTAACAGAGAAGAGAAATCGCGTTACAACTACATTGAGCAGTCGCCTACCTTTACACACAGTACTAGTCATTTGCACACACAAACTGGAAGATGAACCAGGGCCAGAGTTTATACTTAATGTCTATGCACCTTTCAGATCCAGCAGTCAAATCACTAGTATATTCATCACCCATCTTATTCACAGGTGATTACTCATTACTCCCATCCCTTAAAAACCAGTAGGAAAATTGGACACAAATAATTAGGAACTTGCATTGTACAATCATTGAAGACGTTTTACCAGAATTGTATCCTTAGATTGCAGCCCGACTCACCCCTCTACACTTAAAGGGGTTGTCCGGTCCAAATTCACAAATCTGCAGTCATTCTGTGTGACTGCAAACTTATGAATTCCCTAGCGCACGCACTTTGCACTGCGGGGATTCACCTGTTTCTGAGCTGGGACCGGAGGGTACAGTAGTGGCCAAAAGTATTGGCACCCCTGCAATTCTGTCAGATATTACTCAGTTTCTTCCTGAAAATGATTGCAAACACAAATTCTTTGGTATTATTATCTTCATTTAATTTGCCTTCAATGAAAAAACACAAAAAGAATTGACCTAAAGCCAAATTGGATATAATTCCACACCAAACCTAAAAAAGGGGGTGGACAAAAGTATTGGCACTGTTTGAAAAATCATGTGATGCTTCTCTAATTCGTGTAATCACCAGCACCTGTAACGTACCTGTGGCACCTAACAGGTGTTGGCAATAACTAAATCACACTTGCAGCCAGTTAACATGGATTAAAGTTGACTCAACCTCTGTCCTGTGTCCTTGTGTGTACCACATTGAGCACGGAGAAAAGAAAGAAGACCAAAGAACTGTCTGAGGACTTGAGAAACCAAATTGTGAGGAAGCATGAGCAATCTCAAGGCTACAAGTCCATCTCCAAAGACCTGAATGTTCCTGTGTCTTCCATGCGCAGAGTCATCAAGAAGTTTAAAGCACATGGCACTGTTGCTAACCTCCCTAGATGTGGAAGGAAAATAAAAATTTACAAGAGATTTCAACGCAAGATTGTGCGGATGGTGGATAAAGAACCTCGACTAACATCCAAACAAGTTCAAGCTGCCCTGCAGTCCGAGGGTACAACAGTGACAACCCGTACTATCCGTCGGCGTCTGAATGAAAAGGGACTGTATGGTAGGATACCCAGGAAGACCCCACTTCTTACCCCGAGACATAAAAAAGCCAGGCGGCAGTTTGCCAAAACTTACCTGAGAAAGCCTAAAACGTTTTGGAAGAATGTTCTCTGGTCAGATGAGACAAAAGTTGAGCTTTTTGGGAAAAACCATCAACATAGAGTGTACAGGAAAAAAAAGAGGCATTCAAAAAAAAGAACACGGTCCCTACAGTCAAACATGGCGGAGGTTCCCTGATGTTTTGGGGTTGCTTTGCTGCCTCTGGCACTGGACTGCTTGACCGTGTGCATGGCATTATGAAGTCTGAAGACTACCAACAAATTTTGCAGCATAATGTAGGGCCCAGTGTGAGAAAGCTGGGTCTCCCTCAGAGGTCATGGGTCTTCCAGCAGGACAATGACCCAAAACACACTTCCAAAAGTACTATAAAATGGTTTGAGAGAAAACACTGGAGACTTCTAAGGTGGCCAGCAATGAGTCCAGACCTGAATCCCATAGAACACCTGTGAAGAGATCTCAAAATGGCAGTTTGGAGAAGGCATCCTTCAAATATCAGGGACCTGGAGCAGTTTGCCAAAGAAGAATGGTCTACAATTCCAGCAGAGCATTGTAAGAAACTCATTGATGGTTACCGGAAGTGGTTGTTCGCAGTTATATTGGCTAAAGGTTGTGCAACCAAGTATTAGGCTGAGGGTGCCAATACTTTTGTCTGGCCCATTTTTGGAGTTTTGTGTGAAATGATCAAGGATTTGATTTTTGCTTCATTCTCTTTTGTGTTTTTTTCTTGCAAGCAAATTAAATGAAGAAAGAAAGAGCAAATAATTTGTGATTGCAATCATTTTCAGGAAGACACTGAGTATTATCTGACAGAATTGCAGGGGTGCCAATACTTTTGGCCACCACTGTATGTATGAGTTATACATGCTCTGGGCCAGAGATCAATCAGTGGTCATGGCCGACTAGAGGGCACAGCCTCTAGTTGGCAACATCCACTGCTGGACAGCTGCATTACTAGACGGGGCGTGGTCTCGCTTAATACAAGTGTGTGGAGCGAGGCTGCGCTCACTGGATGGGCCCTGGCTGGGAGTATGTATAACTCATACATACCTTTCTGTCTCGGCTCAGAAACTGGCAAATCCCCACAGTGTGTGCGCTGGGGGGAATCATAAGTCTGAAGTCACTCAGAGTGACTGCAGACTGATCAGTTTAGACTGGACAACCCCTTAAACCTCTATTTTCATTCGACTAGTTGCTGAACATCACAAACACTTAGACCAGTCTCCAACATACACTGAAGACCTACACTAGGGGACTCAAAATAAAAGGAGCTTTTACAGTTTTCCCCTATTAGGCCGGAGTCACACTAGAGAGGAATACGGATGAGTGCTATGTGTTGTGAATGTTTTAGAAATGAATTCTGAGCAGAAGCTCCCTCTGGTGGTTACAAACAGTACTGAACCATTCAATGAGGATTGGCAATCAGGAATCACAGACTGGCTGGATATAAGGGAGGTTCCCTCCCATCATGGTTGCCGGTGATCAATTGTTCTTGTCTCAACGTTGTTTCCTGGTTCACTTGGAAGCTTGCTGAGTCTTGCCTCTTCTCCTGCTCTCAGATAAGATATTTTCTGTTTTTTGTTTTTGTGCTTACCATTTGCATATTTCTCTGCATTTCTGTGAAGTTAGCCAGGTCCCCCTCCCCGGGGGGCTTGGGCTCCTCTCAGTTCCTCTGGAGCCACTGTTATTTGTTCATTTGCCTTTTCCAGTTTTTTCAGTGGCTGTGGCTTAGTTTTGTTACACCAGAGAACTAATTTAGGTGGTAGAGGTCGTGTGATCTCAGGTGTTTTTGCAATTAGTAGCTTTGGCATTTTTTAGGGGTTTTTTTGGATTGCAGTAAGTATCCTTCCTATCCTTTTCTGTCTAGGCAGATTGGGCCCCAACGTTTGCTCATACTATTTTCTGTCTGTGTCTGTATTTCCTCTTGTCTAACCGCCATTACATGGTTGGGGGCTTCCTATGTTCTTTGGGGATCTGCTCCGGGGCAGATAGCTTTCCTCTTTCTATCTTTAGGTGTAGTTAACCTCTCAGGCTGTGACGAGGCGTCTAGGACCAACGTAGGAACGCTCCACGGCTGCCTTTAGTTGTGGTGGTTAGTGAGGGTACTGCAATCCAGTAGATTCCAACCTCTCTGGTGTATTGCCGTTTTTGCCTGCTCTCCTCAGCTACCAAAACATAACAGCTATGCGATAAAACATCGCATAGCACTCGGACCACTGTTAATCTATGGGGCAGCTCCCATCACCGTTTTTTTTCTCGGCCGTATTATTTATTCATTTTCCCACGCTCCAGAGTTCAGCACGGGTCAGACTATGAGGCAGCACAGCATCAGTGACGTCACCGCTAGTCACTAAAGAAGCTCCGGCAGCATCTCATTCATTTACCAGTAGTTTACAGCCATGGTGGTCGCATCTTAGCACCGCTCCTGGTTGTAAACTGTGTATCCCCCAGATATGGATGTGGGACAGAATGATGGACAGGTATGAAATATTGTTGATTTTTTATATTACAGGAGAATGAGGAGGTCGCAGGAATTAGGTGTACATAAAAATATGGGAAAACTGGGGTTGTATTTGATTTCATTAAAAGACTTTATTCTGACTGTGTCTTTATTTAACTCATTAACAACTATAGGATTAGTAATGGAGAGGAGTCTTATTGACACATTGACACTTCTCCATTACTAAGTCGGGCTTGATGTCACTTTACAATACAAAGGTGACATCAACCCCCCAACTATTACCCCATATGCTGCCACTACAGGGCAGTGGGAAGAGAGAGACTAAGTGCCAGAATTGGCGCATCTTAGAGATGCGCCTCTTCAGGGGTGGCTGGGGTTAGATGTTTTTAGCTGGGGGGGCAATAACCATGGTCCCTTCCTAGGCTATTAATATCTGCCCCCAGTCGCTGACTTTCCCTCTCTGGTTTGGAAAATTGAGCGGGAGCCCACACCATTTTTTTCCCCTAAAAGAATCTTTTATTAAACACATACATGTCCCCTAATTTACACACACTATACTAATGGTATTGGTCACTGACATCTATATATCTAACTATTCTGCATGGATTCACTGTATGTAAACCATGTCTCCTATCCTATCGGCTCCTGCACTGATTTTACAGAAGCCGACAAATGAATTACTGGCTTTTCTTCTATCTTTCTCTGTATGAAATATAAAGACATATACAGTATACATATACAGTACAGACCAAAAGTTTGGACACACCTTCTCATTCAAAGATTTTTCTGTATTTTTATGACTATGAAACTTGTACATTCACACTGAAGGCATCAAAACTATGAATTAACACATGTGGAATTGTATACTTTACAAAAAAGTGTGAAACAACTGAAAATATGTCTTATATTCTAGGTTCTTCAAAGTAGCCACCTTTTGCTTTGATGACTGCTTTGCACACTCTTGGCATTCTCTTGATGAGCTTCAAGAGGTAATCACCGGAAATGGTTTTCACTTCACAGGTGTGCCCTGTCAGGTTTAATAAGTGTGATTTCTTGCCTTATAAATGGGGTTGGGATCATCAGTTGTGTTGTGCAGAAGTCTGGTGGATACACAGCTGATAGTCCTACTAAATAGACTGTTAGAATTTGTATTATGGCAAGAAAAAAGCAGCTAAGTAAAGAAAAATGAGTGGCCATTGTTACTTTAAGAAATGAAGGTCAGTCAGTCTGAAAAATTGGGAAAACTTTGAAAGTGTCCACAAGTGCAGTTGCAAAAATCATCAAGCCCTACAAAGAAACTGGCTCACATGAGGAACGCCCAAGGAAAGGAAGACCAAGAGTCACCTCTGCTTCTGAGGATAAGTTTATCCGAGTCACCAGCCTCAGAAATCGCAGGTTAACAGCAGCTCAGATTAGAGACCAGGTCAATGTCACACAGAATTCTAGTAGCAGACACATCTCTAAAACAACTGTTAAGAGGAGACTTTGTGCAGCAGGCCTTCATGGTAAAATAGCTGCTAGGAAACCACTGCTAAGGACAGTCAACAAGCAGAAGAGACTTGATTGGGCTACAGAACACAAGGAATGGACATTAGACCAGTGGAAATCTGTGCTTTGGTCTGATGAGTCCAAATTTGAGATCTTTGGTCCCAACCCCATTTATAAGGCAAGAAATCACACTTATAAACCTGACAGGGCACACCTGTGAAGTGAAAACCATTTCCGGTGACTACCTCTTGAAGCTCATCAAGAGAATGCCAAGAGTGTGCAAAGCAGTAATCAAAGCAAAAGGTGGCTACTTTGAAGAACCTAGAATATAAGACATATTTTCAGTTGTTTCACACTTTTTTGTTAAGTATATAATTCCACATGTGTTAATTCATAGTTTTGATGCCTTCAGTGTGAATGTACAATTTTCATAGTCATGAAAATACAGAAAAATCTTTGAATGAGAAGGTGTGTCCAAACTTTTGGTCTGTACTGTATATATACAGTATATATATTTTGAAGAATATTTGGTTTTAAAATTATGTGTACAGTTGTGTATTACAATGCGATTTTAACATGAGCTTTTACATACAGAGAACTGCTATATGTAAAAGCTCATGTTAAAATCACATTGCATATGGATGCCATACGGATGTCATACGGATACTAGATGTGAGGAAATTGCATCATCGTATGGCAAACGGATTACATACGGATCAACATACGGAGAACATTTGTGCGATTCTCGGACTTCAAAATCGGACAGATTTTTTTATACGTTGAGTGTGACTCCAGCCTTAAGGTGGATACTCTCGTTTCTTGCTTCTCACCCTTCTCTTTGATTCAGAACAAAAGTAGGAACCCTAGAATTTTCTTTTTTTCTTAAATGTGTCTTGAGAATTGTTTCATCTACTGCATTTATCTATGAGACAAGAATTTTGTAAAAAGTAGTTTCCCACCAATTTTTTAGTACACTGCTGAGTCAAGTGTTGTAGTATATTATTGCAAACACCCAAGCAATAGCTGTATATGGGAAATATTAGTGACTTAGACATAAATACATGCCCAGTGAAATATACAGTACAAAGCTGCTGGACAATTTATGCCTCTTCTTGTGGAGGAAACGTCTATATAGTTTAAGTTGAAATTAGAGCTCTCCGGTATTTAGGGCAACTGCAGAGAAGCTTCTCTACGGGACGTTTCGGTTGGGATAGACCGCTCGGTATGATGAGGACAGAGCAGGCTTTTGTGTATTGGAAACACAGACATAGCCAACATTGCTATGTTTAGATTCAGTAACATAGTAAAAGTTTTATTGCTGGTATGAGCCATTCCAACAGCTTCTTTCTCATCCCGGAATTATTTTCTGAAAGAAGACATGTACAGTGTATGTATTTTGCCTTCTACCTGAAGCTGGAGTTTGTAGTGCTTCTTTTGTTGCAGTACAAATTATTATATTATGTCTAAATAATCTCAACAAGATCCAAAAACAGGTATCCAACCGCTTTCCATTATGATTTTGTCAGGATAAGCCAACTAAAATGTGAACAAGAATATTCCGACTTCATCCAAAAGATGTCGGGGGTCTTAAAGACAGGGCAGTTTTGGATTTAAACGACTGATTCTTTTCTTTCAGCATGAGATAAATCTCTGCTTACTCCATTCTCCCCATTGAAAATAAATGAATACTCAGCTGATTCCATGTACCACTGTATTGCTCCATGCAGGGTTATATTACTAGGTTATTCTTCCCTTGAACCAATACTTTTAGGGTAACTCCTACACTGTGTACATTTAGTTAGCAGTTTGCATTCATATATTTAAGCTCATTTTATTCTATTGAATTCCCAAAGAATCTAACAAGGAAACAACACAAGAGGCATAATAGTGTTCAGTATGATTTATAGAACTCTGCGGATGCCTGATTTCAGCTCTGAGGTTGTAGAGCCATAATACAATGATGTACATGAGGCCAAAATGATATACTTGCAAGAGGCTTAAAGTGGTTTTCCAGCCTTAGGGTACAAGTCTGCAGTCACTTTATATGGCTGCAGACTTGTGAATCCTCACAATATGCGCACTGCACCCTGTAAGGATTCTTCGATGCCAGGAGAGGCAGGAGCGTGACCACAGGTATTTGATCTGCATACATGTAGTCACGTGCCGACTAGACGTGGGCGGCCTCACACAATGCAATTGTATTTAGTGAGGCCGGATAAGTCAATTTGAAATGTGACCGGAAGTATGCAAATCGATTACTTGCAGTCACATGACTGACTGCCTCCCACCGCCGACAACAGAATCCTCATAGCTCAATGCGCTTCTGATGGGAGAACACAAAATTCTGCAATCACATGGAGTGACTGCAGAATTGTACCCTCAGCCAGCACAACCCTTTTAAGAAATCACTTGAACCAGAACCAGAGGTCATAAATAGAGATGAGCGAACATCGTCGGCTGCCTCCTTATTCGTCAAGCTATAGCGCATACCGAAGAAGCTGCATCGGGTACCCGGATACCTGGATCTCTCCTGCTGATCAGCTGATCAGCTCCGCAGCTGCATGTGTCGCGACTGTGTGACAATCACAACACATGCATAAGAGCCCAACAAACAGGCTACCCATGCATGTGCTGTGACTGTGACACAGCCGCAACACATGCAGCTGCGGAGCTGATCAGCAGGACCGATCCAGATATCCGCGTTCCTGATGCAGCTTCAACGGTAAGCGCTATAGCTTGCCGAATAAGGAGGGAGCCGACAATGTTCTAGTCATAAATAGGCTGAATTAATGATTTTTGATTAGTGATAACGAAAATGAATTAGATTTACTGAATTAGTGATATAGTGAATTCGATTTTTGTATACAGCAGCATAAAGTCTTTAGCATGCAAAGTATTAAGAATTAGGGTATGTGCACATGTTTAGTATTTGCAGCAGATTTTTCTACTGCAAAAAAAACCCAGATTATTGGCAGGAAAATACATGCATTTTTTTAATGTGTTTTATGTGTTTTTACTTGCGTTTTTTTTGTCATTTGTTTGAAACATGTACAGTGGTGTAGCTGCAAAGTATGATCTTTCCCCGTTTTATCTGAACGCTACTTAGCAAATATGTACATAGAATACACTTGGGGGGAGAAAAAGATAGATCATGCCTGTCTCAATGTGTGCTGCTTCTATATAATGGACTTGGACAAGTAGGAACTTTTGTATTTGCAACATTGGAAGCCTGCATTTTTATGCAAAAATTTGAGCATGTGCATGCATTTCATGCCTTGACATATGGTCTGAGTGACTTTGCTCCCATCCAGCTCCTGAATTTAGTGCATGGCAGTTTATAAAAGATAATTAAGCCCATTGTGTCCTGCATGTATTAAAAACATTAAACTAATTCAAAGCAGTTGGTGAGAATGTTTTTGAGAACAGATTTAGAGGAAGTTTACTTTGGATCTTTAATACAGTAAAGACATAGGCCCCATGGACGAGGATCGGTTTCCAGATGTATTCTGTAATAAAATAGGATCCAATCCCATCCTTGGCTGTATATATATGGCTTCTGCAAGGAGCCACAATTTAGTCATGAGCCCTTGCTCTGATACCAATAATTGACAATCACAATTATCTGGGACAACTTATACTAAAAAAAAGATCTATTCCAATGACAGTCGATGTGCCAGACATAAAGTTTTGAGGAACTACACATGTGGTCAAAATTGTTGGTACCCCTCGTTTAATGACAGAAAAACCCACAATGGTCACAGAAATAACTCGAATCTGACAAAAGTAATAATAAATAAAAAATCTATGAAAATGAACAAATGAAAGTCAGACATTGCTTTTCAACCATGCTTCCACACAATTTTAAAAAAATAAAACTCATGAAATAGGCCTGGATAGAAATGATGGTACCCCTGAAAATAATGTGACAAAAGGGACATGTTAAATCAAGGTGTTTTCCACTAATTAGCATCACAGGTGTCTACAATCTTGGAATCAGAGAGTGGGCCTGTATAGAGAGCTACAGGTACTCACTGTGCTGTTTGGTGACACTCAACATGGACCAGAGGAAGCGAAGGAAAGAGTTGTCTTAGGAGATTAGAAAGAAAATTATAGACAAACATGTTACAGGTAAAAGTTATAAGACCATCTCCAAGCAACTTGATGTTCCTGCGACTACAGTTGCACATATTCAGAAATTTAAGCTCCATGGGATTGTAGCCAACCTCCCTGGGAGTGGCTGCAGGAGGAAAATTGATGACAAATCAAAGAGACAGATAATACGGAATGGTAACAAAAGAGCCCAGAAAAACTTCTAAACAGATTAAGGTTAACTTCAAGCTCAAGGAACATCAGTGTCAGATCGCACCATCCATCGTTCTATGAGTCAAAGTGGACTTCCTGGGAGACGACCAAGGAGGAAACCATTGTTGAAAAAAATCATAAAAAAGCCAGACTGGAATTTGTCAAACTACATGTTGACAAGCCACAAAGCTTCTGGGAGAATGTCCTATGGACAGATGAGACAAAAATGGAACTTTTTGGCAAGGCACATCAGCTCTATGGTGACAGACGGAAAAATGAAGCATGTCAAGAAAAGAGCACTGTCCCTGCTGTGAAACATGGAGGAGGCTCTGTTATATTCTGGGGCTACTTTGCTGCATCTGGCACAGGGTATCTAGAATCTGTACAGGGTGCAATGAAATCTCGAGACCATCAAGGGATTCTAGAGAGAAATGTGCTGCCCAGTGTCAGAAAGCTTGGTCTCAGAAGCAGGTCATGGGTCTTGCAACAGGATAATGACCCAAAACACACACCTAAAACACCCAAGAATGGCTAAAAGGAAAACATTGGACTATTCTGAAGTGGCCTTCTATGAGCCCTCACCTAAATGCTACTGAGCATCTTTGGAAAGAGCTGAAACATGCCGTCTGAAAAAGGCAACCTTCAAACACAAGACGACTGGAGCAGTTTGCTCTTGAGGAGTGGGCCAAAATACCTGTCAAGAGGTGCTGAAGTCTCATTGACAGTTACAGGAATCGTTTGATTGCAGTGATTGCCTCAAAAGGTTGTGCAACAAAATATTAAGTTAAGGGTACCATCATTTCTGTCCAGGCCTATTTCATGAGTTTTATTTTTTTTTAAATTCTGTGGAAGCATGGTTATCCCCTTTTTACCATTTGACGTACTATCCCATCCATGTGCCCTGGGACTTAATTCCCAAGGACGGGATAGTACGTCACAGTCGATCGCGGCTGGGTGTCAGCTGATTTTCACAGCTGACACCCAGCACTAAGTGCCAGGAGCAGTCACGGACCACTCTTGGCACTTTACCCCTGGCACACTGTAACGGGTCTGGTAGGTGAAACCACTGAGCTTTATTATACAAGACAGTATACTTGTAAGAGAGCAGGTGGCGCCCGGGGAATACGGACAGGAATTCACGGGAAGTGACAAGGACAGTCTCTGGGTAGGCAGGTTGTCACGGCAAGTGACCAGGGCAGTCTCTGGGTAGGCAGGTTGTCACGGCAAGTGACCAGGGCAGTCTCTGGGTAGGCAGGTTGTCACGGCAAGTGACCAGGGCGGTCTCTGGGCAGGCAGGTTGTCACAGCAAGTGACTAGGGCAGTCTCTGGGCAGGCAGGCTGTCACGGCAAGTGACCAGGGCAGTCTCTGGGCAGGCAGGTTGTCACAGCAAGTGACCAGGGCAGTCTCTGGGCAGGCAGGTTGTCACAGCAAGTGACCAGGGCAGTCTCTGGGCAGGCAGGTTGTCACAGAAAGTGACCAGGGCAGTCTCTGGACAGGCAGGTTGTCACAGCAAGTGACCAGGACAGTTACTGAATATACAGGCTTATACGACCTGAGATGTTGGAGCCTCCTGGTAGGCTGCAGTCCGATGGCAGATGATCGCTCCCAAGTGAGCAGGCAAGAGTCTCTGGAGTAGCCGGTGATCACTGCTGGAGATGTCCGAACCTTCGGATAAAGCTGCAGTCGGATGGCAGATGATCGCTCCCAAGTGAGCAGGCAAGAGTCTCTGGAGTAGCCGGTGATCACTGCTGATGAAGTCCGAACCTTCGGATAGAGCTGCAGTCGGATGGCAGATGATCGCTCCCAAGTGAGCAGGCAAGAGTCTCTGTAATAGCCGGGGATCACTGCAGGTGATGTCCGAACCTCCGGGGAGGGCTGCAGTCAGATGGCAGACAGCAAGCAGACAGGTAACAGGCAGGCAACTGGAAACAGGAGCTGAGGGCTGAAGCAGAGTTATACAGTGCAACAACAACATTGCCCGGGCACCTCCATTAAGGAGGAAGCCCTTAATATAGGGTGGAGTCCTCCGGTATTGGCCGGAGACTAATTTGGAAAATGCGCGCGGCTCCTTTAAGAGCGGGGGAGGGTGCGGGCGCGCGCCCTAAGTCCAGCAGCAGGGAAGGAGCGCGTGGGACCAACAGGGTGGAAGGAGGACGCCGAGGACGCTGGGGGCGCTGAGGACGCTGGGGGCGCTGAGGACGCAGAGCGCTGGTAAGGGGAACGGCGTCCCTGCCTGGCAGAGGGCCGGGACGCCGACGCTACAGTACCCCCCCTCTAGGCCCCCCCTTCTTTAGGCCAGAAAGAAATTTAGCTAGGATGAGAGGGGCATGGATGTTCTCCCGAGGCTCCCAGGTTCTCTCCTCAGGACCAAACCCCTTCCAATCCACCAAAAAATAAGTCTTTCTTCCTACCCTTTTTGTGGCCAGAATGTTCTCTACCTCAAATTCATCATCAGCAGACACTGGAGCAGGAGGTGTACCTGTAGACTTGAAAAAAGAGTTAAGTACCACAGGTTTGAGGAGAGACACATGAAAAGAGTTAGGAATTCGCAAATTGGCCGGGAGTTTCAATTTATAGGACACTGGGTTGATCTGCCTGATGACCTCAAAAGGACCGATAAACCGAGGACCTAACTTGTAGGAAGGAATTTTGAGCCGAACATATTTGGACGAAAGCCAGACTTTGTCCCCAGGACGGAATTGAGGAGGATCCAGACGTTTCTTGTCAGCATGTCTTTTCATGCGCTCAGATGACTGAATGAGTGCGGACCGGGTACTCTCCCAGATGGAGGAGAATTCTCTAACCAGAGATTCCGCAGCTGGATTGTCCACAGAGATGGAAATGGGGACAGGAATCCGAGGGTGCTGACCGAAGACTATAAAAAACGGAGACTTGGTGGACGATTCGCTCTCGTGATTATTATAAGAGAATTCGGCCCAAGGCAGGAGCTCCACCCAATAAGAATGATGAGCATTAACGAAGTGTCGGAGATAGCTGGTCAGATTCTGATTTATTCGCTCAACTTGTCCATTGGACTGTGGATGGTAAGCGGAGGAGAAATCCAAGGTGACGTCTAATAACTTACAAGTAGCTCTCCAGAAACGTGAGGTGAACTGTACCCCACGATCCGACACAATGTGACGAGGCAGACCATGAAGACGGAAGATGTGGCGGATAAAGTCTTTAGCCAACTCGGGTGCAGACGGAAGACCTGGCAGAGGAATGAAGTGAGCCATCTTGGAAAAGCGGTCAGCGACCACCCAAATGACCGTACAACCGGCAGAGACGGGCAGATCCATAATGAAGTCCATGGCTATATGTTGCCAGGGAGCAGCGGGTACAGGAAGCGGAAGAAGACGGCCGGCAGGCAGGTGTCTCGGAACTTTGTTGCGGGCACAGGAGACACAGGCAGAAACAAAGTCTATCACGTCTTTGTGCAGGGTAGGCCACCAATAATGCCGGGTAATGAGTTGGAGGGTCTTTTTCTGACCAGCGTGGCCAGCGAGTTTAGACAAATGACCCCAATGTAGAATTCTCTTCCGATCAGTCTCTGATACGAACGTCTTACCAGGAGGGAGACGATTTAGACTCACGGGAGCCACTTGCATCACTCTGGCGGGATCAATGATATGTTTAGGCTCATCTTCGAGATCCGACACCAGGAAGGACAGGGACAAGGCATCCGCCTTGATGTTTTTGTCAGCCGGGCGAAAATGCAAAAGAAAATCAAAGCGGGCAAAAAACAAGGACCACCGGGCTTGGCGAGGGTTAAGTCTCTGAGCATGCTGAAGGTAAGACAGATTTTTGTGGTCCGTGTAGATGATTACCGGATGAAGAGCCCCCTCGAGTAGGTAACGCCACTCCTCCAATGCCAACTTAATGGCCAATAACTCTCGATCTCCTATGGAGTAGTTGCGCTCGGAGGAGGAGAAGAGTTTGGAGAAGAAACCACAGGAAACCATCTTCCCGGATGAAGATTTTTGAGTAAGTACCGCTCCGGCTCCAGCAGAGGAAGCGTCCACCTCCAGGAAGAACTGCTTGTTGCCGTCCGGGCGATGCAGCACTGGAGCGGAAGAGAAGGCTTGTTTCAAGGAAAGAAAGGCCTCCTCTGCTTCGGGTGTCCACTGTTTGGGGTTAGCATCCTTGCGGGTAAGCGCTGAGATAGGAGCAGTCCTGGAAGAGAAGTGCGGTATGAAGAGACGGTAATAGTTAGCGAATCCCAGGAACCGCTGAATGGCCTTCAACCCCTCTGGTCGGGGCCACTTCTCGATGGCAGACAGTTTCTCCGGATCCATTCGTAGACCAGTCTGAGAGATAATGTAGCCCAGAAACGGAAGCGAGGTCTGCTCAAAGAGGCACTTCTCATATTTGGCGAAGAGGTGATTCTGCCTGAGCCTGAGCAGAACCTGAAGAACATCCCTCCGGTGAGACTGGAGATCCGGAGAGAAGACCAAGATGTCGTCAAGGTACACCACAATGCAGGAGTAGAGGAGGTCCCGGAAGATGTCATTGACCAACTCCTGAAAGACTGCTGGAGCATTACAGAGACCAAAGGGCATAACCAGATACTCGTAGTGGCCATCCCGGGTGTTGAATGCCGTCTTCCATTCATCTCCTCGACGGATACGAACCAGGTTGTAGCTCCACGAAGATCCAGTTTAGTCAAGATTCTAGCCCCTCTAAGACGATCAAACAACTCCGGAATGAGCGGAAGAGGGTACTTATTCTTCACCGTGATCAAATTTAGGCCTCTGTAGTCAATACAGGGACGGAGAGATCCGTCTTTCTTTTTTACAAAAAAGAAACCTGCTCCCGCGGGGGAGGTAGATTTCCGGATGAATCCTTTCGCTAAATTCTCCTCGATATATTCTGACATCGACCTGGTCTCTGCAGCGGACAATGGGTAAATACGCCCACGGGGAGGCGTAGTACCGGGTAGCAGGTCGATCGGGCAATCATATGGTCTATGCGGGGGTAATGTCTCTGCTTCCTTTTTATTAAAGACATCAGCGAATGACCAATATGGAATCGGGAGTCCAGGTAGATTAGCAGGTGTAGGAGAAGAACGGACGGGATGGACAGGCACCAGACACGTTTTATGACAGTCCTGTCCCCAGCGAAGAATCTCTCCATTCTGCCAGTCGAGCACGGGTGCATGTTTTTGGAGCCAAGGCAGACCTAGTAAGAAAGCATGAGAGAGTCCAGGTAAAACATGAAACGAGATGCTCTCAGAATGCAACATTCCCACCTGCAGGGTTATGGCTTCGGTGATAAGTTGGATGGGACGAGGTAGGAGACCCCCATCCACAGCAGCAACAGATACTGGTTCAACCAGAGGTTTGGTGGGAATGCGATACTTCTCTACTAGAGCCTGTGAAACAAGATTCCCAGCTGCTCCAGAATCAAGTTGGGCCAGTTCGAAGTAACGGTTCTTACCGATGAGAATAGAGACAGACAGCAGCAGAGATGAAGAGGATTTATTCTGGTCTAGGTGGACCTCTCCGAGTGAACCTAGACACAGGCGTTTCCCGACCTCTCCAGACAGGTACGGATCCAGTGCTCCTTACTGCCACAGTAGAAGCAACTCCTCTCGGCACGGCGTGAGTCCTGACGGGCTTTGACCATCTTGGTCTGGTCGACCTGCATAGGCTCAGCAGTGTGCATCTGGGGAGAAACGGAAGGGGTTATAGGTCTCTGAAACGAGGGTGCACGACGAGGAAACCCTCTCTCATGGGTGACCTCTTTGGCACGTTCCTGGAACCGTAGATCAATTCGATTGGCAAGATTTATTAAATCATCAAGGGAGGTTGGAATGTCCCGACCGGCAAGTTCATCTTTAATACGGCCGGACAGACCCTCCCAGAAGACCGAAATCAGGGCGTTATTGTCCCAAGCCAACTCAGAGGCTAGAGTACGGAACCGTATGGCATATTGACCAACGGTGAGACTCTCCTGACGGAGACGCAACAGAGATGATGCAGAGGAGGTCTTCCGTCCAGGTTCGTCGAATACCTTCCGGAAGGCTGAGAGAAAAGCAGGCAGGTCATGTACCAGAGGATCTTCTCTCTCCCAGAGAGGATTAAGCCAGGCCAGAGCCTCTCCGGTGAGATGGGACATGATGAAGGCAATTTTGGCCTGGTCAGAGTTAAACTGGTGTGCCAGGAGTTCGAAATGCAGGGTGCACTGGTTAATGAAACCACGAGCCAGAGCAGGGTCGCCTCCAAACCTAGGAGGAGCTGAAAGACGAGGTCCGGGAATGGAAATCACGGAATTGGGAAGCAGCGAGACTGCCGGATTGTGAGTCATGGCTCCAGCGGTAGTTGCTGGTGATGGATTCAAAGTGTCCAAGCGGACGTTCCGCAGGTGACCCAGGATAGCCTCCTGTTGAGACCTCTGGCGAGACAGCTCATGACACAGTTCTGGAAGTGAAGGGGTTTGGGTGCCACCGGGTTCCATGGCCCGAGCAAACTGTAACGGGTCTGGTAGGTGAAACCACTGAGCTTTATTATACAAGACAGTATACTTGTAAGAGAGCAGATGGCGCCCGGGGAATACGGACAGGAATTCACGGGAAGTGACAAGGACAGTCTCTGGGTAGGCAGGTTGTCACGGCAAGTGACCAGGGCAGTCTCTGGGTAGGCAGGTTGTCACGGCAAGTGACCAGGGCAGTCTCTGGGTAGGCAGGTTGTCACGGCAAGTGACCAGGGCAGTCTCTGGGCAGGCAGGTTGTCACAGCAAGTGACTAGGGCAGTCTCTGGGCAGGCAGGCTGTCACGGCAAGTGACCAGGGCAGTCTCTGGGCAGGCAGGTTGTCACAGCAAGTGACCAGGGCAGTCTCTGGGCAGGCAGGTTGTCACAGCAAGTGACCAGGGCAGTCTCTGGGCAGGCAGGTTGTCACAGAAAGTGACCAGGGCAGTCTCTGGACAGGCAGGTTGTCACAGCAAGTGACCAGGACAGTTACTGAATATACAGGCTTATACGACCTGAGATGTTGGAGCCTCCTGGTAGGCTGCAGTCCGATGGCAGATGATCGCTCCCAAGCGAGCAGGCAAGAGTCTCTGGAGTAGCCGGTGATCACTGCTGGAGATGTCCGAACCTTCGGATAAAGCTGCAGTCGGATGGCAGATGATCGCTCCCAAGTGAGCAGGCAAGAGTCTCTGGAGTAGCCGGTGATCACTGCTGATGAAGTCCGAACCTTCGGATAGAGCTGCAGTCGGATGGCAGATGATCGCTCCCAAGTGAGCAGGCAAGAGTCTCTGTAATAGCCGGGGATCACTGCAGGTGATGTCCGAACCTCCGGGGAGGGCTGCAGTCAGATGGCAGACAGCAAGCAGACAGGTAACAGGCAGGCAACTGGAAACAGGAGCTGAGGGCTGAAGCAGAGTTATACAGTGCAACAACAACATTGCTCGGGCACCTCCATTAAGGAGGAAGCCCTTAATATAGGGTGGAGTCCTCCGGCATTGGCCGGAGACTAATTTGGAAAATGCGCGCGGCTCCTTTAAGAGCGGGGGAGGGTGCGGGCGCGCGCCCTAAGTCCAGCAGCAGGGAAGGAGCGCGCGGGACCAACAGGGTGGAAGGAGGACGCCGAGGACGCTGGGGGCGCTGAGGACGCTGGGGGCGCTGAGGACGCAGAGCGCTGGTAAGGGGAACGGCGTCCCTGCCTGGCAGAGGGCCGGGACGCCAACGCTACACACACTGCAATCAAACATGATCGCAGTGTTCCTGCGGCTGCAGAGGGACTGACAGTGCCTCTGCTTTTGGATCGTAGACCCCGCGGCTTGCCGCGAGGTCCCGATTGCTGCCATGGAGACTCGATGTCTCCATGGCAGCATGCTGCATGCTATAGAAGCGATCAGCCTGCACAAAATGAGTGTCCCATAGTGGGACAATGTGTAAAATTAAGAATTACATTAAAACATTTTTTACATAATTGTTAAAAATATTTAAAAAAATTGTAAAAAATAATAATAAAAAAAATTTTGTATCAATAAATAAATATTTTAATAAAAAATTTTTTTAACAATAAAAGTACACATATTTGGTATCCCCGCGTCTGAAACGACCCGCCCTATAAAACTGTCCCATTAGTTAACCCCTTTAGTTAACACCATAAAAAAAACAAGACAAAAAAACAATGCTTTATCATCAAAAAGCCGAGAAAAATGTGGAATAACACGCGATCAAAAAAACGGATATAATTAAAAGTGGTACCAATGAAAACGTCATCTTGTCCCGCAAAAAACAAGCCCCTGAGCAGTGTCTTCAGCAAAAAAATAAAAAATTATGGCTGTCAGAATAAAGCGATGCAAAAATAATTATTTTTTCTATAAAATAGTTTTTACTGTATAAAAGCGCCAAAAGATTAAAAAAGATATAAACGAGGTATCGCTGTAATCATACTGACTTGAAGAATAAAACTGCCTCATCAATTTTACCACACGCGGAACGGTGTAAACGCCGCCCCAAAAGAAATTCATGAATTGCTGTTTTTTGTTCATTCTGCCTCCCAAAAATCAGAATAAAAAGCGATCAAAAAATGTCATGTGCCCGAAAACAGTACCAATAAAAACGTCAACTCGTCCCGCAATAAACAAACCCTCACTTAACTCAGTGGGCCAAAATATGGAAAAATTATGGCTCTCAAAATCTTGTGATGCAAAAACAATTTTTTGCAATAAAAAGCGTTTTTTAGTGTGTGACAGCTGCCAAACATAAAAACCCGCTATAAATAGTAAATCAAACCCCCCTTTATCACCTTCTTAGTTAGGGAAAAATAATAAAATAAAAAATGTATTTATTTCCATTTTCCCACTAGGGTTAGGGTTGGGGTTAGGGTTAGGGGTGTGTTGGGGTTAGGGTTGGAGTTAGAATTGTGGGGTTTGCACTGTTTAGGCACATCAGGGGCTCTCCAAACACGACATGGCGGCCGATCTCAATTCCAGCCAATTTTGGTTTGAAAATGTCAAATGGCGCTCCTTCACTTCGAAGCTCTGCCGTGCGCACAAACAGTGGTTCCCCCCACATATGGGGTATCAGCATACTCAGGACAAATTGGACAACTTTTGGGGTCCAATTTCTTCTCTTACCCTTGGGAAATTAAAAATTGGGGACTAAAAGATCATGTTTGTGAAAAAATATGATTTTTTTTTTCACGGCTTTACATTATAAACTTGTGTGAAGCACTTGGGGGTTCAAAGCACTCACCACTCATCTAGATAAGTTCCTTAGGGGGTCTAGTTTTTAAAATGGTATCCCTTGTGGGGGTTTTGCACTGTTTAGGCACATCAGGGGCTCTCCAAACGCGACATGGAGTCCAATCTCAATTCCAGCCAATTTTGGTTAAAAAAACTCAAACGGCGCTCCTTTCCTTCCAAGCCCTGCCGTGCGCTCAATCAGTGGTTTTCCCCTACATATGGGGTATCAGTATACTCAGGAGAAACTACACAACAACTTTATCTGTCAATTTTCTCCTTTTACCCTTGTAAAAATAAAAAAATTGTTTGCAAAATATAATTTTTGTGACTAAAAAGTTAAATGTTCATTTTTTTCTTCCACATTCCAAAAATTCCTGTAAAGCACCTGAAGGGTTAATAAACTTCTTGAATGTGGTTTTGAGTACATTGAGGGGTGCAGTTTTTAGAATGGTGTCACTTTTGGGTATTTTCTTCCATATAGACCCCTCAAAGTGACTTGAAATGTGAGGTGGTCCCTAGAAAAAATGATTTTGTAAATTTTGTTGTAAAAATTAGAAATCGCTGGTCAACTTTTAACCCTTATCACTTCCTAACAAAAAAAAAATTTTTTCCAAAATTGTGCTGTTGTAAAGTAGACATGTGGAAAATGTTATGAAGTTACTATTTTGTGTGACATATTTCTCCGATTTAAGGGCATAAAAAGTCAAAGTTTGGAAATTGCAAAGTTTTCAAAATGTTCGCCATATTTCCATTTTTTCACAAATAAACGCAAGTTATATCGAAGAAATTTTACCACTACCATAAAGTACAATATGTCACGAGAAAACGTTATCAGAATCGCCAAGATCCGTTGAAGCGTTCCAGAGTTATAACCTCATAAAGGGACAGTGGAAAGAATTGTAAAAATTGGCCAAGTCATTAACATGCAAACAACCCTCAGGAGTAAAGGGGTTAAAAAGCAATGTCTGACTTCCATTTGTTCATTTTCATAGATTTTTGATTTATTATTACTTTTGTCAGATTCAAGTTATTTCTGTGACCACTGTGGGTTTTTCTGTCCTTAAATGAGGGGTACCAACAATTTTGACCACATGTGTATGTGGAACTTTATTCTTGGCATTTCCTAAATTATAGCATTCTACAAAAATTTAGTATTCAGTAGAGATGAGCGACTTTGCCTCCGGGAGGGTTGAGTCGGGTTTCGGACCACCCGACTTTACCAAAAGTCGAGTCGAACGAAATCGTCCGACTATCAGAAAAAGTCGGAGTTCCAACTGAAACCCGACCCGACCCCAATGCAAGTCAATGGGGAATAAAAGCGCCAGTGAGTGGAGGACAGTAAACGCACCTACAGTGCCCATTTCAATGCCAACAACATCAATTCTTATTACTTAAGCTTGTCAACCTTAATTTACTTTATAATAATAGTAACGCATTGAAAACTCGGGTTATTTGGCTAAAGTTGGGGGGGAAGCAGGGCTGGCTCCAGGTTTTCGTGGGCCCCGGTCGAAAGAGTCTCAGTGGGCCCCTTTAACACATAACACAATTCATTATGCTCCGATACGGCAGAGAAATATAGGTATGGTACAATGCCAAATACTTCACTTCTTACATTACATGAGGGATATCTATTGTAAATTCTACAATAGCTCAAAAAACGGACATTATAGTCCTCCATACAGTATTATGGGCACCACATAGTGCGCCATACAGAATAATGAGCCCCATATATTGCTTTATACAGAATAATGAGCCCCATATATTGCTTCATACAGAATAATGAGTCCCATATATGATGCTCCATACAGAATAATGGGCCCAATATAATGCTTCATACAGTATAATGAGCCACATGTATTGCTCCATACAGAATAATGAGCCCCATATATTGCTCCATACATAATTGGTCCCATATAATGTTCCATACAGTATATGATGAGCTCCACATAATGCTCCAGTATATGATGGTCCCCATATAATGTGCCATACAGTATAGGACGGTCCCCATAGAGTATAATGAGCCCCACATATTGCTCCATACAGTATAATGAGTCGCATATAAAGCTCCATACAGTATATGATGGACCGCTCCATACAGAATGGGCTCCATATAATGCTCCATACAGAATAGGCCCCATATGTGCTCCATATTGTGCTCCATATATAAAGGTCCTATATGATGCCCCATAAATAATGAACCCCATATGATGCTCTAGTATATGATGGGCCCCATATATGATGCTCCAGTGTATGATGAGCCCCATATAATGCTCCATATATAATATTCCCCATATATAATGCTCCATATATAATGGGCTCCATGTGATGCTCCATATATAAAGTGCTCCTTATGATGCGCCATATATAATGGGCCCCATATGATGCTCCAGTATATGATGGGCCCCATGGATGATGCTCCAGTGTATGATGGGCCTATATACTTTTCCATATATAATGGGCCCCATATGATGCTCCTGTATATAATGGGCCCCATATATGATGTTCCTGTGTATAATGGGCCCCATATGTGATGCTCCAGTGGATAATGGGCCCCGTATATGATGCTCCAGTGTTCAAAGCCAGTGAGGTTTTGAAGTCCGTTCACGCTTGCAAGTGCATGGTGTTTACATGTCTAAGCATGCAACTGGTATTCAAATTTTGGAGATTTTTCCCTCGGCTAAAGGTCCTTCCGTACTTCTTACAGATAACCTTTGCATCATCAATAGAATTTTGGTCAAAAAAGTGCCACACTGCAATCTTCCTACTATAGGAAAAATTTTCAAGGCTTGCACGCTGTGCTAATTTGACCATCTGGCCAAGCTGTCCTGCAACTCTTTTTGTTTTTTTTTTTACACGTTTTTGGACTGCTACGGGCTTGCCAGATAACCGCAGCTGCGATGTCGATGCCTGCTGCGGATCCTCCTCCTCTTCTGAGCTATTGCCAGCGGCACCCTCTTCCCCCAATGGATGCCAATCCGGGTCAACAACTGGGTCATCCATCACCTCCTCTTCAATTTCTTCTGCACCTTCCTCTGTGTCCACGTGTAAGGTGGTATAGTATGCGGGAAGGAGCACCTGAGTTTCATCAGAATATGGCTCAGTAGACTGCGAGGGCAATGCAGTGCTCTGGGTGAATGTACCAGCAGAATCATATAGCAGTGGCTGTGCATCAGTGCACTCCATGTCATATTCATCTTGGACTGGGGAATTCAGGATTTCACTTGATAACTTAAGGTACTGCCACACTAAGCTATCCCGCTAGCGATCTCGTTAGCGTTGCATACTAATGAGATCGCTAGCGGGATTGTTTCTATATCGCTAAATGCTGCCACATTTAGCGATATAGTTAACGACGCTATCGCCGTTAGCGATCTTCTTAACGACTTTAGCGGTACAAAAGTACCGCTAAATCGCTAAGAAAAGGTGCCACACAGCGATAAGATACTTACCCAGCGGGAGCGCCAGCGATGAAATAGGGTCCGGAGCGATTCCAGCGACGAGCGAGATCACAGCAGGAAGCTCGTCGCTGGAAGCTGCCGCACTGAACAACATCGCTAACGGGATCGCTAAATAGTGACGTTTTTTAGCGATCCCGTTAGCGATATTGTTTAGTGTGGCATACCCTTTAGGCATGGTATGTGAAAAGAGCTCCAGGGAGTAATCTGAAGTGTGGACTTCCGCTTCCTTCACTTTTGGTGGGGGTGAAGGACACAAGGAAAGGTGTTTTTCCTGACCAGGAACCTGCACTGACGACTCAGTGCTTGCAGTTTTTGAAACTTCAGAAGAGGAAGCGATAGAGCTGGAGGCTGTTTCGGCAATGTAAGCCAAAACCTGTTCCTGATGCTCCGGCTTTAAATGCGGTTTACCTACTCCCAGAAAAGGGAGCCTTCCAGGCCTTCTGGAGCCAGACGATGATGCAGGCTTAACACCTCCTGCCTTAGATGCTATTGTGCTTTTGGCACTACCAGCAGATGCACCACCACCATCATTCCCAGCTGCCCCCCCCAGCCCACGTCCACGGCCTCTTCCACCATACTTCCTCATGTTTGGGAAAATGTACCAAAAATACCAGCAGATATATGGTACTGTATGAGGAGCGTACAGCTGTATACTGTGTAGGGAAAAAATTAAATATCTGTATATATTTCCAGAGTCACACACAGACGGTCTCTCAATATAGATTTCACCGTAATACAAATAGCAGATATACAGTACTGTATCAGAAGCGTACAGCTGTATACGGTGTAGGGAAAAACTTAAATCTCCGTATATATTTCCGGAGTCACACACAGACGCTCACTCAGTATGTATTTGACCGTAATACCAGCAGATATACGGTACTGTATGAGGAGCGTACAGCTGTATGCAGTATAGGGGAAAATTTAAATCTCCGTACTTATTTCCGGAGTCACACACAGACGCTCTCTCATTATGGATTTCACCGTAATACAAACAGCAGATATACGGTACTGTATGAGGAGCGTACAGCTGTATACGGTGTAGGGTAAAATTTAAATCTATTTCCGGAGTCACACACAGATAGTCAGCATGTACTTGTCCGTGATACCAGCCGGTACACGGTAGTGTGTGAGTGTGTGAGGAGCGTACAGCTCTATACGGTGTGGGAAAAAATGAACGGTCGGTAACTGTGCAGAAAAAAAGAATAAAAGTATTAGTGCTGTGTAAAAAGCAGTCTGCACAGCAGTGTACACACCGCAATACAGCTATCAGGCAGCCTAATAACCAGCGCTGCAGCACACAAGAAAACCCTCCCTTGTCACTGCACACTAACTGTACAGCACAATTGCTATCAGCACAAGCACAGAAGAACTTCTCCTATCTTTCCAGCCCTAACGCTCTCCCTACTGATAAACAGTAACCTCTCCCTACTGTTAGGATCATTAGAAGTAAAATGGAGGTCGGCGGTCAGGGCTTTTATAGACACTATGACGCCCCCCAAAGCAAGCCAATCACTGCAATGCCCTTCTCTACGATGGTGGTGGACGCTGCACATGTCATCTCGTTGCCCACAGTGTACGTCCTTGCTCATTGGCTGAAAAAAAGGCGCCTGCAAGCATTCTGGGAAAACCGACTTTGGCGCTCGTTTTGCCGACCGCATGGCCGACTTGACGCTATGGTCGGGTTCTGCTCTGCGAAACCCAACTTTGGCGAAAGTCGGCGACTTTTGAATCTGAACGACCTGTTTCGCTCAACTCTAGTGGTGACCCCTCCAGCCAGGGGTGCATCCAGTGCGGAACTACATCTCATCTGGGACACATTTACCTCCTGGTGTGTTCATGTCTTGTTTGTTTAGTACTAAGCTCGCCCAGCTCAGATCCCCTGATGCCCCCAGCAGTGTACAGGTGGCCGCTCCGTAATAAGAGCTGCACCGCCCATACGTGGTATACATCCAGTAGTGTACAGGTGGCCGCTCTGTAATAAGAGCCACACCGCCCGTACATTAGTGAGCGTGGCTTTGTGGAGTGAGTGTGGCTATGCGGAGTGGGCGGGGCTATGTCCACCAGTGGTGACCCCTCCAATCCCTGGCCCCGCTTCTGGTGACTCCTCCAGCCAGCGGTTCATCCAGTGCGGAGCTCCATCTGACCTGGGACACATTTACCTCCTGGTGTGGTCATCATGTCTTGTGTGTTAGTATGGAGCTCGCCCAGCGCAGACCTCCTGATCCACCCTGCAGTGTATAGGCGGCCGTTCTGTAATAAGAGCTGCATCACCCATACGTTGTATACACCCAGCAGTGTACAGGTGACCGCTCCATAATAAGAGCCGCGTGGCTATGTGGAGTGAGTGTGGCTTGATACATACAAACACACACATACAGTGCCTTGCGAAAGTATTCGGCTCCCTGGAACTTTTCAACCTTTTTCCACATATCATTCTTCAAACATAAAGATACCAAATGTAAATTCTTGGTGAAGAATCAACAAGTGGGACACAATTGTGAAGTTGAGCAAAATTTATTGGTTATTTTAAATTTTTGTGGAAATACAAAAAGTGAAAAGTGGGGCGTGCAATATTATTCGGCTCCTTTACTTTCAGTGCAGCAAACTCACTCCAGAAGTTCATTGTGGATCTCTGAATGATCCAATGTTGTCCTAAATGACTAATGATGATAAATATAATCCACTTGTGTGTAATCAAGTCTCCGTATAAATGCACCTGCTCTGTGATATTCTCAGGGTTCTGTTTGAAGCACAGAGTGCATCATGAAGACCAAGTAACACAACACGCAGGTCTGTGATACTGTTGTGGAGAAGTTTAAAGCCGGATTTGGATACAAAATGATTTCCAAAACGTTAAACATCCCAAGGAGCACTGTGCAAGCGATCATATTGAAATGGAGGAGTATCATACCACTGAAAACCAAGACCCGGCCGTCCCTCTAAACTTTCATCTCAAACAAGGAGAAGACTGATCAGAGATGCAGCCAAGAGGCCCATGATCACTCTGGATGAACTGCAGAGATCTACAGCTGAGGTGGGACAGTCTGTCCATAGGACAACAATCAGTCATACACTGCACAAATCTGGCCTTTATGGAAGAGTGGCAAGAAGAAAGCCATTTCTCAAAGATATCCATAAAAAGTGTCATTTAAAGTTTGCAACAAGCCATCGGGGAGACACACCAAACATGTGGAAGAAGGTGCTCTGGTCAGATGAAACCAAAATCAAACTTTTTGGCAACAATGCCAAACGATATGTTTAGCGTAAAGGCAACACAGCTACTCAGCCTGAACACACCATCCCCACTGTCAAACATGGTGGTGGCAGCATCATGGTTTTGGTTTGCTTTTCTTCAGCAGGGACAGGGAAGATGGTTAAAATTGATGGGAAGATGGATGGAGTCAATTACAGGACCATTCTTGAAGAAAACCTGTTGGAGTCTACAAAAGACCTGAGACTGGGACGGAGATTTGTCTTCCAACAAGACAATGATCCCAAACATAAAGCAAAATCTACAATAGAATGGTTCACAAATAAACGTATCCAGGTGTTGGAATGACCAAGTCAAAGTCCAGACCGGAATCCAAACGAGAATCTGTGAAAAGAGCTGAAAACTGCTGTTTGCCAAGGAAGAATGGGCAAGAATTTCAGTCTCTCGATGTACAAAACTGATAGAGACATACCCCAAGCAACTTGCAGCTGTAATCACAGCAAAAGGTGGCGCAACAAAGTATTACGTTAAAGGGGCCGAATAATATTGCACGCCCCACTTTTCAGTTTTTGTATTTCCACAAAAATTTAAAATAACCAATAAATTTCGTTCAACTTCACAATTGTGTCCCACTTGTTGTTGATTCTTTACCAAAAATTAACATTTTGTATCTTTATGTTTGAAGCATGATATGTGGGAAAAGGTTGAAAAGTTCCAGGGAGCCGAATACTTTCCCAAGGCACTGTACAGACACTCAGCTATAAATATATAGATGATGTGGATTGATGTACTGGTTGCATTAGTGCATGTAGTTTTCAACGATATATGGGGTATCGGTGAACTCAGGAATAATTGCACAACAAATTTTGGGGTCCATTTTCACCTGTTACCCTTTTGAAAATACAAAATTTGGAGCTAAAAAAGATTTTTGCGGGAAAAAGGATATTTTTTTTAGTTTCACAGCTTAACGTTATAAACTTCTGTGAAGCACCTATGGGTTCAAGGTGCTCAATACACATCTAGATAAGTTCCCTAAGGGGTCTAGTTTGCAAAATGATGTCACTTGTGGTTGGTTTTCACTGTTTAGGCACATCAGGGGCTCTTCAAACGCGACATGGAGTCCGCTAATTATTCCATCAAATTTTACATTCAAAAAATCAAATGTCACTCCTTTCCTTCCAAGCCCTGTCGTGTGCCAAAACAGTGGTTTTCTCCCTCATATGGGGTATTGGCGTACTCAGAAGAAATTGCACAATAAATTGTATGGAACAATTTCTCCTGTTACCCTTATGAAAATGCAAAATTTGGAGCTAAAAAAGATTTACTTAGGAAAAATTCGATTTTTTTTTTTATTTTCATTGCTCTAAGTTATAAACTTCTGTGAAGCACATGTGGGTTCAAGGTGCTCAATACATATCTAGATAAGTTCCCTAAGGGGTCTAGTTTCCAAAATGGGGTAATTTGGGGGGGTTTTCACTGTTTAGTCACATCAGGGGCTCTCCAAACATGACATGGCATGGCAGATGAGAGCATGAAGTGCTCTAAAATTTCCTGGTAGACGGCTGTGCTGACTTTAGTCTTGATAAAACAAAGTGCACCTATACTAAAAGATGACATGGCTTCCCATGGCTTTAGTCACATCAGGGGCTCTCCAAACATGACATGGCATCCGCTAATTATGCCTGCAAATTTTACATTCAAAAAGTGAAATGGCGCTCCTTCCTTTACGAGCTCTGCCGTGTGCCCAAACAGTGGATTTCCCCCACATATGGGGTATTGGCATGCTCAGGAGAAATTGCACTACAAATTGTATGGTCCATTTTCTAATGTTTCGCTTGCGAAAGTAAAAAAAAAAATAGGTCTAAAGGAATTTTTTGTGTAATTTTTGTGAATTTTTTGTGTAAATGTTTATTTTTTCTTTCCAAAAATACATGTGAAGCACCTGAAGGGTTAATGAACTTCTTGAATGTGGTTTTGAGCACCTTGAGGCATGTAGTTATTATTATTATTATTATTTATTTCTATAGCACCATTGATTCCATGGTGCTGTACTTGAGAAGGGGTTACATACAGATACAGGTATCACTTACAGGTATAGGTACTGCCACACTAAACAATCCCGCTAGCGATCACGATAACGACGCATACTAATGCGATCGCTAGCGGGATTGTTTCTATATCGCTAAGTGCGGCCACATTTAGCGATATAGTTAACGACGCTATCGCCGTTAGCGATCTTCTTAACGACTTTAGCCGTACAAAAGTACCGCTAAATCGCTAAGAAAAGGTGCCACACTAGCGATATATACTTACCAGCGGGAGCGCTGACGAGAAAATAGGGTCCGGAACGATTCCAGCGACGAGCGAGATCACAGCAGGAAGCTCGTCGCTGGCAGCTGCCGCACTGAACAACATCGCTAACGGGATCGCTAAATAGTGACGTTTTTTAGCGATCCCGTTAGCGATATTGTTCAGTGTGGCATACCCTTATCACTTACAGTAAACAAACTAACAATGACAGACTGATACAGAGGGGAGAGGACCCTGCCCTTTCGGGCTTACATTCTACAGGATTGTGGGGCAGGAGACAGTAGGTCGGGGGGTTGCAGCAGTTTTGGTGTTGGTTGAGGCGATATCTCCGGTAGTGGTGAGGAGGTAGCAGGGTCATTGCAGGCTGTAAGCTTTCCTGAAGAGGTGGGTTTTCAGGTTCCGTCTGAAGGATCCGAATGTGTTTGATAGTCGGATGTGTTGGGGCAAAGAATTCCAGAGGATGGGAGATATTCGGGAAAAGTCTTGGAGGCGGTTGGGTGAGGAGCGAATAAGTGTGGAGGAGAGAAGGAGGTCTTGGGAGGATCGGAGATTACGTGAGGGAAGATATCGGGAGATTAGTTCAGAGATATATGGAGGAGACAGATTATAGATGGCCTTGTAGGTCAGTATTAGTAATTTGAACTGGATACGCTGAGGGAATGGGAGCCAGTGAAGAGAACTGCAGAGGGGAGAAGCGGAGGAGTAGCGAGGAGAGAGGTGAATTATTCGGGCAGCAGAGTTAAGGATGGACTGGAGAGGTGCGAGGGTGTTAGCAGGGAGGCCAAAGAAAAGGGTGTTGCAGTAGTCGAGGCAGGAGATGATGAGGGCGTGCACAATCATTTTAGTAGATTGAGGGTTGAGGAAAGGACGGATTCTTGAAATATTTTTGAGCTGAAGGCGACAGGAGGTAGAAAGAGCTTGGATGTGTGGTTTGAAGGACAGGGCAGAGTCAAGGGTTACTCCGAGGCAGCGGACTTCTGGTACGGGGGAAAGCGTGATGTCGTTAATTGTGATAGATAGGTCAGGTAAGGAAGATCTGTGGGATGGGGGAAAGATTATGAGTTCAGATTTGTCCACATTGAGTTTGAGGAAACGGGAGGAGACGAAGGAGGATATGGCTGATAGACACTCCGGGATTCTGGACAGCAGAGAGGTGATGTCTGGGCCAGAGAGGTAGATCTGAGTGTCATCAGCGTAAAGGTGGTACTGGAATCCGTGGGACTTTATGAGTTGCCCCAGGCCAAGTGTATAGATTGAGAAGAGTAGGGGTCCTACAACAGAGCATTGGGGGACTCCAACAGAGAGAGGGTGTTTTTAGAGTGGTGTCAGTTTTGGGTATTTTCTGTCATATTGGCCCCTCAAAGTCACTCTAAATGTAAGGTGGTCACTAAAAAAAATGGTTTTGCAAATTTTGTTGTAAAAATTAGAAATTACTGGTCAACTTTTAACCCTTATAACTTCCTAACAAAAAATATGTTTCAAAAATTGTGCTGCCGCAAAGTAGATATGTGGGAAATGTTTTTTGTTAACTATTTTGTGTGACATGACTCTGATTTAAGGACATAAAAATTAAAATTTTGAAAATTGTGAAATGTTTGCCAAATTTCAGATTTTTTCACAAATAAACGCAAGTCATATCAAATAAATTTTACCACTATTATGAAATACAATATGTCATGAGAAAACAGTTTCAGAATCAGTGGAATCCATTGAAGCGTTCCAGAGTTATGACCTCATAAATTGACAGTGGTCAGAATTGTAAAAATTGGCCTAGTCAGGAAGGTGAAAACAGGCTTCGGGGTGAAGGGGTTAATATGTGGTCTGGTGATGGTTGTGCTGTTTTTGTCCAATGTATGTGGTATTATTTGGTCACTATGTAGTGGTAATATATGATCTGGTCATGGTGTAGCGGTATTTGTCCATTGTATGTGGTATTATTCAGTCACTATGTGGTGGTAATATGTGATCTGGTCGTGGTGTGAAAGTATTTGTGGTATTAATGGTCGTTTTAAAAAATGTATGTGACTCATTCCCTTAATGAAAAATTATTAAAAATATACCTAAAAGAGTATTGGATATTTTAAGAAATATTTAACAGGTTAGCGTACAGTAAGGCCCAGCAGAAAGAGTCTGCCATGTTGTGGTAGTGGCTTAAAAAATCTTTTGGCCAAAACAAAAGCTGCTGGTTATGTATGTGATCTGGTGTTTGTTGGGAACTGTTAATGTGTGATTGGTGAGAACATGGTGCAGAAGTGGAGCTTTTCCAAGAGTGGGCGATGGAACTGTAGAAGGATGGAGGGGTGGAGGCGGAGCTGGGGTAGAGCCTGGGCAGAATCTCAAGGGGGTCAAAAAATTTTGTCAGTATGGGGCCCTGAAATTCCTAGTGGCAGCCCTGCTCACCATTAACAGGCTGAAACACCTATAATCTTAACCAAACGTGATAAACTCACTAACATTTTTACTTTTGCATATCTGTAATGGTTAGTGTAGCATGAGTTGGTAGGATTTCTAGTGTGGCAAAGCAATTTCAATTCTGGCCTTGGAAGAATGGGAAACACAAATTTAGATCATTTATAGTTAAATGTAAAATGTAAAATCTAAATAAGCAAAATCTAGTTGTGGGTGTATTAATATATCATATTTTAAATACATTAGTACATATACCTTTATTACATATACATTTATACAAAGAGTTAAATATTTCCTACTTGGAATTTCTGTTACAACTGCTATTTGATTATTTCAAAACCATACCCATCTTTATATTGTCTACTGGGAAGAAACTAATGAAAAAGTGGGAGTCACATCTGTGACATTTATAGAAACATTGTTTGAGACATCATTAATTATTAATCTATTTAGGATTTCCATACGGCCAGGCATATGTTGTTTCATATGTAACTGTTACTGGAGGAGCGCGGGTTTGGTAGTGCACAAATAGTGAATTACCATAACTGATGTTTAAAGCTGGCCAAACAGTGGATAATTTGGACAATCTAAAAGGCCAATTTAAACGGTTTTCTGTCCAAGCTTAACAAAAATAAACATGATAGATACCAACTATCTGTTGACAAGCTCATTGGGTTGTTGTTAGGTAATGTAGTTTTAAAAGATGACCACACTTCTACTCACTGGTGAACACAGAATTTGGCCCCTGCAGGAATAGTATAAGGGTTCTTTACAGTCCAATAGCTAAACATAATGCACAATTTCACTTGCTATGTAGTAAGAAGTGGACCCCCTCAACTCTTGGGCCCCTGTGCGGCTGCACAGGTTGCACCAATGATATGTCCATCCTTGCTTATGCTAACAGGTGTGCTGGGCCATGTTTTTGGTTTTGCTTTAGTTTCTTGTACTCCCTATATTTGGAGGTTTGGCTGCCTACTTACTTTATATATCCAGCTTCCCATAGACTGGTGTAAAACGGTCAGGATCAAGTGTTTTTTGAGGCCTGCTGGCACATAGCGAGGTGAAATACTAGAGTAGCGACCATCCTAATTGGATACTATCATGACACAGCTGTGGGGGGTGACCCGGGACCAGGGGCTCCTTCCCTGTCCCTAATACTAGTGGGCACCCTAGCTTACCCTACTCCCCAGAATACTTCCGAAGGTGAAGATGCCGGGGCCTCCCCCCTTGTCTCCTGAGTTAGCCCTCCGTCTGTTCTCTTCCCCCACCCAGGGAAGAGGGACGCTACTGTGCACCATAGTACACCAACAAATAAGGTAACATGGACAATGGTTAACCGAAAACTCCAGGCATACAAAATATTCACTCACATGTAACAGAGGAATGCACTGGGGTGTGAAGGTAGGGGAATAAACCAAAATAGAAAAAGATAAGGAATTACCACGCATACAAACCAAGCAGCAGTCACTAATAACTCCTCCAACTCTCCTCATAAGAACTCCTCTACCTCCGTTAGCCATGCAGCAATAAAGCTAGCTCTGACAAGGATTTGTATCAGAACCCAGATAATAAAGGGAATAGGAGTCGCTAACCGAACTCAGCTGTGAGCACAGGAATTTCCTACATGGCTGATTAACCCATTATGCCAGAAGGAATAAACGCATTTAAAATGAAGGAGAAGTGCTTCTTCTCAGCGCCGGAGTAGGAGCAATTCAAAGCTGCGGTCTTCTAGCTCCACACTGTCGCGGTAACCCCATGACAGGTACACCTTGTCATGGTGGGATTATTTTTATCCTTTTTTGATCAAAAAAATGTTAACTAAATACACTATCTTTTTACATGTGTTCCTATTTAGTTACTGTAGTGTTTCTATGTATTGTTTTTATTCTAGGTTATATTAGTCTGTTAATGGCCACACTGTGAATGTGCACCTACATTTATCTAATATATAAAGCTGAATGTATGTATGTGTGTATGTATGTGGGTATGTTTGTCCGGGATTGGAATCCGCACCGTCGCACTTACGGGCATGAAATTTTGCACGCCCGCACGTCTCGACCCCGAAAGCGTCCTAGGCTATGTTTTGAATCAAAATTTTAACCCCACGCGTTCCAAATCGCCAAACAATTTTGGCCCTATCTACATAATGGGGAGAAAGCTGAATGCTTGTGTGTATGTCCGGCATAGGAATCTGCATTTACGGGCATGAAATTTTGCACACCCGCACGTCTCGACCCCGGGAGCGTCATAGGCTAGGTTTTGAGTCGAAATTTTAACCCCGCGCATTCCAAATCGGCAAATAATTTTGGCCCGGGATAGGAATCTGCACCGTTGTACTTACGGGCATGAAATTTTGCATGCCCGCACATCTCAACCCCAGGAGCATCATAGGCTATGTGTTGAATGGAAATTTTAACCCCCGCACGTTCCAAATCGCCAAACAATTTTGGCCCTATCTACATAATGGGGAGAAAGCTGAATGCTTGTGTGTATGTCCGGCATAGGAATCTGCATTTACGGGCATGAAATTTTGCACACCCGCACGTCTCGACCCCGGGAGCGTCATAGGCTAGGTTTTGAGTCGAAATTTTAACCCCGCGCATTCCAAATCGGCAAATAATTTTGGCCCGGGATAGGAATCTGCACCGTTGTACTTACGGGCATGAAATTTTGCATGCCCGCACATCTCAACCCCAGGAGCATCATAGGCTATGTGTTGAATGGAAATTTTAACCCCCGCACGTTTTGGTGTGTGATTTTTATGTGCAGAATAAATTTTTGTTAACATAGTCTATTTTGTTACAGCTAACAGCAGTTATTAATTAACCCGGGCGAAGCCGGGTACTACAGCTAGTAATTCATAAGAGGTGATATTGTGGCATAATAGCTTATAAAGTCAGCTAGTTCATAAGGTAAGATAGTGTGGCATTTGTAATTCATAAGGAAGATCAGTGCAACAGCTATAAGTGAGGACAGTGTAGTGGTTATAGTTCATAAGGGAGGATGCTGTGGCAGTTATAGTTCATAAGGGAGAATGGTGTGGCAGTTATAGTTCATAAAGGAGGACAGTGTGGCATCTTAGTTCATAATAGAAAATATACACGGCTCAAAAAAATAAAGGGAACACTTAAACAACAGAATATAACTCCAAGTAAATCAAACTTCTGTGAAATCAAACTGTCCACTTAGGAAGCAACACTGATTTACAATCAATTTCACATCCTGTTGTGCAAATGGAATAGACAACAGATTGAAATTATTGGCAATTATCAAGACACACTCAATAAAGGAGTGGTTCTGCAGGTGGGGACCACAGACCACATCTCAGTACCAATGCTTTCTGGCTGATGCTTTGGTCACTTTTGAAAGTTGGTTGTGCTTTCACACTCGTGGTAGCATGAGACGGACTCTACAACCCACACAAGTGTCTCAGGTAGTGCAGCTTATCCAGGATGGCACATCAAAATGAGCTGTGGCAAGAAGGTTTGCTGTGTCTGTCAGCGTAGTGTCCAGAGGCTGGAGGCGCTACCAGGAGACAGGCCAGTACACCAGGAGATGTGGAATAGGCTGTAGGAGTGCAGCAATCCAGCAGCAGGACAGCTACCTCCGCCTTTGTGCAAGGAGGAACAGGAGGAGCACTGCCAGAGCGCTGCAAAATGACCTCCAGCAGGCCACAAATGTGCATGTGTCTGCACAAACGGTTAGAAACCGACTCCATGAGGATGGTCTGAGTGCTCAACGTCCACAGATGGGTGTTGTGCTCATAGCCCAACACCATGTAGGACGCTTGGCATTTGCCACAGAACACTAGGATTGGCAAATTCGCCACTTGCGCCCTGTGCGCTTCACAGATGAAAGCATGCTCACACTGAGCACATGTGACAGACGTGACAGAGTCAGGAGACACCGTGGAGAGCGATCTGCTGCCTGCAACATCCTTCAGCATGACCGGTTTGGCATTGGGTCAGTAATGGTGTGGGGTGGCATTTCTTTGGAGGGCCGCACAGCCCTCCTTGTGCTTGCGAGAGGTAGCCTGACTGCCATTAGGTACCGAGATGAGATCCTCAAACCCCTTGTGAGACCATATGCTGTTGCGGTTGGCTCTGGGTTCCTCCTAATGCAGGACACTGCCAGACCTCTTGTGGCTGGGGTGTGTCAGCAGTTCCTGCAAAATGAAGATATTGAAGCTATGGACTGGCACGCCCATTCCTCAGACCTAAATCCGATTGAGCACTTCTGGGACATCATGTCTCGCTCCATCCACCAACGTCACGTTGCACCACAGACTGTCCAGGAGTTGGCGGATGCTTTAGTCCAGGTCTGGGAGGAGATCCCACAGGAGACCATCTGCCGCCTCATCAGGAGCATGCCCAGGCGTTGTAGGGAGGTCATACAGGCACATTGAGGCCACACACACTACTGAGCATTATTTTGACTTGTTTTAAGAATGAGCATCATTTTGACTTGTTTTAGGCTAAGTGCACACGTTCAGGAATGTGTGCAGAATTTTCCTGAGCCAAACCGGACTTTTTACGCGGTAAAAACACACTTTTTTGCGCAGATTTTGCGCGTTTTTAACGCGATTTTTCCCTGAACTTTCTAGGTCAATAATATAGCGGGAAAAACGCTAGAATTACGCGAAATTAATGAATATGTTGCTTCTTTTTCCGCTATGCGTTTTTTTCTCAGAAAAAAACGCACCATGTGCACAAAAATTGCACAAAAATTGCAGAATTCATTCTAAATAATAGGATGCTTTATTCATGCGGTTTTTACGCAAATAATCCTGAACGTGTGCACTTAGCCTTAAGGACATTACATTCCACTTTAATTTTGTGGGTGACTCCAAATCCAGGCCTCCATTGGTTAATAAATTTGATTTCCATTGATGATTTTTGTGTGATATTGTTGTCAGCACATTCAACTTTGTACAGAACAAAGTATTCAATGAGAATATTTCATTCATTCAGATCTATGATGTGTTATTTGAGTGTTCCCTTTATTTTTTTGAGCAGTGTATTATTTTGAGTCATTACAAACAGAGTGGTGTATTTCAAGTGTTTATTTCTGTTAATGTTGATGATTATGGCTTACAGACAATGAAAACCCAAAAGTCATTATCTCAGTTAATTAGAATACTTTATAACACCAGCTTGAAAAATGTTTTTAAAATCCGAAATGTTGGCCTACGCAAATGTATGTTCAGTAAATGCACTCAATACTTGGTTGAGGCTTGTTTTGCATCAATTACTGCATCAATGCGGTGTGGCATGGAGGCGATCAGCGTGTGGCACTACTGAGATGTTATGGAAGCCCAGGTTGCTTTGAAAGCAGCTTTCAGCTCGTCTGCATTGTTGGATCTGGTGTCTCTCATCTTCCTCTTGTCAGTACCCCATGGACTCTCTATGAGGTTAAGGTCAGACGAGTTTGCTGGCCAATTAAGCACAGTGATACTTTTGTTTTTAAACCAGGTATTGGTACTTTTGGTAGTGTGAACTGGTGCCACGTCCTGCTGGAGAATGAAATTTCCATCTCCAAAAAGCTTGTCGGCAGATGAGAGCATGAAGTGCTCTAAAATTTCCTGGTAGACGGCTGTGCTGACTTTAGTCTTGATAAAACAAGTGGACCTATACTAAAAGATGACATGGCTTCCCAAACCTTCACTTATTGTGGAAAGTTCACACTAGACCTCAAGCAGCATGAATTGTCTGTCTCTCCACTCTTCCTCCAGATTCTGGGACCTTGATTTACAAATGAAATGCAAAATTTATTTTCATCTGAAATCAACACCTTGGAGCACTGTCAACAGTCCAGTTCTTTTTCTCCTTGGCCCAGGTAGGACGTTTCTGGCGTTGTCTGTTTGTTATGAGTGGCTTGACACAAGGAATGCGACACTTGTAGCCCATGTCCTGGATATGTCTGTGTGTGGTGGGTCTTGAAACAATGACTCCAGCAGCAGTCCACTCCTTGTGAATCTCCCTCAAATTTTTGAAAGGCATTTTCTTAATAATCCTTTCAAACCTGCGGTTATCCCGGTTGCTTGTGCACCTTTTTCTACCACACTTCTTACTTCCACTCAACTTTCCATTAATATGCCTGGATACAGCACTCTGTGAACAGCCAGCTTCTTTAGCAATGACCTTTTGTGGCTTACCCTCCTTGTGGAGTGTGTCAATGAATGCCTTCTGGACATCTGTCAAGTCATCAGTCTTCTCCATGATTGTGGAGCTTACTGAAACAGACTCAAGGGCCCGTCTCACACAACGATCTCGCTAGCCATACTTTGGGGGTATTTTTCTACAAAGAGACATGATGACTGCACCGTATTGAAGAGAGGATGGTGTCATGTATCACAAGATTTGGGACAACAACCTCTTTCCCTCAGTAAAGCCCCCGTCTCACATAGCGATATCGCTAGCGAGATCGGTGCTGAGTCACTAGTTTTGTGACGCAGCAGCGAGCTCACCAGCGATATCGCGGTGTGTGACATTCAGCGACAATCAGCCCCCTGCCGGGTATCGCTGATCGTCGCTGAAATGTCTGGACATTTTTTTGATCGCTGGTCTCCCGCTGACAGGCACGCATCGCTGCGTGTGACAGGCGGGAGACCAGCGATCCGCTGGTAACCAAGGTACACAGCGGGTTTCCAGGTGCGGGGCTGTGCCTAGAAACCCGCTGTGTACCTTGGATACCAGCGCCCTGATGCAGGGAGCTGGTAACCAAGGTACACAGCGGGTTTCCAGGCACCGCGCAGCGCCTGGAAACCCGATGTGTACCTTGGTTACCAGCACCCTGCATCAGGGCGCTGGTATCCAAGGTACACTGCGGGTAACTAGCGATGTTTACCCGCAGTGTCCTTGTGCTGATCGCTGCCCTGATCTGCCTGTTTGGCAGCTCAGCAGCGATAATACAGCGATACACCAGCGATCCTGATCATTGTCGGGATCGCTGGTGTATCGCTATGTGAGACCCAGCCTTAAGGGACATTTTTAAACACTTAGGAAGCCATTGTAGGTGTTTTTTGTTAATTATTCTAATTTACTGAGAAAATGACTTTTGGGTTTTCATTGGCTGTAAGCCATAATCATCAACATTAACAGAAATAAATACTTAAAATAGATCACTCTGTTTGTAATGACTCTATATAATATATCTTTCTATTGAAGAACTAAAATAAATTAACGTTTTTATGATATTCTAATTTTGTGAGAAGCATCTGTATATAAAGCACCTACACTACATAGACACTTAGACAACATTAGGAAAACATATTGCTGGGAGTGCTTATTCAATAGTTCTTTTATATATCAACCAGTATTTTCTGCAGCACTGTACAATATCATAGTGTACATAGTAATGTAAAAACAGTATAATATATTTCATAGTTTTATTTATAAACTGTCGTCGTTTTTTGCAGAGCTGCACAATAACATAATGTGCTAGCATTTTCTGCAGCACAGTAAGGCTAATTTCACATTTGCGTCTTTTAGCGCAGCGCATCGTGCGCTACTGAAAAGTGTGCAAAAACGCATATAAGCGCTTGCAAGCGCATGGTTTTTTTAACGCATCAATGTACACATAACGACAAAAAAAGTAGCGTATACATGAGTTTATCTAGCGTTTTTCATGCGTTTGCGTTTTTTAGGCGCATGAGTCACACATTGCCCAAGAGGAAAATCCTTGAAACAGACTCCACCAATGGGACACCAGTGGGCGAGTGTCATGGGACTTCTTTAAATAGACCCTGTTCAGCTGAATTCTTCAGATTTTGCTTCTGTTTCCTGTGTCACCATGGATCTGCGTTGGGAGACTTTTCGCATAAACTTGGATATAGACATCGCGCTGTTTCTGGCTTTTGCTTTTGCTTGCCAGCAACAAAGGGAGAGAGAGAGAGCGAAGACGGCAGCGGCGGCGTTTTTGGAGACATCCGATTATTGAAGTCCGGGAGAGCCGTGGAGCATACCACACCCTCTTCAGTGAGCTCCAGGCAAACCCGGCTAAATTTTCGGACTATACACGGATGTCCCAAGAAAGTTTCAGGGATTTGCTTGCTCGTGTTGAAGGAGCCATCCGGAGACAGGACACACAGCTCCGTCGTACGATTCCTCTGGAGGAACGGCTCCTCGTCACATTACGGTACGTAATATTAAACAAATGCGTGTATTGTTTTTGTTTTGCCATTTACTAAAAGCCTGCAGAATTATAGTTCTGACATGTACAGATTGATTTTTCATGTCAGTGTTTTGCCAAAGCCTAGACAATCGCAATTTATTTTCATCTGTTTTGCAGATTCCTTGCTTCTGGCGAGACCCTCTCTTCATTACACTTTCAGTACCGGCTTGGAATCTCCACCTTGTCGGGAATAGTTGCGGACACCTAACGGGCATTGTGGGACGTTCTATGTCTGGAATTTATGCCCTGCCCACCGCAGAAAAGTGGATGGATATTGCAGCAAAATTCTGGACAGTCTGCAATTTCCCCAACTGTTTGGGAGCGGTGGATGGGAAACACATCAGGATAACAAAACCCCAAGAAGTGTCTGAGTACTTTATTTATAAAAAGTACTTTTCTACGGTACTCATGGCCATTGCGGATGCAGACTGCAGGTTTATAGCGGTGGACATTGGGGCATTTGGCCGGGGCAATGACTCCCAGACCTTTAAGAACTCGGACATGGGCCGTAGGTTGTATGGCAACCATTTTAATTTCCCCTGCCACGGCCTCTTCCCCACACCGAAGGACCGCCACTGCCATTTGTAATGGTTGGTGATGAGGCCTTTCAAATATGCACAAACCTGTTGAAACCCTACTCCAGCCGGGACTTGGACCACAGCAAAAAAATCTTTAATTACAGACTTACCAGGGCCCGAAGAACTGTCGAGTGTTGTCATGGGTGCATCGCCACAAAGATCGTCGCGATTGCACATTCTGACTTCTCTCAGCTGAGCTTCTGTTTCTTTGTTTTTTGGTAATGTGAGAGTTAATTTTTCCTAGCTCTTTGCTAAGGCTAGGTGCAGCCTCGCCCGGCTGCTTTTGATTATGTTCTAATTAGTTTCCTTTATATTTCTGCCAGTCTGGGTGTTAGAGGCCGGTGAAAGCATTCATGTAGTTCAGCAGACTGGATCGGTTCTGAGAACATTTAAGCTAAGAGTTCATTAGTTGTTTTTACTCTTATAGCTTATAGTTTATCTCTGAGACCTTAGGTGTTCCTACTGTGTGTGAGTGTTGTATGTAAGACTTTATTTACTTTATTCCTTCTCTTTCTTGTATGTCTTTCTGTTCATTATCCGTTACCTGTTCATTCCCTTTGGTGGTATTCAGGGTCCTTCTTAGGACTAGAATACAGTTGGCAGGGATTGATAGGAGACAGGGTTTACGCTGGTGGCCTGGACCTCTGTACCTTTAACAGTACCTCCAGGTTGAGGGATTAGTTAGGACCCCAGTTCAGGGTCAGCTTAGACCCCGGTCACCCTCTAGCCGGAGACAGCGTATAACGGATTCCGTTTTGACCCACTGGACATTCTATCAGGTAAATCCATGTTATAATATATCTATGCGCATGTTATATAGTATGTTGCCCTTTTGATATAGATTACTGACATCTCATATATATATCTGCTATACAGCGTGACATTTTCACCGGCCCAAAAAGATTCTCCCCAGCTGTCATGGATCCAGTAGCCCAGCTGGCCCGACAGTTGCAGGGGTTGTCCATGGAATTTGCAGACATTAAATCCAAGGTTTTGTCCCTCCCAGAGCAAACCAGATCTGAACCTAAGGTTGCTCTCCCGGACAGGTTCACTGGTGGGCGGGACAAATTTTTTACTTTCCGGGAGGCATGTAAATTGTACTTTCGGCTGCGGCCTCGGTCATCTGGGAGTGAAGAGCAGAGGGTGGGAATTGTTATCTCGCTCTTACAAGGGGACCCTCAATCTTGGGCGTTCTCTATTCCTCCAGGCTCCCCAGATCTCCAGTCAGTGGATCGATTTTTTACTGCCCTGGGTCTGGTATATGATGATCCGGATCGAGTTTCCCTTGCTGAAACAAAGTTACGTAAAATACGGCAGGGAAATCGTCCAGCGGAGGAATATTCTTCTGAGTTCCGTAGATGGGCAACAGATACTCAGTGGAATGACCCAGCTCTTAGGAGCCAGTTTTGTCAAGGGTTGTCTGACAAATTAAAAGATGTGTTGGCTCAGTATGTTTCTCCTCCATCACTGGAGGCTGCTATGGCCCTTGCTATTCGCATTGATAGACGACTTCGGGGAAGACGCGAGGTAACTCCGCCCCCCATGATGACTCCACCTACTACTAAAGTCCCTTATACTGAGGTTCCCTGGTCTGTTCTGAGGAACCCATGCAGTTGGGAGGGACATCATTTTGTAGGAGGGAATCGGCGGTGCGCCGCAAGGCTAGAAGGTGTTTCTTTTGCGGGAGAGAGGGACATTTTGTTGGGGGTTGTCCATCCCGGACCTCTTTGACCCAAGGAGTTAACCTGGGAGTCTGTATTTCGTCCCCAAATCCCTCTCAGTTTATCGTGCCTGCGGAGGTGGTGATTGGTACTAGAACTGAGAGGATTTCTGTTTTTCTTGATAGTGGGTCCGGGGCTAATCTTGTGGACGCTCGGTTTGCCCAGGTGCATGGTATGCAACTGAGTGTATTGGCCAAACCGGTCCCTATACTCTCTATTGATTCTAGACCTCTTGGTCAAGGTAGCTTGGTTCAAGCTGTTCATAACATAGATCTTCGAGTAGGGGCAATGCATAAAGAGCAATTGTCTTGTTATGTGTTGGAGGGTCTACCTACTCCTATTGTGTTGGGACTTCCTTGGTTGGCTAAACATAACCCAGTGATTGATTGGCAATCCAGAAAGATAAGCCAGTGGGGTGAATTTTGCAAGAATAACTGCATGAGCACGGTCATCGGTGCAGTTGTGCCTAGGACTTTGCCTCCTTTTCTGGAGGACTTTGGGGAGATGTTCTCAGAGAAGGGGTGTAAAGAGTTACCTCCTCATCGCGCATATGACTGCTCAATAAAGTTGCTTCCTGATGCCTTATCTCGTACTTTCCCAGGGACCGGGAGGATGGATGATCCGGTTCCTATTCCTCAGGAGGGAGTTGTGGTGTCAGCTGTATGCTCTGAGCTTGAGGGGGAGGTATTGGGGGCTCAGGGGGACGCCCCTGTGGGACTTCCAGGGAGACTGATAGTTCCAGATCAGTTAAGACTGAAGGTTACGGAGAACCGTTACAAATGGATGGCTGATAGGGGGAGAGTTTCTGGTCGAGATCTGAAGGTGAATGATCTGGTGTGGTTGTCTACCAGGAATATTAAACTTAAAGTTCCCTCCTGGAGGTTGGGTCCCAGATTCATCGGGCCGTACAGGATCAGTTCCATAATTAATCCTGTGGCATTTCGTCTGGACCTCCCTCCTACGTTTAAAATTCATAATGTGTTTCACAAGTCATTACTTAAAAAGTATGTGGCACCAGTCATACCGTCACCTCTACCTCCTCCTTCAGTGGTGGTCAATGATAACGTGGACGGACCTTTCACACAACTCACCCGGACAGACCTGGTCATGAGGGTCCGGAGGCCCCTCGTAGAAGGGGGGGTACTGTCATGGGTGCATCGCCACAAAGATCGTCGCGATTGCACATTCTGACTTCTCTCAGCTGAGCTTCTGTTTCTTTGTTTTTTGGTAATGTGAGAGTTAATTTTTCCTAGCTCTTTGCTAAGGCTAGGTGCAGCCTCGCCCGGCTGCTTTTGATTATGTTCTAATTAGTTTCCTTTATATTTCTGCCAGTCTGGGTGTTAGAGGCCGGTGAAAGCATTCATGTAGTTCAGCAGACTGGATCGGTTCTGAGAACATTTAAGCTAAGAGTTCATTAGTTGTTTTTACTCTTATAGCTTATAGTTTATCTCTGAGACCTTAGGTGTTCCTACTGTGTGTGAGTGTTGTATGTAAGACTTTATTTACTTTATTCCTTCTCTTTCTTGTATGTCTTTCTGTTCATTATCCGTTACCTGTTCATTCCCTTTGGTGGTATTCAGGGTCCTTCTTAGGACTAGAATACAGTTGGCAGGGATTGATAGGAGACAGGGTTTACGCTGGTGGCCTGGACCTCTGTACCTTTAACAGTACCTCCAGGTTGAGGGATTAGTTAGGACCCCAGTTCAGGGTCAGCTTAGACCCCGGTCACCCTCTAGCCGGAGACAGCGTATAACGGATTCCGTTTTGACCCACTGGACATTCTATCAGGTAAATCCATGTTATAATATATCTATGCGCATGTTATATAGTATGTTGCCCTTTTGATATAGATTACTGACATCTCATATATATATCTGCTATACAGCGTGACAAGTGTGCCTTTAGGATTCTTGTGTCCAGATGGCGCATTCTAGGCACAGCCATTAATCTGAAACTTGAAACTGTGGATGAGGTGGTGAAAGCCTGTGTGGTTCTTCACAATTTTGTAATGGATAAAGACCACTCTACCTTTGAACTTGATGAACCACTTGTCAACCCATTGCCTGAATTTACTCAGCACCCTCTCAGGTCATCTGTTGAAGTTGGCCAAATGAGGGACCAATTTGCGGCCTACTTTCTATCTGATGTGGGACGTGTGGAATGGCAAGATCAAAAGGTGTAATAAAATTGTTTTCTTGTGTTTATGTTAATAAATAACCTGTTTTGATACCTGTAGCGAGTGCACTCTGTTTTTATACACTCCAATAAAATAATCACCTGCCCAGGAGTCCCAGTGAAGTCAAGATGCTGTGTTTTCTGCATCGTGACTTTAATAGGACTCCTACCAGGTGAGTCTACAGAGAAAAGTTGCATGACCTTCATCATCTTTCCAGTGTATGTTAAAACATATTGCAGCGTTGGTGGAGATATCTGCAGCGATGGTGGAGATACAACAAATATACACCTGGCCTGATGCTACAAATAGTGATTTTGGGATACACTAGCATCCTTCACTCTTTATGACACCTGACCATATGAGTATAAATGTTATTTGTAGTATCTCCACTGTGGCTACAGTATGCACGCACACTGGAGAGATGATAACGTTTATACAACTTCTACAATCCCCTAGCCTGGTGTCATGCTGAAGTGAGGATGCCAAAAAAAAGCATCCTGACGTCAGAATTTTAAGACACGTGGGCAGGTGAATAGACAAATGAGTAACCAGCAGCATCTCTCCAGTCTGCGTGCAATAGATGATGCAGACTGAAGCGACGCTGCAGATGACAACTCATAGGTATAGTCACCTGGCCAGGTGTGATAAATAGTTATGATACCAGGCCAGGGTATTGTATTGGAGATATGGCGTGTATTTTCGCCATCATCTCTTCAGTTTATTCACCGCACACTGAATAGAGGATGTGGTTAATTACAAGGTATATCTACAATCCCCTGGCCTTGTGTCACAAAGAGTGAAATGTTGATGGGCAAAACACACCATCCTCAATTCACTCTTTATGATACCTGGCAAGGTGAGAATAGATATGCCTTGCACTCCGCAACATCCTCTATTCAGTCTACTAATATTTCTAGACTGACGAGACTGGTGGTGAAAATACAAGTCATATATTTGTGTTTTTGACAACACATAGATCCAGGACTGACACAAGAAGCATGTGTCAGTACTGGAGCTATGTGGTGGCAAAATCACAAAGTGTACGGCGCAGTGTGTGTACGGCGCAGTGTGTGTAGGCGGCGAAAGACACAATTAAAACAAACAGTTGGGTGAAAAAAAGACACATTTATTTTTACAAGACACAAAAAAAAATTAATTAATTAATGTGGACGACGTTTGGGTGAAGAAGGGGGTAACTTGGGGGTGTGGAGCGACGAGGATTGACTTTGGGCGGGTGACGAAGGGGTTCGAGGGGAAGGGGCAACGAAAGTGGTGGGGGAAGGCAGCGGGTAAAACACAGTGGGAGGTGAGGGAGGACAAACTTCTTTTTCTGGACTCTTTTCTTTTTGGAGGTCCTGGTGCTTGGGGACTTGGTGCTTGGGGACCTCCTGCTGCTTGAGGACCTGGTGCTTGGGGACCTCCTGTGGCTTGGGGACCTGGTGCTTGGTGACCTCGTGTGGCTTGGGGACCTCCTGTGGCTTGGGAACCTGGTGCTTGGAGACCTCGTGTGGCTTGGGGACCTCCTGTGGCTTGGGGACCTGGTGCTTGGAGACCTCGTGTGGCTTGGGGACCTCCTGTGGCTTGGGGACCTCCTTTGGCTTGGGGACCACCGTGGGCTGCTGGACCTCCTGCTAGGGTCTGAGGCCCTAAAGACAGAATGAGGGTCCCCAGCTGCTGCTCGGTGGTGGTGGCGTCCCGGGAAGTGGGCGTGGTCCAAGCAGTGGTGGAGGTCCAAGCAGGGGTGGAGGAAGTCCACATAGGAGCAGTGCTTGGCATGGTGGTGGCGGGGGAGTGTCCAGCTGCACTGTGACTGTGTGTGGTGAAGTGTGGTCCAGCATGGCTTGGAATGCTGATGGCCGTGCAGTGGTATGCAGCAGAAGTCGGTAGTGCGCTGAAGTGAGTCAGTGGTGGCATGAATGGGAAAGGCACCACTGGCTGCTGCTGCTGCACGTACCGACTCTGCTGCATAGCCTGCGTGTAAGCATTGTTGCAGGCATGCATCACAGTCAGCTGGAGATCAGGACTAAGGTGTTCCGCCATGCCCTGTTCAATTTGTTGGAAAAAATGGTGCACTGGTCTTTTGAGCTCGGCTTCAAGATAGTCAAGGCGACGACAGAATGGATGCGTTGGTCCACTAGTGCAAAACCGCTATCCACTCTGTCGCCCAACGCCTTGTGGCTATCTTGGAAAACCGTGCTCAAATGTATGAACTCGGGCATGAGATTCCTGTCAGAGGCCTTCTGCCATGGGCGGGAAGTACCCGCAAAACCTGTGGCAGAGACCTGTGACAGGGGAAGACCTGATGGACCAGCTTCCTGATCTCCAGCTGTCTGTGTTGACGGCCCGCAAGGTGCTTCTTGGCTGGTGGATGGCTGGGACGGGTCCGAGGCAGCTCTCTGAAGGACCACTTCAGGACCAGGTTGCAGGATGCTGCTCCAGGTGCTGTGAAAAAAAAGAATTAGTATCATGCATTTACAAATGCCAACTCCTGTGGAATAGAAAAACACAGAGTAAACACAATACAACAATAACAAAATACTTACGCTATGCAAGGACCGGTCTTAAGAAAGCCAAAGCACAATGGTAGCGATACTTTCTTGTGGTCTTTGCCGCCGCAGCACCACTGGCAACCCCGTTCTCCAGCCTCAGGTCCCTGTTGAAGCGGTCCTTCATTGAGCGCCAACGGGTTCTGACCCTGCTCACTGTGGAAAATAAAAATAAAATTTAGATAATGCACTGTAGGCCGGGATCACACAACTGTGTGGGATGCTAGAAACTCACAGGAGTTACTAGCATCACACACAGTTGTGTGATCCCAGCCAAGGTCACTGCCGCATCACATAGCATTGAAATACTTACGAAATTCCTTGCGGACTAGGGGAGAGGTGTTTTCCCAGCCATCCATCAGCCCTGTGGCCACCTCATTCCAGAGCCGCCGGATCACCACGTTGTCACAGTGCATTGGATCACAGCTGTCCCACAACGGGACTTGCTCCTGGACCAACTGGATCAGGGCGTCATTTTCCAGCGCGAGTTCCTCATCCCGTTGTGAAGCCTAGAAAAGAAAGCAAAACATTAATCTTGTAAAGATTTGGAGACAAAAAAGATAGAAAACAAGACAGAATAGAACAAAGATTGAGAATAGAAGCAAGATTGAATAGGAAAAACAGGCAATAAAAAAGGCAGGGGCAAAAAAACAGTACAATCTGCAGTCTATACTTACAGGCCTCCTCCCCGCCTGCACTCGGACTGGCTGCTCCCGCTTTTCCTCCGCTGCCGTGGACTGAAAAAGAAAAAAAATTGCCACATGTGTCCATGCAACAGCAAATACCGTATATACTCATGTATAAGCCGACCCCCCTAATTTTGCCACAAAAAACTGGGAAAACTTATTGACTCGTGTATAAGCCTAGGGTGGAAAATGATTATCCCCCCATATGCTCCATAGATTATACCCCCATATGATGCTCCACAGATTATGCCCCCATATGCTGCACAGATTATGCCCATATGCTGCACAGATTATGCCCATATCTTGCACAGATTATGCCCCCATATGCTCCACAGATTATGCCCAATATGCTCCACAGATTATGCCCCCATATGCTCCACAGATTATGCCCCCATATGCTCCACAGATTATGCCCCCATATGTTCCACAGATTATGCCCCCATATGCTCCACAGATTATTCCCCCATATGCTCCACAGATTATGCCCCCATATGTTCCACAGATTATGCCCCCATATGCTCCACAGATTATTCCTCCATATGCTCCACAGATTATGCCCCCATATGTTCCACAGATTATGCCCCCATATGCTCCACAGATTATGCCCCATATGCTCCACAGATTATGCCCCATATGCTCCACAGATTATGCCCCATAGTATAGGTCCATTATGCTGCCGCGCTGCTGCAAAAGAAAAAAAATGACATACTCACCTCTCGTCGCTGGGGGCCAGGTGCCGGTGTCCTGAGTAAGCGGTGACACCGGCGCGCTATGGGGGACATGTGCCGGAGTCACCGCTCGCTCAGGACCCCGGCACCTGAGATATTTACCTGTCACCGGACCGGTCCACCGCTGCGCTGCTCCCTCTTCTGGGTCCTCGGCAGTGAATGATCAGGCAGAGGTGGACCGGGGGACAGGTGAATATCGCTATACTCACCCCCCGCCGGCACGTCACTCTCTGCAGCCTCTCCTCTTCTCCCGGCTGTCTCCGCAGCTCTTCCTTCTACAGCGGTGACGTGGTACCGCTCATTAAAGTCAAGAATATATGCATATTCATGACTTTAATGAGCGGTACCATGTGACCGCTGCAGGAAGGACCTGGAGATCGTGGGAGAAGCAGGGGGGCTACTGAGACGCGCCGGCGGAGGGGTGAGTATGATCCGACACCCCGCTACACCTCCCCCGCTGACCCCCCAGTATATGACTCGCGTATGAGCCGAGAGGGGGACTTTCAGCCCTAAAAAATGGGCTGAAAATCTCGGCTTATACGCAAGTATATACGGTACTTACCAATCAGTATGGAAGGAAGGTACTCACTTCACCCTCTGCTTGAGCTAGTTCACCAGGGGCCGGCAGGTACTCCTCTCCAGAAGACATGCTGCAATAAAAAAAGAGACATTAGTACATAATAAATTGAGAAAAAAAGGAGAGAAAGACATTAGGTTTTATACTCACATTATCCAAGTTTCCAAGTTGTCCAAGAAAAAAGCTGGAATAGCTGCTGTCTTGCTCTTATCTGGCTGTAGAGTAGAGGACTGAAGTGCCAACACCTTCTTTTATATACACTACCCCCATACAATGTTTCTTTGTTTAGTGGGTGGTTTAAACCAGTGTCTAGACGTGTTATCTCTGACAACGCATGCGTTGTAGAACGCTGACCTGCGCCTGACCCAGCGCACGTCTTTGATCACATAGACTATAATGTGTTGTTTGGGCGCTTTCCGTGCGCGATGTGAGCGCATGCGCCTTTTTAACGAGTTTGGGCGGACCAAAAAATGCAACATGTTGCGTTGTGCGCGCCAAGTCGCTCACGACAAAATAACGCAAGCGCACGAAAATGCTGATGATCGCATGCTAACGCTAAACCATGCGCCCCCTGTTAAAGATAGGGGCGCATGGCGCATGCGATCGGATGAGCACCATGCGCTGCGTTAAAAAACGCCAATGTGAAACCAGCCTAAAATATTGTATTTTGATCCTCTTTTATCTCTTTCAGACAGCCCATAAACTTTAAACGTCTGAGAGAAGGAGCGAGAGTCTTGCTGTCAGACACAGCCCAGCTTCCCATAGTGAAGGCACAGATGGTTTATTACTGTATCTGCCTTCTTGATCGCTAAACAAGTGCAGTGTATACCGTAATAGGAAGAGATGACGGTGCTCCCCCCTCCATACACTGTGTATAGGGTTGAAGAAGTAGCTGCTGTGTCATAGGAGACCCAGTCAGCTCTGCTATGCTGCCAGGAGACTGCATTCTACTGTAACTGGGGCTAATATACCAACCCCAGTTACAGGGGACATCAGATTGAAAAAAAGTACTTAAATGTTGAAAATGCCCAAACGTGTTTTATGACCTTATGGGTTGGGGAGGGGGCACAATATATGAAATAAATGAAAAAGAAATACATTAAAAAATAAATAAAAAGTAGTTAACCCCTTCACGACATGCGCCGTTCATGTACAGCGCATGTCGTGTCCCTCTCTTTAATGTGGGCTCCGGCGCTGAGCCCACATCTTTTCCGGCACATGTCAGCTGTTTTGAACAGATGACATGTGCCTCTAACGGCCGCGGATGAAATTCTGATCGACCCGCAGCTGTTAACCCTTGAAGTGCGTGACTAATCCAGCCCATCGGCACCTGTGTCACATGACCGCGGGTCGCCGATTTTGGTTGGTATGGAGGCGATCAGACAACTGCAGATTCTAGTCTCCCATTGAGACTATTGAAGCATGCAAAAAGTAAAAAAAAAGTTTTTAAAAATATTAAAAAAATAAAAAAATCTAAAAGTTCAAATCACCCCCTTTTGCCCTATTCAAAATATCACAATTAGAAAATAAATCAAACATACACGTTTGATATTGTTGCATTCAGAATCGCCCGATCCATCAAGCTATAAAAAGAATTAGTCCGATCGGTAAATGGTGTATTGAAAAAAAAGTCAAAATGCCAGAATAACGGGTGATAAAAAGATCGTATCCACACCAAAATGATATCATTAAAAACATTAGCTCGGCGTGCAAAAAATAAGCCATCACACAACCCGAGATCATGAAAAATGGAGATGGTACGGGTCTCGGAAAATGGCCAATTTTTTTTTTTTTTTTAATAAACTTTGGATTTTTTTTCACCATTTAAATATAAAAGAACCTAGACATGTTTGATGTCTACGAACTCGTAATAATCTGGAGAATCATAACGGCAGGTCAGTTTTAGCATTTAGTAAACATGGTGCAAAAAATATGCCCTCACGCAACCCGAGATCATGAAAAATGGAGACGGTACGGGTCTCGGAAAATGGCCAAATGTTAAAAAATTTTTTAACAAACTTTGGATTTTTTTTCATCATTTAAATAAAAAAGAACCTAGACATGTTTGATGTCTACGAACTCGTAATAATCTGGAGAATCATAACGGTCAGTTTTAGCATTTAGTGAACATGGTACAAAAAAAAAAAAAAGTGGAATTACACTTTTTTTTTTTGCAATTTCATCGCATTTGGAATTCTTTTCCCATTTTTTCAGTAAACGATATGGTAAAACCAATGGTGTTGTTCAAAAGTACAGCTCGTCCCGCAAAAAACAAACCCTCACACGGACATATTGATGGAAAAATAAAAAAGTTATGGCTCTGGGAAGAAAGGGAGCGAAAAATGAAAACGCAAAAACAAAAAAAAAAAGGCCTGCGGCGTGAAGGGGTTAAAATAAATAAATAAAAATACACATATGTATATAAAAGATGCACTCCCAATCTAAATCTCCGTTACAGAAAGGGGGGCAAATGTGAAACGGATTTTACGGTCTTACTAAAAAAGGTGAAAAAGAGTTTTCTATACGTATCACCTGATATCGTTCAATATAAAATATTTCATAAAGATGAAGCCCCATCACGAATAAAGGATGTTAATATTGTTTTTTAATATCTGAACAAGAAAAATGTGCAGGATATGTATGAGGTGACGGTGGAATCCTGGTCGGGAACACATGACCAACAACAAGCTTCCTCCTGTGGCTGTGAGGCGGCGCTCAGCAGCACGTGCTGGTACTTGTAGTGCCACAGCTGCCTCAGATTGGTCACCTGTGTCCTGGCCAGCAGGTGGCGCTCGCACAGGCTCCTGACTCGTCCTGACAGAGGTTCCCTGGCCGTGACGTCAGGATGCTGTTGGCAGGGGGTGCAGGGAGCAGAGCCTGCCCACTGCTACTCCCCTCACACTGTGCGGGACTCACACGGGGCAGGTCTGGCACTCTGTGGAAGGACCGCTCCAAACTTTTTTTTTTTTTTTTAGCTGAAGTCCATTTTTGGGGGTTCGGTCCGTGTCCCGCTGTGGAGCTTACAAGGATGGCTGCCACGCGCTGTGCCCACTAGCCCCGCGGTGCAGGGAGAAGGTGAGGCGGCACACGGCTGACAAAGAGCTGCTTGTGCGGCGCTGAGGACACGCAGCGGCACAGGGCATGCCCGCCGGCCCCGTCCTGCACCACGCTTGCCACCTTCAGCTTTGTGAGGCGCTTCGGCTGCTGTGAGGATGCCGGCTGGGCTGAGGGGCTCGGCGCTGCCTTGCGGGGGCTGCTGGCAGTGTACGCTGTGCTGGCGCATCGGGCTGCAGGTAAGAGCACACATGCCATGTACCCCGTGGTGTGTGACCCCTGCAGATGGCAGGACGCCCCACTAATTGTGGGGTAACATCTGTCCCTCAGTGCGGACAGCTGGATATTCAGTGTGTAGCTCGTGGAGTGGGAAGGTGATGTGATGGTGGGCTTCAGTCAGTGTCTCCATACATCCTGGCTGATCCCCTCACTCATAGGGGCATTATTAGCCATGAATCTTATAGAGAGCCCCCTAAGGCTATGTGCACACCTTGCGGATTGGGCTCAGGAATTTTCTGAGTGGCTTCTGCATCTCTTGGCAGAATCTGCAGGTAAAAATCCGCAATTTTTTTGCGCGTCTTTTCCTGCGTTTTTACCCATTCGTTTTTCTATAATGAAATGGGTCTAGAAACGCTGCGGAATCCGCACAAAGAATTGACATGCTGCAGAAAATAAACCTATGTGGATTCCGTGCAGAATTTTCCGCAGCATGTGCACAGCAGTTTATTTTCTCCATTGCTTAACATTGTACTGTTAAACACTTGTGGATCTGCAGCGATTCCGCGTGGAAAATCCGCTGCGGATCCGCAACGTGTGCACACAGCCTTTGGGTGGTCCTGGCTGAGAACGCTGGGTGGAGTAGTTATTTCTACCTTTATTGAATCTACCCCAGATGTTGCATTTAACAAAAAAAAATCTGCAACAAAATTTCATTTTGGATCAATATGTCAATATTGAACTATCCATAACTAAATATTGTAAGACTGATAAAGAGGCCAATATGAAGAGAGCAGTTTTATTTTTGCAATATTTAGTTACTTCATTTACGTTCCAGCTTTGAGTTTGTTGTAGATTGTTCGGATGACGGCTGCAAAATGTTCCATCTCTGCTTCTTGTTATTACTGCACACCTATAGTAGAGGGGGACTAGTGCATCTGCTAAATGGCCACTAAAGTGGTAATGGTGGGAGGGGGTGGTGTTAAAAGGGAATGTGTGCAATATGCAAACAACACCCACTGCCTCTCCGTAAGACCTCTCTGGCCAATCAGAAGAGCCAGGCTTCTTGCATGTGGGCATATTCCTTCCTTACCAGGTTTCAATTTTCAATATTAGGCTGAAAACTAGCATCTCTAACCGGTATAGGGAAAGCCATTACTCAACCTTGGCGTGCAGAAGACCACCTTGGTCCTCTCTCAATGTATAGTATCTAGTCGGAGATGTCCTTTACCATGTCAGCGGGCATTTAATTGTTACTTTATTACTTTTCTGGTTTCCTGATGCTTGATACAAATACCTTGTATTAATGAAATGTCTGACCAGCAACAATGGCAAATAATTGTAATTGTTATCTCCTTCTGGTGCACTGGGGACACATTGACACCAATGCAGACTACAGTCATGGCCAAAAGTTTTGAGAATGACACAAATATTAATTTTTACAAAGTCTACTGCTTCACTTTTTCTAATGGTAATTTGCATATACTCCAGGATGTTATAAAGAGTGATCAGCTTAACAGCAATTACTTGCAAAGTCAATATATGGCTAGAAAATGAACTTTATCCCCCAAAACACATTTCAACATCATTGCAGCCGTGCCTTAAAAGGACCAGCTAACCTCTTTTCAGTGATTGCTCCATTAACACAGGTGTGGGTGTTGATGAAGACATGGCTGGAGATCAATCTGTCATGACTAAGTAAGAATTACATCACTGGACACTTTAAAAGGAGGCTGGTGCTTTGCATCATTGTTTCTCTTCTCTTAACCATGGTTATCTCTAAAGAAACACGTGCAGTCATCAATGCAATGCACAAAAATGGCCTAACAGGGAAGAGTATCGCAGCTAGAAAGATTGCACCTCAGTCAACAATCTATTGCATCATCAAGAACTTCAAGGAGAGAGGTTCCATTGTTGCCAAAAAGGCTTCAGGGCGCCCAAGAAAGACCAGCAAGCGCCAGGACCGTCTCTTAATAGTGTTTCAGTTGCGGGATCGGGCTACCAGCAGTGCAGAGCTTGCTCAGGAATGGAAGCAGGCAGGTGTGAGTGCATCTGCACGCACTGTGAGGCGGAGACTCTTGGAGCAAGGCCTGGTCTCAAGGAAGGCAACAAAGAAGCCACTTCTCTCCAGAAAAAACATCATGGACAGACTGATATTCTGCAAAAGGTACAGGCAGTGGACTGCTGAGGACTGGGGTAAAGTTAGTTTCTCTGATGAATCCCCTTTTCGATTGTTTGGGACATCAGGAAAACACCTCATTCGGAGAAGACAAGGTGAGCGCTACCACCAGTCTTGTCTCATAGCAACTGTTAAGCATCCTGAAACCATTCATGTGTGGGGTTGCTTCTCAGCCAAGGGAATCGGCTCTCTCACAGTCTTGCCTAAAAACACAGCCATGAATAAAGAATGGTACCAGAATGTCCTCCAAGAGCAACTTCTCCCAACCCTCAAGAGCAGTTTGGCGATCAACAATGCCTTTTCCAGCATGATGGAGCACCTTGCCATAAAGCAAAGGTGATAACTAAATGGCTCAGGGAACAAAACATAGAGATTTTGGGTCCATGGCCTGGAAACTCCCCAGATCTTAATCCCATTGAGAACTTGTGGTCAATCATCAAGAGACTGGTGGACAAACAAAAACCTAAAAATTCTGACAAAATGAAAGCATTGATTGTGCAAGAATGGACTGCTATCAGTAAAGGTACTGCCACACTAAACAATCCCGCTAGCGATAGCGATAAAGACGCATACTAATGCGATCGCTAGCGGGATTGTTTCTATATCGCTAAATGCGGCCACATTTAGCGATATAGTTAACGACGCTATCGCCGTTAGCGATCTTCTTAACGACTTTAGCGGTACAAAAGTACCGCTAAATTGCTAAGAAAAGGTGCCACACTAGCGATATATACTTACCCAGCGGGAGCGCCGACGAGAAAATAGGGTCCGGAACGATTCCAGCGATGAGCGAGATCACAGCAGGAAGCTCGTCGCTGGCAGCTGCCGCACTGAACAACATCGCTAACGGGATCGCTAAATAGTGACGTTTTTTAGCGATCCCGTTAGCGATATTGTTCAGTGTGGCATACCCTTTAGGATTTGGTCCAGAAGTTGATTGAGAGCATGCCAGGGAGAATTGCAGAGGTCCTGAAGAAGAAGGGTCAACACTGCAAATATTGACTTGCTGCATTAACTCATTCTAACTGTCAATATAAGCTTTTGTTACTCATATGTTTGCAATTATTATATTTCTGTCTGTGATAAAAACATCTGTCAAACACACATAAAAACCAGTGGGCAGCAGATCATGTGAAAATATAATATTTGTGTCATTCTCAAAACTTTTGGCCATGACTGTAGTATATTAGTGGTCTTGACTCATTAATTGAAGGGGTTGTTGGTGGCTTTATAATAACTGGATTGCTAAAGGGTATGCCACACTGAACAATATCGCTAACGGGATCGCTAAAAAACGTCACTATTTAGCGATCCCGTTAGCGATGTTGTTCAGTGCGGCAGCTTCCAGCGACGAGCTTCCTGCTGTGATCTCGCTCGTCGCTGGAATCGCTCCGGACCCTATTTTATCGTCGGCGCTCCCGCTGGGTAAGTATATATCGCTAGTGTGGCACCTTTTCTTAGCGATTTAGCGGTACTTTTGTACCGCTAAAGTCGTTAAGAAGATCGCTAACGGCGATAGCGTCGTTAACTATATCGCTAATGTGGCCGCACTTAGCGATATAGAAACAATCCCGCTAGCGATCGCATTAGTATGCGTCGTTATCGTGATCGCTAGCGGGATTG
>JARQOD010000001.1:711865439-711960689 GCA_033576555.1 Oophaga sylvatica
GCACACATGCCATGTACCCCGTGGTGTGTGACCCCTGCAGATGGCAGGACGCCCCACTAATTGTGGGGTAACATCTGTCCCTCAGTGCGGACAGCTGGATATTCAGTGTGTAGCTCGTGGAGTGGGAAGGTGATGTGATGGTGGGCTTCAGTCAGTGTCTCCATACATCCTGGCTGATCCCCTCACTCATAGGGGCATTATTAGCCATGAATCTTATAGAGAGCCCCCTAAGGCTATGTGCACACCTTGCGGATTGGGCTCAGGAATTTTCTGAGTGGCTTCTGCATCTCTTGGCAGAATCTGCAGGTAAAAATCCGCAATTTTTTTGCGCGTCTTTTCCTGCGTTTTTACCCATTCGTTTTTCTATAATGAAATGGGTCTAGAAACGCTGCGGAATCCGCACAAAGAATTGACATGCTGCAGAAAATAAACCTATGTGGATTCCGTGCAGAATTTTCCGCAGCATGTGCACAGCAGTTTATTTTCTCCATTGCTTAACATTGTACTGTTAAACACTTGTGGATCTGCAGCGATTCCGCGTGGAAAATCCGCTGCGGATCCGCAACGTGTGCACACAGCCTTTGGGTGGTCCTGGCTGAGAACGCTGGGTGGAGTAGTGATTTCTACCTTTATTGAATCTACCCCAGATGTTGCATTTAACAAAAAAAAATCTGCAACAAAATTTCATTTTGGATCAATATGTCAATATTGAACTATCCATAACTAAATATTGTAAGACTGATAAAGAGGCCAATATGAAGAGAGCAGTTTTATTTTTGCAATATTTAGTTACTTCATTTACGTTCCAGCTTTGAGTTTGTTGTAGATTGTTCGGATGACGGCTGCAAAATGTTCCATCTCTGCTTCTTGTTATTACTGCACACCTATAGTAGAGGGGGACTAGTGCATCTGCTAAATGGCCACTAAAGTGGTAATGGTGGGAGGGGGTGGTGTTAAAAGGGAATGTGTGCAATATGCAAACAACACCCACTGCCTCTCCGTAAGACCTCTCTGGCCAATCAGAAGAGCCAGGCTTCTTGCATGTGGGCATATTCCTTCCTTACCAGGTTTCAATTTTCAATATTAGGCTGAAAACTAGCATCTCTAACCGGTATAGGGAAAGCCATTACTCAACCTTGGCGTGCAGAAGACCACCTTGGTCCTCTCTCAATGTATAGTATCTAGTCGGAGATGTCCTTTACCATGTCAGCGGGCATTTAATTGTTACTTTATTACTTTTCTGGTTTCCTGATGCTTGATACAAATACCTTGTATTAATGAAATGTCTGACCAGCAACAATGGCAAATAATTGTAATTGTTATCTCCTTCTGGTGCACTGGGGACACATTGACACCAATGCAGACTACAGTCATGGCCAAAAGTTTTGAGAATGACACAAATATTAATTTTTACAAAGTCTACTGCTTCACTTTTTCTAATGGTAATTTGCATATACTCCAGGATGTTATAAAGAGTGATCAGCTTAACAGCAATTACTTGCAAAGTCAATATATGGCTAGAAAATGAACTTTATCCCCCAAAACACATTTCAACATCATTGCAGCCGTGCCTTAAAAGGACCAGCTAACCTCTTTTCAGTGATTGCTCCATTAACACAGGTGTGGGTGTTGATGAAGACATGGCTGGAGATCAATCTGTCATGACTAAGTAAGAATTACATCACTGGACACTTTAAAAGGAGGCTGGTGCTTTGCATCATTGTTTCTCTTCTCTTAACCATGGTTATCTCTAAAGAAACACGTGCAGTCATCAATGCAATGCACAAAAATGGCCTAACAGGGAAGAGTATCGCAGCTAGAAAGATTGCACCTCAGTCAACAATCTATTGCATCATCAAGAACTTCAAGGAGAGAGGTTCCATTGTTGCCAAAAAGGCTTCAGGGCGCCCAAGAAAGACCAGCAAGCGCCAGGACCGTCTCTTAATAGTGTTTCAGTTGCGGGATCGGGCTACCAGCAGTGCAGAGCTTGCTCAGGAATGGAAGCAGGCAGGTGTGAGTGCATCTGCACGCACTGTGAGGCGGAGACTCTTGGAGCAAGGCCTGGTCTCAAGGAAGGCAACAAAGAAGCCACTTCTCTCCAGAAAAAACATCATGGACAGACTGATATTCTGCAAAAGGTACAGGCAGTGGACTGCTGAGGACTGGGGTAAAGTTAGTTTCTCTGATGAATCCCCTTTTCGATTGTTTGGGACATCAGGAAAACACCTCATTCGGAGAAGACAAGGTGTGCGCTACCACCAGTCTTGTCTCATAGCAACTGTTAAGCATCCTGAAACCATTCATGTGTGGGGTTGCTTCTCAGCCAAGGGAATCGGCTCTCTCACAGTCTTGCCTAAAAACACAGCCATGAATAAAGAATGGTACCAGAATGTCCTCCAAGAGCAACTTCTCCCAACCCTCAAGAGCAGTTTGGCGATCAACAATGCCTTTTCCAGCATGATGGAGCACCTTGCCATAAAGCAAAGGTGATAACTAAATGGCTCAGGGAACAAAACATAGAGATTTTGGGTCCATGGCCTGGAAACTCCCCAGATCTTAATCCCATTGAGAACTTGTGGTCAATCATCAAGAGACTGGTGGACAAACAAAAACCTAAAAATTCTGACAAAATGAAAGCATTGATTGTGCAAGAATGGACTGCTATCAGTAAAGGTACTGCCACACTAAACAATCCCGCTAGCGATAGCGATAAAGACGCATACTAATGCGATCGCTAGCGGGATTGTTTCTATATCGCTAAATGCGGCCACATTTAGCGATATAGTTAACGACGCTATCGCCGTTAGCGATCTTCTTAACGACTTTAGCGGTACAAAAGTACCGCTAAATTGCTAAGAAAAGGTGCCACACTAGCGATATATACTTACCCAGCGGGAGCGCCGGCGAGAAAATAGGGTCCGGAACGATTCCAGCGATGAGCGAGATCACAGCAGGAAGCTCGTCGCTGGCAGCTGCCGCACTGAACAACATCGCTAACGGGATCGCTAAATAGTGACGTTTTTTAGCGATCCCGTTAGCGATATTGTTCAGTGTGGCATACCCTTTAGGATTTGGTCCAGAAGTTGATTGAGAGCATGCCAGGGAGAATTGCAGAGGTCCTGAAGAAGAAGGGTCAACACTGCAAATATTGACTTGCTGCATTAACTCATTCTAACTGTCAATATAAGCTTTTGTTACTCATATGTTTGCAATTATTATATTTCTGTCTGTGATAAAAACATCTGTCAAACACACATAAAAACCAGTGGGCAGCAGATCATGTGAAAATATAATATTTGTGTCATTCTCAAAACTTTTGGCCATGACTGTAGTATATTAGTGGTCTTGACTCATTAATTGAAGGGGTTGTTGGTGGCTTTATAATAACTGGATTGCTAAAGGGTATGCCACACTGAACAATATCGCTAACGGGATCGCTAAAAAACGTCACTATTTAGCGATCCCGTTAGCGATGTTGTTCAGTGCGGCAGCTTCCAGCGACGAGCTTCCTGCTGTGATCTCGCTCGTCGCTGGAATCGCTCCGGACCCTATTTTATCGTCGGCGCTCCCGCTGGGTAAGTATATATCGCTAGTGTGGCACCTTTTCTTAGCGATTTAGCGGTACTTTTGTACCGCTAAAGTCGTTAAGAAGATCGCTAACGGCGATAGCGTCGTTAACTATATCGCTAAATGTGGCCGCACTTAGCGATATAGAAACAATCCCGCTAGCGATCGCATTAGTATGCGTCGTTATCATGATCGCTAGCGGGATTGTTTAGTGTGGATTACAGGAAGGTCATATGTATTATTTAATGGTCTTCAACTCTTGATCTTGAGCCATGGCGACTTGATAGATGAACGCTCTGTAGGAAGATCCATTTGTGCAAGCCTAGTTAGGTCCACCAGGGTCTTCACTACCGTTATCTTTATTGTATCAAGCCATTGGGTTGCTGGCCTTCATCTTCATCTTGTTCCTTCTAGTATTCTGACCATGATGTCCTTCTCCAGTGAGTGCTCTCTTTGTATGGCACCCTTTAGAAATACAGCTCACAAGAAACACCACCAACCAGAAACAAGGAAGGTCATTATTAGTGCATGGGAAATATCAGTGCAGATAACCATTGGAAAGTATCTGATCCAAGTCTGTCCAGCGCTAATCTTATGAGTGGTGTCCTATTAACCCTTACAATGAATTACTGGACAATGTGGATCAATGCTGTGTACACCACATATACCCTGCTGATCTCTATAGGCATCAACAATTGAGCACAATACAAAGTCCTCTCTATTTGACCACTTTGTTTTAGTATGGGTCATTCCGGTGTCAATCCATTCAGTGATCTGGGGTGTTTGTTAATTTTTTTGTCCTCTCCCCCTACTGAGCTGTGAACTCATACAGTTCAAAGTGCAGCAGGGATTTGTGATCATAGCTCAGGGGAGCAGAAGTGATGTTGTAGATTGGAGTGGACATGTTAATCAAATGCATGTTTTGAAAGAACTTTTCTTCTCCTAGTCCTGCTCTAATCCATTTAGCTCTCCCCAGGAGGTGACAGATGCTTGGATTGTGGACTTCCTGTTGCTCAGCTCCAGGGTCCTGTGCTCTCTGCCTGGCTGCCATTTGTTGCCTTACCTGGAGGAGGGGGAGGGGAGAAGGTCTCCATGCTTCCAGTGTGATGTGAGACATTTGATCTGAGTTTTGTAGACAGTTTTCTCTTTATCCTTTGTTGATTTATGATGACCCCTTTTGAAAGTGCACAATTGGATGATCTGTTACTTGTGATGAGAAGTTTAGTGTTTAGGCAATTGTTACAAATATAGTTTGATATAGAAAGAGACAAAATATAAAATATAACATTTGTGCAGTAATCTTGAAGAACACTTATTTCCTATTTTTAACAGAGTTGTGCTCAGATTATCATCACTAAACAATTTTTTTTTATATTGCAATAGGCCACAGGCTTAAGGGATTTGTCCCATGTTCTGTCTTCAGGAACACAATGCTTGCTTGCCGGGGGCAGGTGCACTCCTGAACGATTGACAGTTTGGTTCATCTGCATGGTTGTGATGCTGCCCAAACTGGGCTTCACGATGCTGCATCAGGAAGTGCAGGGGTAGTATAGCACCACTCTAGCGTTTTTTTTTTTTTTTTTTTTTTCTTTCAGCACTGGAGTGGTGCTACTAATCTACTGTAAGTTCAAGTTTCCCCTAGTCTCATACTTACCAGCCGCTGTCTTCAGCTCTCCCTGGTGGCTCTTTGATTGGTCTCGGAACAGTTTGTGACCTGCTGGACCGCTCAAGTGTTTGCTGGAGCAATCCGGAAGTCACAACTCAGTGCAAGTCTTGGAGAGCCAGAACAAGGTTCTCGTAGACTTGAATTGAGAGCTTGTGACCATTACCTCTGACTTATGATCAGTCAAAAGTTGCGGTCGCAAGATGGCTGATGGCATCTGGTAAATATATTACAAGGCTCAGGGAACTTAAGGGTATGCCACACTAAACAATATCGCTAACGGGATCGCTAAAAAACGTCACTATTTAGCGATCCCGTTAGCGATATTGTTCAGTGCGGCAGCTTCCAGCGACGAGCTTCCTGCTGTGATCTCGCTCGTCGCTGGAATCGCTCCGGACCCTATTTTCTCGCTGGCGCTCCCGCTGGGTAAGTATCTAATCGCTGTGTGGCACCTTTTTCTTAGCGATTTAGCGGTACTTTTGTACCGCTAAAGTCGTTAAGAAGATCGCTAACGGCGATAGCGTCGTTAACTATATCGCTAAATGCGGCAGCATTTAGCGATATAGAAACAATCCCGCTAGCGATCTCATTAGTATGCAACGCAACGAGATCGCTAGCGGGATTGCTTAGTGTGGCAGTACCTTTAGATTAAGGCTGGAGACACACCAGCGTATAGCATCGGATGCGATATGCTAATGACACTTCTCTCCAGCTGTGCTGTGAGCGCTAGCAGAGTGTCAGTGCTCTTGTTCCGATCCTCTCGCATGCGAGAATCGGAGCACAGCTGCGGAGGAGAAGGAGATAGTAATTTCTCCATCTCAATTGCCTGCGTCGGCAGGAATCGCACTTCACTCGGGTGATATCTGAGTACAGTGCAATATTTCATGTGTACCCATAGACTTATATGGGTGCGTGCGATCCAAAAAACGCCTCACAGGAGAAAGCTGCTTTCCTATTGGAGGAGGCTTATGGACGGGTCGAATCACACGTTCCTCCATCAGCAGCCATTTTATGGACAGAAGTTCTGGTTAGTGTGTGAGGGAAAACTGCGCTAACAAGAGTAAGTGGCTGACCTCTTCACCTGAGAATCCATCAGTAATCTCATTCTGACAGTAACAGGAAAATATTTAGCTCTTTTATCTTCCTTTTCCTGAGCTCCTCTCAGCTGATTTCTGGCAACAGGATATAATATAGTTGAATTTGTAGGGAAACAAAGATGAAGTGAGAGTGTACTAATATACAGTACTTCTCTACTGCGCCGTTCTTCTCTTCTGAGTGACATCATCACAATTGTGACTAGCCGACTCACTCTGAGCCGGAAGTCTCTTTAACAATGTAAGTCTATTCAGCCTCGTTCTGATGCTCCATAGACTTAGGCTATGTTCACATGTCCAATAATGATCCGTTAGAATGGATCAGGCAGAAATCTGTTGGGGAAAAAAGTTGTGCTGACTCAGCTTTTTAGTCCATTATTCACTAACTGACCTTTGCCGGATCCATTTTTTTAACATTGTAGTCAATGGGCACTGGATTCATTAATGCGGCATAATTGACATCTAGATTATATATTCAGAACAAGCATTGGAGCTAACTGATTTTAAAGTTGGATGCTAAAATTGTCCCATATACTGACAGAAGTTGTGAATGTGTTGATTATTGTCTAAGCTGTTCAGTTCCTGTGTGTCTCTTCTGCATGAGAGAATGTCCTTGGGTTTAGACAACATGTTGTTCTTTTGTTCCATTTACTTTAGGTGACCTCACTTTGAAGATATTTATGACTTTACTTTCAGGATAACATCACTCCAGAGATATTTACCTCTGTGCACAGAGGGAAGAGATCCATCACTTTTTTTTTACAGATCCATTCATAGAGCTTGTAACTAGACATAAAGTGAAGAATATTCCAGTTGAAAGCTTCTTACCCCAAATTACGGTACTTGTAAACACAGATCAGCAATGTTTCTCTCTGTTTAGGAGGTTACCTTTAGTATAAGACATCTACTTTGAAGCCATGGAAATGCAAAGATGTTGCGGCCGATATGACAGGGTATGATAAATGTGTCTGGTCATCTTCAATATAGTGGAGGTAACTGTTTAATGGAAGTCCATTGTACCATCAAATTTCTTTTTCATTATTGGACCAATTATATATCTCTCACATGGACATCTGCAGATAGAAATGTTTTCCATAACAGTCACATTACGTTTAGAATTCATAGCGGATTCCAATTTTTAATAATAATTAGATACACTGATATATATTTGCTGATCCCGCTAGGTTTGCACGTACTATTGTCTGAGTTCTTGTTGAAGTCAGACAAAAACTGACTATTCTCCTCTGAGGTTAAGTTTCTCCTTTATTCCAACTGGAAGTGATCTGATATCTACAGAGCGATCTCTATTCATATGTCTTGGCATGCATGTCTTGGTCTTGTATCTCCTCTTTGTTCCCAATAATAACATTGAGATTGTAACTTTTCCAATTTATTCTTGTTTCCCTGTCCTCACGTTTGATCTGCATGTTTTACTAGGAAACCAAACTTCATCTCTTGGGTTAGAATATATTTATCTTTTTTCTCTAAAGATACTTTTTGGACATTGTGATCTTTCGGAATGTCATTAATGAAATGGGAAGTAGAGAGTTTGTATGGCTAATGGCATGTTTATATGAAGTCATTAGCAAAGCACAAAGAAATAAATTATGCCACATGACCCTATCATATGATGAGAGTTATATTGTGGACACATGGGTTTAGCTACCCATAAACTCATGCTACAACCGACCACACTAAAAACTCAGCATGGAAGCTGTTGGATCAACAATCAGGAAACCATTGTTCGACCAAGATATATCTAATGTGTGTGGAGAGCTTTTATACTAGGGTTTATGAAATGTTCAGGATTAATAATACATAACAAATAATGGGTGTAGCTGTCAAAGTTGGGAATATAATAGTCCTTAATGATGGGCAAGCAAATAATATAGCAGTTTGGTCAACAGCCAGGCTCACTGTAAATATGCAATAAAAGGTGCTAGCCGCAGGACACCTCTTCCTCAAGTGGTCGAGGAAAAAAATCGTAGCATGCAAGAATTGGATGGCACTTGCCCAGTTAAGTCTAATGGGTATGCCACACTAAGCGAGATCGCTAGCGAGATCGCTCAAGCGTCAGCGATTTTATGACGCAGCAGCAACATCGTTAGCGACGTCGCTGTATGTGACATGTAGCAGCGATGTGGCCCCTGCTGTGATGTTGCTGATCGTTCACGAACGTTCTGGACCGTTTTTTGATCGTTGGCGTCCCTCTTGTGAGCCTGAATCGCTGAGTTTGGCACCTTTTGTGAACGACGAGCGACCTCGTTGATGACGCATATGTCAGCGGCGCAGGCGGGACTAGGTTTTCTTTAGCGGCACAGACTGGATCGCAGTAGCTGCAAAGTAGGCAGGCGGGACTAGGTTTTTTTTAGCGGCACAGACTGGATCGCAGTAGCTGCAAAGCAGGAAGCAGGAGCGATGCTGGAAATTCCTATGAATCAGAAGCGCTCGAGAACAATGGAAGGGAGCGCTATACGTCGTCTTTCATGATGCGGTCAAAACATTAATTATAACATATATATAATTATAAAACATATACAGTTACCACCAATCTGTGCTGAGGGGCGTGGAAAAGGTTGCGCTCAATACATGCTGTGACAGATCCTAACGACCGCCAAAGTCGTTATACAGATCGCTGACCGCTGATGTGTCGTTGATGAGATCTCCTGTTTGGAAGCTACTAGCGACCTTAAAGCGATCACACCAACGATCTCGTTAGCTTGCGTCGTTGTCGTGATCGCTAGTGTGATCGCTTAGTGTGGCATACCCTTAAGGGTCTGTGACGGTGGAGAAACTTTTTTCTTTTTTTTTCTCTCCTTCAAGAAAATCGAATCCAACTCTAATCAAACTCTTGTCAGAGTCTGATTAGCTTAATCGGACCGTTTTTCTATGATGGAGAGAAAATGGTCTTATGACCCTAATCTTAGTGAGTCTTTGGTTTACAGACATTTGTTCTATTTTAATCTAAACAGACCAAAATTTAGCTGACCTGCACCTACTTCAAACTTGCCAGAAATATTACTATTATCTGGCTATGCAAACTAGATGTAAATGTAACTTTTTTAACTTGCTTATTATTGGATAATAATTGGAATTTAATGATTGAAATGATGATTTTATTTTTCACCAAAATAAGTACCTGCAGGGTATATAATGTGAATGCAGATCTGTGGGGAATGGGCAGTGAAGGAAAGGGTTGACAGTAGGGGGGAATTAATCACATTTATCTAGTGGCCAGTTGTTTGCAGGAAACCAGCCTTTCTCAAGCTCTTTGGTGTTGTGAATCAGAATTGTCATTTGTATGGAAATGAGTTTCACTGCTAATTACAAAACTAGGAGGCCTTTCATTGGCATTGAGCCAAGGGATGAGTTCCTGTTTCAATGCATTATTTCTTATTGGCCTAGAATGGGTAACTGTGAAAACAAATGTGTTTGAGATGATTGCAGTTAGCTGATGCTAACCTGTCATATTTGCAGGTTGGATATGTATTCATGCGCATCAATTTTTGGAATTTCCATACTTGTGAATGGACTGAGCCATGTAGGTTTGGCCAACTCTCCATTCCCAGTAGTGTAGAAGGGGCCTTGTTCTTAAGGTAGATTCAAGTCTTAAATTCCCCCATACACTTTAGATAGTTTGGCCGTCAGTAATCTTGCCTGACTCTACTATACACAGGAGCGCTTCCTCTGTTGACTATAGTCTATGTATATGAAAGCCTTTAGGTTTGGTTTACACTATCTTGAAATGCTAAAAAACTGCCAATTGGCTACATTTGCCAATTGGCAGTAGTTTATTAGTCTGTTTAGACAGGCTAACCACACTTTCCATGCAAACAGAATGATTGCTTATAGATTGTTTCATGCACATTGTTCTTGGGAACCCATGTCCTGTTTACAGGACAATGTACTGCTAACAGAGTGAATTTTTAAGTCGATTGGAGGCTCCCCATGTCTTATAAGTTCTTACCCATTTTACGATGTACCAGGACACACGCCACACAGCCCCAACGCGCGTTTTCCTCAGGGCATTCCTTTTACAGATACTATTACCAATATGTTATTTATTAATGATCGGCCCAATATCTTACTCTTGTCTTTCATGCTATTGAATTGCACTATGCGCAATATAATAATTCGATGTAATTAGGCCACACCATTGTGGTCTACTCTATATTTACCTAAACAGAAGAGGCACCAATGAATCTGCTTAAAGTGAAATGGTTCACAGGGCTCCTGTCCGGCAGCCACAGACTACTAACGTGGCCATTGGCCAGAGGTCTGTGACTTGTTTCTCTCATTTCTATTTTTTAGCAGGCTAAAAATCATATCACCCAATGAATAAGTGTTTTGCTTTTTGTTTGGAGATTGGCAGCCTGTTTATGGCAGCCAGTTATCATGAAACAAGTGTTTATAGGAACACTTGTACAGAATAATTGTACAGTATTGAGACTCACATTTATCAAACATTTATAGCATATCCACAGGATATCCAAAATTGGACAACCTCTTCGGTGCACCCTTGGCGTGGCCAAGGGCTCAGTGCACTGTTACACAATTTGCATTTTTGGTACTTACCCTGCTTCTGATTCACAGCGCTCGCTTGTTCACAGCAACGTTGACTGAACTCAGTGCATGAGTGCACTGACATTACCTGATCCTGAGACATTCAAAAGACAAAAAAACCTGACTGGCACATCCAGACTAATGTGAACTAGGTGCAAACCAAGGGGAGCTACCCCCATGTAAAACATACGAAAAAAGGCTGCACTCAAGCGTACTGAAGCATGACAACATAGAATACATGAAATTTTGAATAGCAATATGGCTTTGGAGTATAAGGAAAAATTTGAGACGCTTAGTATAAACATTTGGCCAAACATTTTAAAGCCCACCAACCATCGTCAAGGTGGTCTCAATTATACTCCAAAGCCATATTGCTATTCAAAATTTCATGTATTCTATGTTGTCATGCTTCAGTATGCTTGAGTGCAGCCTTTTTTCGTATGTATTACCTGATCCAGGCCACATGTGCACAGTATCACATCGGGGTGCGAACACGATGCGGGGGGACGCGATTTCTGAAGCCGTTAATTGCTACATTTCAGATGTATCATTGTAACGAGCAGCAGAAGCAGAGAGGAGCCAGCGAGGAGACAGACTATCACTAAATGCTGAACAGTTGCTTCATGATACAGTTTAGCATTGTAACATGTAGCAACTGTCTTGCACTTATCTGAGTAAATGGAGGAGCCAGGTATCTGTACTTCTGAAAACTCGTCTCCTGCTTGTTTGCAATATATAAGCGTTTTGATTAGATGTCGACGATAATGTTTTCCATATCTAAAAAGGGAGTTTTATTTTGTTGCATGGGAGTTTACAGTCTGGGATCCCTGTCTTTGCCCTTTCTTTTCTTTTTAGTCCCTCTTGACCAGGAAACAGACATTTCAAGTTGTTTACTCCCTTTGGAGTTGTTACTCAATAAAGGAAGTTGTTATTCCGCTAAGTATGTCTGAGGGTTATGCAAGGCTCAAGGCTTCCAGTCAAGCAGTTAAACCTTTTCAAGAAATGAATGGCGAGGAATTAGCACAATGAAAGAAGATGCATTCTTTGTCTTTCCCAAACCTTTCTCTTATTTAGCCCATTTGCAAATTATTTTTGCACAAGTAGGAGAACAAAGGCCAATGAATACAGAATGGCCCACCTTCTGAGGTCCTCAATGTAACCTTGAAATGTCTGAAATCACCCTTTTACTATTCATTTTCTTGTGTTGTTGCTACGCTGCTAGTCATTGCATTGTGGACCAAGATGATATAATGCATCCATATACTGTAGCTAATGACAAGGGTTCTCCTCCTACATTTAGAGTCTTGTGTTCAGGCCCATGCCTCCCTTGTCAGCTCACTAGTTTATATGTCCAAAATGGCGCTTCCAGTGTAATTGGGAAACCCCAGGGTGCCAATGCCAATATTGTTCTTTGGCCTTTGGTTCCAGTATTTGTATTTAGGTGAGGTAGAGGTCATGCCAGCTAAAAAAAATAAATTTATAGCATTAAGCAGATAAGTAAAGTCTCTTTTGTGTTTAGTACTGTGCATTGGTCTGATTTAAATGAATGCATTTATTGGCTACGTCAGGGGTCGACAAAGTTGTTCAGAATCTAGGAGCCAGCCAAAAAATTTAAGAGCCAGAATTTTTTTTTTCATTTCATCATCATGTCCTCCCCATCATCATCAATGCCTGCCCATCTTCATCATTGCCTCCTCATCATATCATCGCTCCATCATCATCATCGCCTCCCCATCATCATCAATGCCTGCCCATCATCATCATGCCTCCCCATCATCATCATCGCCTCCCATCATCATCATCGCCTCCCCATCATCATCATCGCCTCCCCATCATCATCATGCCTCCGCATCATCATCATCGCCTCCCCATCATCATCAGTGCCTCCTCATCATCATCAATGCCTGCCCATCATCATCAATGCCTGCCCATCATCATCAATGCCTGCCCATCATCATCAATGCCTCCCCATCATCATCAATGCCTCCCCATATCATCAATGCCTCCCCATCATCATCAATGCTCCCCATCATCATCATCATGCCTCCCCATTCATCATCCCCATTCAGCCTCCCTCATCTCCCACATCATCAATGCCTCCCCATATCATCAATCCCAATTCATCAATGCCTCCCCATATATCATCAAGCCTCCCCATCATCATCATGCCTCCCCATTATCATCATCAATGCCTCCCCATTATCATCAATGCCTCCCCATTATCATCAATGCCTCCCCATTATCATCAATGCCTGCCCATTATCATCAATGCCTGCCCATTATCATCAATGCCTGCCCATTATCATCAATGCCTGCCCATTATCATCAACTGCCTCAGGCCATCATCATCATCACTGCCCTCCCCCCACCACCATCACACATGCAGCACACAAGCACTCACACACACACACACACACACACATCACATCTCACCTGTCCGGCGTCCGCGCTCTCTCTGCCACAGCCGGCCGCTGAATGATGACGTCATTCAGCGGCGCTGCTGTGAGAGGAAGCGCAGGCGCCCCCTGGAGCCCGGAGCTGCGGCAGCAGAGGCACGGGAGAGGTAAGTATTGTGCCAGCTGCTGCCGGGGCCCTGAGCAAGGCGGGGGGGGGTGCAGAGAGAGCGCTGACACCGCTCTCCTCCACTAACGGGCGCCGGGGTGCCCGACGGCGAGTGGGCCCCCTCGCCTGCTCAGGGCCCCGACAAACCCGGGCGCCAGGCATGATTTTCTAGGCGCCACTGGCGACCTGGCGCCCGGGTTTGTCGAACCCTGGGCTACGTTATAAATCATGTGCTATTCGATAGACCAAAGAGAATTTGAATACATTTCTAGGTGAAAACCATTCTGGTCTCTCTAAAATATCTTTACATACATGGATGTGGATGGTTTCTGGGTCATGACTAACGTTAAAATAGTATTTACATGTCACATTATACATAAGGTTATTATATTTTCATTGTCACATCTCATTCCTTTTAAATTGTGCTAGTTAACCATTCACATAAATACCTAGACAAAAAAAAGTGTTTTAATGCCCCCCCTGCTTACCTCTGCAATGAGTCAGGGTCTCTTAACTCAATCAGGGAACAGTCTGAAGAACAAATATTTAAGTATGCTTTTATTACACCTTCATGTCATTCCCAGAAACCCTTTCCATATGTTCTCCACAAGAGGCGGCTTGGTCTTTTTTTTATTGTTGGGAATCCTATTTGAATCCACTACCTTAATATAAAGGACACTTTGTTGATTTTGTGGTTCTGCCTGTTTAGATAGAAGGGGTGCAGGCTAAAGGAATACAGTTAAAAAGAAAATTTGGAAGGGAATAAGTAAAAACTCAAATTCCTCTTAAAGGCAGCTGATCTTTCTTCACAGGTTGTATTCACTTTTCCGTGTTCTTGATAAAAAGACTTTTGGCAAGAAATGCAGGAATGAAGACTTTTTATGTTACTGCGTTCATTACACTTTTAAAGAGGTAATCTTTTTTTAACATATAAACAATTTTTGCTAACACGATAAGGATAGGAGACAATTGGAAGGGAGAATGTACCGTAATTACACAAGGGTTGGTAAGCAGGGGCGTTATTAAAGAGGTTGTCTTACAAAGGTAACCCCTGTCTAGAGATGAGCGAATTTGTTCGGATTCGGTTCCGAATACGATCGAATTCGAATATTGTTTTTGCAATATTTGTTGAACACAGCCTAACTTCATTAGAGTCAATGGGAGTAAAAATTACCGAATATGTTCGGAACCGATCATAAGATATACATTCGGCAGAAATGGTGTTCGAATATGGCCCGAATATGTCAAAATCAGATTCGGGGACAAAATCTAAACAAATTCACTCATCTCTATCCCTGTCCATATGGCCTTTATATTGGTGGCTGAACCCATTTAGGACTTTTTTTTTTTTTTTTTTTTTTTTACAAACTATAGTGGAGAGATGCACTACAGTAACAAAAATATTTGGCCAGAAGTTGCATTCCAAAGATAACTGATTAGGAAGGGTAAAAAAAATTAAAATGGGGTTTTTCTCTTCGCCACGACAGCACCCACTGAGAGAGGGGATCCGCCCCCTAGGAACAGGAAACCTACAGAGAGATAAAAGGGGCGGCCCCCCTCGCTCCTCAGTTGTTTCCTGTTCCTAGGAGAGGAACCTACTTGAGAAGAGGAATTCCTGGGCTGGATAGCCGCCTGTGCGGTTTCTTTTGGAGCGGCAGGGGCTCCAGCACCAGAAGCAGCGTCGGGGGTTTATCCCTCCTCAGCTGAGATGGAAAAGACACCGCATACCTGGAGGTAACGGACCGTGGGTCTGAAGACGGCAGCGGCAGGTGCAGCCCACCGTCACGAGAAGAAGATGCCCAGGTGCGAGGCCAGGAGCAGGGTTGCTCTGGCTCGCATGTAATATGAGTGTCACATGAATGGCCGAGGCTGCCCTACCTGATTACGCTGGGAGCCTCGGCAGGTCAAGATGGGGGTCCCATCGCCTCTCTCTCTGGGAAGGGACTGGACCACAGCGGTCAGCGCGATGCACGTGCTCAGGAGCGGTCCCGGAAGCTGCACTGTGAAAGATCAGGTGGCCGCGCAGGTTCAGGGGGGCAGAGAACCGGAAGTGAACCTAGCACTTCCGGGTCGGCGCTAGGAGAAAAAAAAAAAAGGAAAATGGGGAAGCTGCATAAAAGCACCGACCATATGGAAAAACGGTGCGCAGCAATGTCGTCCCCAAGCGATCCTGCTTTGCGCCCACCTGAGGAGCTGGTGGTGCCACATCATAGCGGCAGTAGCAGCGGCAGAAAAAGTGGTAGTGGACACTCTAAGCAGAGTGGTTCCACAAGCAGGTCTGGAGGAAAATCAAGTCGCTCCATACCGCAGCCGGACCCTCCATGCTTAGAACCGGTACCATCTTGACGGAAAGCTTCACTGGGTGAGTGTTATAAGTCACACCTGTCAAGCTGATGGCCCTTTCCCCTTCCCCTTTTTTCTATGTGTCCCTAGGCCAAAAAAACGGAAAAGACAAAACATAAAGAATGTGCCTTATGCTCCCAACCTCTCCCGGACACTTATCCCAAAAGATTGTGTCAGGATTGTATTAGCCATACGCTGCAGGAGGAAAGTTCAGTGAGAGCAGAAGATATCCGCCTGATGATCAGAGAGGAGTTACAGGCCCTAGGGGGAGCCAGTAGTATTACAGGAAAGAAATCCCTTATTGAGATGACCCCACCTAAATTGGGATCCTCCACGGACAGCGGGGAACTCAATTCAGAGGCTTCACGTGAATCAGGTTCATCAGAGGAGGAGGAGCATACCTGTTTTCCGACCGATAGTATTAATAATCTGATTAAGTCGGTTTGGAACACTATGGGATTGTCTGATACAAAAGACCCTAAAACTCCTCAGGAAATTATGTTCGCGGGTATCTCCCAGCGCAAACGGCGAGTGTTTCCAATTGATCCGGCTATAAAGGATCTAGTAAAGAGAGAATGGGAGAAACCAGGGCAGAAAGGTTTTATGCCAGCCGCGTCAAAGCGGCGGTACCCCTTTGATGACAAGGACCTGGCCTCTTGGGAGAAAGCACCCAAAGTGGATGCAGCTGTGGCGTCAACCTCCCGCAGGTCATCCTTGCCAGTAGAGGATGCTGGAATTTTGTCGGAACCCCTGACCGAAAAGCAGATGCGCTTCTAAAAAGGTCCTGGGAGTCGTGTGTAGGTGCATTTAAACCCGCAATATCGGCCACATGTACAGGCAGGGCCATGTTAGTATGGTTAGATGAGTTGGAGGAAAATATAAAAAAGGGCCTCTCCAGAGACAAGCTACGGTCTTCCATCCCTTTAATTAGAGGTGCAGCAGCATTTCTTTCGGACACCTCAGTAGACTCTCTCCGCCTAGCGGCAAGAACGGCAGGACTAACCAACGCAGCCCGAAGGGCGTTATGGTTGAAAGGTTGGAAAGGGGATACGCAAGCTAAGTCAAAACTCTGTGCTATACCCTGTCAGGGTGAGTACCTCTTTGGTGCAGTATTGGATGATATCTTAACCTAAGCAGGAGAAAGGAAAAAAGGTTTCCCTAATCCATACGTTCTATCCTACAGGAGGGCGTTCAGGAGGCCAGCGTTTAACAGAAGGAAGGATTATAAGACCCAGAATTCTTGGAATAACAGGGATTTCAAACAAAAGGGAAACCTATTCGGTAAACGTCCCTTCAGATCGGGAGATAAGTTCCGATAATACCAACTTACCGGTGGGTGGCAGGTTATTACACTTCTGTTATCAATGGGAACAAATTACAACTAACCCCTGGGCCATTAACATCGTAAAATCAGGCCTAACATTAGAATTTGTCTGGGATCCCCCGGACTCCTTTCTATTGACTTCTCTGAAATCCCAGACTCAACAAGATGCGTTAGAGTTGGAAATTAAAAGCCTACTATCCAAGAAAGTGCTAATAGAGGTTCCGGTAAATCAAAAAGAGAAAGGCTTTTATTCTCCTTTATTTCTGGTAACTAAGCCAGATGGTTCATTTAGAACCATAGTTAATCTAAAAAAACTGAATACCTTTTTGAAAAACCGAACCTTCAAAATGGAGTCTATAAGATCAGCCATAAAACTCTTATTTCCCAGATGCTACATGGTGGTCGTGGATCTCAAAGATGCATATTATCATCTACCAATATATGCCCCACATCAACGCTTTCTCCGAGTGGCGGTCACATTAGAAGGTCAAATCCGTCATCTACAGTTTGCGGCAATGCCATTCGGGCTATCTATGGCACCACGCGTCTTCACAAAACTGATGCTGGAGGTGATGTCATATTTACGAGTAAGAGACACACTGGTAATTCCATACCTGGATGATCTGCTAATAGTAGGAAATACATTCCAACAATGTGAGCACAGGCTGTCTGATGTAATTTCATCCCTACAGAACTTAGGTTGGCTGATCAACTGGGAAAAATCAAGGCTACGGCCGGTAACCTGTCAGACGTTCCTAGGCCTTCATCTGGACTCAGTAAGTCAGAAATGTCTGCTACCGGAGGCAAAAAAGTTAACCATAATTTATAAAGTACAGACGGTAATACATAATCCTACACTATCTCTAAGAGAGGGCATGTCCTTGCTGGGCTCTTTGACCTCGTGTATCCCGGCAGTTCGGTGGGCCCAGTTTCATACCAGGAAGCTGCAAAGATTGATCTTACAACAAGAAGAGAGGTTACAGGGACAGTTAGAAAATAAAATATCCCTAACCCCGGAAGTAATCAGTTCCCTAACCTGGTGGCTAGACTCAGATAATCTATCGGGAGGTGTTCCATGGGTAGTGGTCCCCTCAAATATAGTAACCACAGATGCCAGCCCCTTAGGGTGGGGGCTCATTGGGAAGATAACATGGCGCAGGGACAATGGTCTAGGTCAGAGTCAGAGGATTCGTCAAACATGAGAGAGCTAAAAGCTATATATTATGCCATATGTAAATTTCTTCCGCAGCTTCAAAGGACTCATACAAGAATACTGTCGGACAACAACACCTCAGTGGCGTACCTAAATCACCAAGGAGGTACACGATCAATGCCTCTCATGTGTATTGCAGAGAAAATTTTAACATTGGCAGAAAGTCATCTCCTGTCCCTGTCGGCCCTGCACGTCAGAGGAATAGACAATGTCAAGGCAGATTTTCTCAGTCGTCATACCCTGCACCAAGGGGAATGGATACTCAATCATCACATCTTCAGAAGGATAACGTTCAAATGGGGCACACCGGACATAGACCTGTTTGCCACACGAAACAACAGGCAGGTAAAAAGGTTCGCCTCCTTATTCAAGAGGGACAATCCGGACATTCTCGACGCCCTGCAGGTTCCGTGGACATTCCACTTGGCCTATGCCTTTCCTCCAATGATTCTGTTACAGATTTTCATCCAGAAAATAAGAGAGGAAAGAGCGAGAGTAATCCTAATAGCCCCGTTCTGGCCGAAGAGGCTGTGGTTCTCGTGGCTGAGGGCCATGTCGATTTCGGATCCATGGATCCTCCCTTGGGACCGGGACCTTCTCTCACAGGGGCCCTTCTATCACCCTCAGGTCAAAGGATTGCGCCTCACGGCCTGGAACTTGAAAGGCAGCTATTAAAACTAAGAGGTTTTTCGAACGGACTGATTAATACGCTCCTACATAGCAGGAAGGAGTCCACTACTAATATATATGCCAGAGTCTGGAGGAAATTTCTGACTTTTCATTCAGTACGTCTATCTAGTGAAGTACCTATCCCAGCTATTCTAGAATTTTTACAAAAAGGGCATGAATTAGGCCTATCAGTAAATACTCTTAAGGTCCAGGTATCGGCTCTGGGTGCCCTATATAGTTATGACATAGCAGGCAATAAATGGGTAGCTCGGTTTATCTCAGCATGCCATCGAGCAGAACCAGTCCATATACCTCAAATGCCATCTTGGGACTTAAACTTAGTCCTAGACGCCTTAACAGAAAGTCCATTTGAACCCTTTCAGTCAGTTCCAATAAAATATGCCTCATTAAAAACCATTTTACTAGTAGCCTTGACCTCAGCAAGAAGAGTGAGTGATCTCCACGCCTTATCAATAGATCCTCCTTTCTTGTCTATATATCCTGACAGGATAGTATTAAAAACTGACCCGTCTTATCTTCCTAAAGTATCAACCAAATTTCATAGATCTCAAGAAATTTATCTTCCTTCCTTTTATGATAACCCCTCATCACCACAGGAAGAGAAATTCCACACTTTAGATGTTAAAAGATCAGTCTTAGCATATCTAGATAGGACTAGCCCCTGGAGGAAGAGCAGGGCTCTCTTTGTCTCTTTCCAGGGCAGCCGCAAAGGTACAGGAGTAACGAAAAGCACGCTATCTCGATGGATTAGAGACGCAAGCATTGGCGTATGTGGCAAAAGAGAAAGTCCCACCACAGGGCGTGAAGGCACATTCCGCAGGGGCCATATCGTCTTCTTGGGCAGAAAGAGCAGATGTCCCGATAGACCTTATATGTAAGGCCGCAACCTGGGCTTCACCTTCTACCTTCTATGAGCACTATAGATTAGATCTATCCTCATCAGACCTAGTGTTTGGTAGATCAATCCTTGACACGGTGATCCCTCCCAGGTAATTGTCTCTGAAAATCTCTCAGTGGGTGCTGTCGTGGCGAAGAGAAAAAACCGGATTACTTACCGGTAATGCTCTTTTATAGAGCCCACGACAGCACCCACTCACTTCCCTCCCCTAGTTGTAGTATACACGGTGCATTCGATTGGGTGAAGGATTGATTATAATATATTGACTATACATAGTCCAGCAGTATAAATTTGTATATATATGTTAAACGTGTTATGGAGCAAATTAACTAAAACTTGTGTGGCGGTTCCTCTCATTCTCTGTAAACCAACTGAGGAGCGAGGGGGGCCGCCCCTTTTATCTCTCTGTAGGTTTCCTGTTCCTAGGGGCGGATCCCCTCTCTCAGTGGGTGCTGTCGTGGGCTCTATAAAAGAGCATTACCGGTAAGTAATCCGGTTTTTTCTAATGGTAGTCATTATAAGTGATAATTAATCAAAATGGAGATTAAGGCCCCCATACGCATTGGATGTAAAGTGCCCAAACTCGCCAATTTCATGAGTACCACAGCCGACCATCTGATGTCTATATATGAGACTGACTTCCGCTAGATGATGTCGAGAGAAGTGAATGATCGGGCCGTTGAAATTTCAAAGGTGGATCATTTTATTCTTAGGAGAGAAAAGCAGCTGCCAGAGGTGTCTGGCAGTGGCTTTCACTTGTCTCACTTTTGAAAACATGAACACTTAGCCGAGACATGGGTGCTCATGTGTATAGTTGAGTAGGGAGATATAGCTGTCTGCAAAATTGTGTGTTTGAGGCTACAGTCTTTCAACTTTTGAAGAAAGTTACACAATGATGACATTATACCTTTTTTTTTTTAGTTTAAATTGATGTTGAATTATTAGATAGGGAATAATGTGATAACAATAGTAAGATCATACAAATTATCACCCAACAATTTATGTAAGTTTCCACTTTCAGACTTGTAAGTGTTCTAATATGTTATCTTAGTGAAATATGGTCCCTGGAAAAACCATTACTCTTTAATGCTGCCAACCTATGTAGTACAATTGCTCTTATAAAATAGAAATATAAATGTTTAATACACTGTAAGAAGTTTTGTATTATGTCTTATTAAATAGTTATAGTTTTATATAAATATTGCTAAAATAATAGAGCATATGTAGTTTTCTAATTTCCCCCTCTGAGTAAAAAGGTAGTGTTTTTCCTTTTATACAATAACTCATCTGGAATTGATATACTCATGGATCCCTATAGACAAAAGTTATGTCAGTGTGTGGCTGTATGTAAGAACCCTTTAAAAAAATAATTGAATAGCAATGGTAAATAATAGGGCAGGGAATTATGGGTGGTGCAATTAGATGTACTAAGTAGCAGGACTGTGAAATAAGTGAGATGTTAGCGCACAGACAATGTAAAAATAATTACTGGGTCATACATGCATTCAACCCGCTTTCTTTACACTATTTTCAGCCATCCTTTGATATACAGTACAGACCAAAAGTTTGGACACACCTTCTCATTTAAAGATTTTTCTGTATTTTCATGACTATGAAAATTGTAAATTCACACTGAAGGAATCAAAAGTATGAATTAACACATGTGGAATTATATACTTAACAAAAAAGTGTGAAACAACTGAAATTATGTCTTATATTCTAGGTTCTTCAAAGTAGCCACTTTTTGCTTTGATTACTGCTTTGCACACTCTTGGCATTCTCTTGATGAGCTTCTAGAGGTAGTCACCGGGAATGGTTTTCACTTCACAGGTGTGCCCTGTCAGGTGTGCCCTGTCAGGTTTAATAAGTGGGATTTCTGGCCTTATAAATTGGGTTGGGACCATCAGTTGTGTTGTGCAGAAGTCTGGTGGATACACAGCTGATAGTCCTACTGAATAGACTGCTAGAATGTGTATTATGGCAAGAAAAAAGCAGCTAAGTAAAGAAAAATAAGTGGCCATCGTTACTTTAAGAAATGAAGGTCAGTGAGTCCGAAAAATTGGGAAAACTTTGAAAGTGTCCCCAAGTGCAGTTGCAAAAGCAATTAAGCGCTACAAAGAAACTGGCTCACATGAGGACCGCCCCAGGAAAGGAAGACCAAAAGTCACCTCTGCTTCTGAGGATGTTTATCCGAGTCACCAGCCTCAGAAATCGCAGGTTAACAGCAGCTCAGATTAGAGACCAGGTCAATGCCCACACAGAGTTCTAGCAGCAGACACATCTCTACAACAACTGTTAAGAGGAGACTTTGTGCAGCAGGCCTTCATGGTAAAATAGCTTCTAGGAAACCACTGCTAAGGACAGGCAACAAGCAGAAGAGACTTGTTTGGGCTAAAGAACACAAGGAATAGACCAGTGGAAATCTGTGCTTTGGTCTGATGAGTCCAAATTTGAGATCTTTGGTTCCAACCACATTGTCTTTGTGCGATGCAGAAAAGGTGAACGGATGGACTCTACATGCCTGGTTCCCACCATGAAGCATGGAGGAGGAGGTGTGATGGTGTGGGGGTGCTTTGCTGGTGACACTGTTGGGGATTTATTCAAAATTAAAGGCATACTGAACCAGCATGGCTACCACAGCATCTTGCAGTGGCATGCTATTCCGGTTTGCATTTAGTTGGACCATCATTTATTTTTCAACAGGACAATGACCCCAAACACACCTCCAGGCTGTGTAAGGGCTATTTGACCAAGAAGGAGAGTGATGGGGTGCTACGCCAGATGACCTGGCCTCCACAGTCACCAGACCTGAACCCAATCGAGATGGTTTGGGGTGAGCTGGACTGCAGAGTGAAGGCAAAAGGGCCAACAAGTGCTAAGCATCTCTGGGAACTCCTTCAAGATTGTTGGAAGACCATTTCCGGTGACTATCTCTTGAAGCTCATCAAGAGAATGCCAAAGCAGTCATCAAAGCAAAAGGTGGCTACTTTGAAGAACCTAGAATATAAGACATATTTTCAGTTGTTTCACACTTTTTTGTTAAGTACCGTATTTTTTGGACCATAAGACGCACTTTTTCCCCCCAAAAATTTGGGGGAAAATGGGGGTGCGCCTTATGGTCCCAACATACCAAAAAATCCGGGGCGGCGGTCCCGGTGGCGGCGGCAGCCTTCCTGTGGTGTCTGGCCAGCAGCGGGGCTCTGTGCTGCGTGGGGGGCTCCGCCGGCATTTCCCTCTTAGCCAGACAGCCCCCCGCAGCTCCGCTGCTGCGGCCTCCTGATACATGGCCGCCAGGGGCCTCCGGTGGCGGTCCCGACGAAGTCTTCCGTGCGGTGGTGCCGGGGCAGCAGCCGGCTCTGTGCTGCAGGGGGGCTCCGCCGGCATTTCGGTCTTAGCCGGAAAGCCCCCCGCAGCTCCGCTCCCTCCTGCATCTCGGTGGCGTCCTCAAACATGGCCGCCAGGGGACTCCGGTAAGATGGCCGCCGAATCTCATTCAAGTCTCGGCAACGAGATCTCTTCTCCCGAGATCTTGTCCTGAGGAGGCCGCAGCAGCAGAGCTGCGGGGGGCTGTCCGGCTAAGAGGGAAATGCCGGCGGAGCCCCCCACGCAGCACAGAGCCCCGCTGCTGGCCATACACCACAGAGCACAGGAGGCTGCATTGGGACCACCGCTATGGGATGTGAGTACCATATATTGCACAGCCACCCCACAGAGCACAGCACCCCACAGGCACAGCCACCCACAGAGCACAGCCACCCCACAGAGCACAGCCACCCCACAGAGCACAGCCACCCCACAGAGCACAGCCACCCCACACAGCACAGCCACCCCACAGAGCACCCCTGCAACACAGAGCACTTCGGACTGTAAGACGGACCCCCATTTGACACATTATTTTTTTTTCCCTGTTTTCCTTCTGAAAATTTGGGGTGCGTCTTATGGTCCGGTGCGTCTTATAGTCCGAAAAATACGGTATATAATTCCACATGTGTTAATTCATAGTTTTGATGCCTTCAGTGTGAATGTACAATTTTCATAGTCATGAAAATACAGAAAAATCTTTAAATGAGAAGGTGTGTCCAAACTTTTGGTCTGTACCATAGCTTCTAGTGCTTTGCTATGTTTGTTTATTTGATAAGCTCCCGTTAAGTGAGTTTATATCCTGGTCTTTTATAAAGGTGCTTGTATATAGCTGGAGCCTGATCAAAAATGCACTTTGCTTGCGAGAACCAAATGCAAGCCCCCTATGCCTGTTCAATATGAGTTGTGGGAGGTATCAAATACATACTACTAGGAACAATATTTTCATTTAGAGAATATTCTGCACAAATAATAAAGAATTTCTTGTCCCTGTTAATGATCACTGATGTGCTATAGAAGGCAATTTCTCTATTAATTCTCTGCAAATTTAAGATCTTAAAGGAGTGGTCTGAATGCAAAATAAATTTTATCTTAATCCTTTTCTATTTGATGTCATAATCTAAGTTATTTTCTAATACCGTACTTGCTTTAAAAATTCCTTACTGTTCCCTAACTACACTATCTAACTGTTAGTCTATTTTTTTTTACTTCCTGTCTGATGACGATTCGTTTGAGAGCCCCCAGTGCATCCTGGGATACTAGAGCAGGGGGCAGAGGCTGCAGTCAATGTCACATGAAACAGAAGCGTAATCCGTGACACTCATTTCAGAGGTGGGGCTAGTCCCTGCTCTGTCTGTATGCTGTGCGATGTGCACAGTGACAGTGCCCACTTTCTTGTCGGCTCAGATCTGCAGTAATAAGCCGGTCACACAGTGTTAAGGGTATGCCACACTAAGCGAGATCGCTAACGAGATCGCTACTGCGTCACCATTTATGACGCAGTAGCGACCTCGTTAGCGACTTAGCTGTGTGTGACATGTAGCAGCGATGTGGCCCCTGCGGAGATGTCGTTGATCGCTTATGAACGTTCTGAGCCGTTTTTTGGTCGTTGGTGTCCCGCTGGTGAGCCTGAATCGCTGAGTGTGACACCCTTTATGAACGACTTCACCAGCGTCGCAGGTGGGACTAGGTTTTCCCAACGACCGCAGAGGTCGTTATACAGATCGCTGATGAGTTGTGTTTGGAATCACAGATCGCTGATGAGTTGTGTTTGGAATCTAACTAGCGATCACATAGCGATCACACTAGCGATCTCGCCAGGTTAAGTCGTTGTCGTGATCGCTAGTGCGATCGCTAAGTATGGCAGTGCCTTTACAATACCCGGCAGAGTCCAGTGACGTCATCTGTGGGGCGGCACTGATCTCCTGCACACCGTCTATTCTAAAGGTACTGCCACACTAGACAATCCCGCTAGCGATCTCATTAGCGTCGCATACTAATGAGATCGCTAGCGGGATTGTTTCTATATCGCTAGTGGCTACCTATTTTAGCGATGTCGTTAGGACGCTATCGCGGTTAGCGATCTCCTTAACGACTTTAGCGGTACAAAAGTACCGCTAAATCGCTAAAAAAGGTGCCACACTTAGCGATATATACTTACCCAGCGGGGCGCCAGCGACGAAAATAGGGTCCGGAACGATTCCAGCGACGAGCGAGATCACAGCAGGAAGCTCGTCGCTGGCAGCTGCCGCACACAACAACATCGCTAACGGGATCGCTAAATAGTGACGTTTTTTAGCGATCCCGTTAGCGATGTTGTTTAGTGTGGCATACCCTTAACAACGCTGTGTTGTTGGCTCATTACTGCAGATCTCAGTCGAAAAGAGAGTGGGCACTGTCATTATTAAAGCAAGTACATTAGAAAATAGCGTAGACTTTGGCATCAAATAGATAAAGATTTAGATGATAATTATTTTCGCCTTTGGACAATCCCTTTATTATGCATTCACCAGAAACCAATATTTTGTCATTTTGACAAACTGATAGATACAATGACCAGAAATGAGAGAAGAGTTTTAAAGGGCCCTTGCAAAGCGTTATAAAACTGTTGGCTGGACAATTGTTAGGCAGATGGTTATATTTCATGACTCCTCAAATAAATATGAAGGCTCAGCCAAACATTTATGTATCCTCTAAGGAGAGATCAGAGTAAGTGGCCCCATATACCGTATATCACTGTTCAGACGATTTTTGGGCCGACAGCCATTTTCCCCATCTCTTCTTACAGTGGCTTATTTTGCTGAAAGCGAAAAGATTGGCTGTCAGAAATGGGTCATGCCTGATCCTTGTCTCCCTCAATTTCATCACCCTGGAGAGAATTGGTACGCCCCCGTACACATTAGACTGCTGGCTGATATGTCGATATTAGTCTGTCTATGGGGGCCTTAACCCACTACCATACTTCTCTCATGTTGGCTTGTCTACCTGGTAAGCAAAAAATTTGGGCTTTTCAATTCACATCTCCTGTTCATTATGTGTCCTGACATCACTTTTAGTGTAGATAAGGCAGAATGAAGGGATGACTCTTAAAGGGGTTATATGGGATCTTAAAATTGATGGTCTATCTTTATGGCAAGCCATCAATATTATGTTGGTGTGGTCTATACCTCTCTGAAGCTGCAATGATCAGGTGTTTGAAGGGCACAACGCTGCAGTGTCCAACACCCTAGATGGCGCTCAAGGAGATGGAGCTGCAGTTCTGTTTAGGGTGCTGTGACTCCTTCCAACAGGGCTAGGGTGCTAAGAGTCGATTTCCCACCAATTTTGGAAAACCACATTAACGTCTCCCTCTTCTTTTAGTCATCATTTTACTGGAAACACGGTAATCTATACGTATGTATATAGAAACACATTAAAATGTTTCAGCTGTCCCTTGTTTGTGTCTCTCTGGCTTTTTTCCTCTTAGTTACAGTGTAATATCCCATCCTCTTGCATCACATATTTAGGAGATAGTTAATCAGTAATCTTATTCCAGACATTTTCTAAAACCAACAATTAACCGTGTAAAGCCCTGCTGGGTGAAAAAAAGACATAAAAAATAGTGTAGATTACCTGTCCCATCTTTGTCCTTTGTTTGAGCTTTAGAGGGAGGTAGTCTGCTGGTTTATGTGAGGTCAGTCACTGGTTAAAAGAGAAAACAAAGAGTGTGTCTTAGGTTTCAGAGAAAAGGTTCAGAAGCGATCAGCTATCTTGTAAAATGGAATCGGCTTTAAACTGTGCAATAAACTTGAAAAGTGCAGTGCAAACCGATACTGCAACACTTCAATCAGCCATTCATGGCTAGCTTCTGAAAAGTAGTTAATATACAGTGCCTACAAGTAGTATTCAACCCCCTGCAGATTTAGCTGGTTTGATAAGATGCAAATAAGTTAGAGCCTTCAAACTGCAAACGAGAGTAGGATTTATTAACAGAAGCATAAATCTTACAAAACAAAAGTTATGTTGCTCAGTTGAATTTTAATAAATTTTAAACATAAAAGTGTGGGTCAATTATTATACAACCCATATGTTTAATATTTCGTGGAATAACCCTTGTTTGCAATTACAGCTAATAATCGTCTTTTATAAGACCTGATCAGGCCGGCACAGGTCTGTGGAGTTATCTTGGCCCACTCCTCCATGCAGATCTTCTCCAAGTTATCTAGGTTCTTTGGGTGTCTCATGTGGACTTTAATCTTGAGCTCCTTCCACAAGTTTTCAATTGGGTTAAGGTCAGGAGACTGACTAGGCCACTCCAACACCTTGACTTTTTCCCTCTTGAACCAGGCCTTGGTTTTCTTGGCTGTGTGCTTTGGGTCGTTGTCTTGTTGGAAGATGAAATTACGACCCATCTTAAGATCCTTGATGGAGGAGCGGAGGTTCTTGGCCAAAATCTCCAGGTAGGCCGTGCTATCCATCCTCCCATGGATGCGGACCAGATGGCCAGGCCCCTTAGCTGAGAAACAGCCCCACAGCATGATGCTGTCACCACCATGCTTGACTGTAGGGATGGTATTCTTGGGGTCATATGCAGTGCCATCCAGTCTCCAAATGTCACGTGTGTGGTTGGCACCAAAGATCTCGATCTTGGTCTCATCAGACCATAGAACCTTGAACCAGTCTATCTCAGAGTCCTCCAAGTGATCATGAGCAAACTGTAGACGAGCCTTGACATGACGCTTTGAAAGTAAAGGTACCTTACGGGCTCGTCTGGAACGGAGACCATTGCGGTGGAGTACGTTACTTATGGTATTGACTGAAACCAATGTCCCCACTGCCATGAGATCTTCCCGGAGCTCCTTCCTTGTTGTCCTTGGGTTAGCCTTGACTCTTCGGACAAGCCTGGCCTCGGCACGGGAGGAAACTTTCAAAGGCTGTCCAGGCCGTGGAAGGCTAACAGTAGTTCCATAAGCCTTCCACTTATGGATGATGCTCCCAACAGTGGAGACAGGTAGGGCCAACTCCTTGGAAAGGGTTTTGTACCCCTTGCCAGCCTTGTGACCCTCCACGATCTTGTCTCTGATGGCCTTGGAATGCTCCTTTGTCTTTCCCATGTTGACCATGTATGAGTGCTGTTCACAAGTTTGGGGAGGGTCTTAAATAGTCAGAAAAGGCTGGCAAAAGAGATCATTAATCCACACATGTGAAGCTCATTATTCTTGGTGCCTGAACTACTTCTTAATACTTTAGGGGGACCAAACAGAATTCTTGTGGTTTGAGGGGTTGAATAATAAATGACACTCTGAATTAACTTTTAACTTTTTTTAAAAAAAAAAAAATAAAAAAAAAATTTTTGCTGCAGTGCATTTCCCACTTCCAGGCTGATCTACAGTACAAATGTCACAATGCCAAGTTAATTCCGCATGTGTCAACCAGCTAAATCTGCAGGGGGTTGAATACTACTTGTAGGCACTGTACATGGACTGAAGGGAAGTATGCAGTGATACCATAAATGACCATACCAGTGTCTGTCTATCTAATCAGCTCCAATCTATGTAAGAATTATTTCTGCTCATACATGTTTCTTTTAATGAAGAGAATCTCCCCTTGATACAAATAATTGGACATTGCGAAATCTATCAAGCTCAAATCTGCATTGTCCTGAAATCTGCCATTATAGGAAGAGTAAGGAGGATAATATTTATTTATTTTAAAAATAATTTTTATTATGTTTTACATAGACAAAGGTAGCATGAAAGAGACCAGGAGAGTTGCATTAACAGTACAAGTAAAACTCTAGTCATTAATGTTGTCCTAAAAAAAATAATCAAACCAACATAATACATAGCACTTCAATATATCATATACCGTAAAAAGTGATGAGCGAGTATGCTCGTTGCTCGTTTTTTCCCGAGCATGCTCGGGTGTCCTCTGAGTTTTTTGGCGTGCTCGGAGATTTAGTTTGTCGCCGTAGCAGCATTATTTTTGGCTGCTAGACAGCTTGAATACATGTGGGGATTCCCTAATAAACAGGCATTCCTCACATGTAATCAGGCTGGTAATCAGGCTGTCCAGCAGCCATAAATCATGCAGCTGTGGCGACAGAAACTAAATCTCTGAGCACTTCCAAATAATCGGAGGACACCTGAGCATGCTCGGGAAAACCTGAGCAACGAGTGTACTCGCTCATCACTAACGGTAAACCAAGTTTCGGAGATACTGTTTGCTCGCAGAAGAAGGAAGAGATCTATGAAATAGTTATCAAAGTTTATTAAGAATAAATATAAAAACATACCATAAATAAAAAACTGTATAAAACATGAAATACTTCTAGTTGAAGGACATTAGAAATAGACTTGTATTGTAGACTTGCACTATGAGAAATGTACTTAATGTAAATGCTATAATTACCTATGGTTGGGGAGGTTGCTGCCGCTATGGATCTGACAGGCTGGACTGTTCCTCCACCCCGTTGCGTGCTTCGTCTTACTTGTTTCTTCTGGGGGAGTATCTGAGTGAGGACCGTTGCCAGGTTATAAAGCCCATTCAATTAAAGAAGGAAAACGTCACACCTATATGCACCAATTGGAAAGACTTACGGGATCATGACGAAAGGTGGCACTAACGCGCATAGCGTTCCTGCTTCGCCTCATTGTGTAAAAGGACCTACTTGTGCGAGGTGAACCCCCAAGCGTAAAACTCCAGCAGTTACTTTGTTACACACTGCAGGAGATCTATGAGCACCGTATATCACACATGTGCATCATTGACTTAAGGTACTGCCACACTAAACAATCCCGCTAGCGATCACGATAACGACGCATACTAATGCGATCGCTAGCGGGATTGTTTCTATATCGCTAAATGCAGTCACATTTAGCGATATAGTTAACGACGCTATCGCCGTTAGCGATCTTCTTAACGACTTTAGCGGTACAAAAGTACCGCTAAATCGCTAAGAAAAGGTGCCACACAGCGATTAGATACTTACCCAGCGGGAGCGCCGACGAGAAAATAGGGTCCGGAGCGATTCCAGCGACGAGCGAGATCACAGCAGGAAGCTCGTCGCTGGAAGCTGCCGCACTGAACAACATCGCTAACAGGATCGCTAAATAGTGACGTTTTTTAGCGATCCCGTTAGCGATATTGTTTAGTGTGGCATACCCTTTAGGCACTGAAAAACTGGGTCTGAGGATTAACCCTTGTTATAGCGTGGAGATGTTTAATACTAATGTCTTAAAGGGAATCTGTCACCCCAAAAATGCCATATCAAGTAAAGATATGGCTGAATAGAGCATCCCATAACTAAGCTAACGGTGGGTATCATATACCATGATACCCCCGTTTTCATAGCAAAATACCTTTGTAAAGTTGGTGATTGAACGTGTCAATCACTGCGGTCAGGTCAGGAGGGCGGTGGTTTTCATGTCCCCCCCCTCGTAATCTTGCGTATCGCTGCGTTATTTTCACGCAATTGCGCAATTAGAAATTCTGGGGGTCACATGCCGCACACCACATATATGGCTGCTCTGTGCGCACAGGACCTGTGATGAGGTCACAGGGGGAGGAGTCAGGGTCATGTGCTGCACTCCACATATATGGCTGCTCTGTGCACATAGGACCTGTGATGAGGTCACAGGGGGAGGAGTCAGGGTCATGTGCCGCACTCCACATATATAGCTGCTCTGTGCACACAGGACCTGTGATGAGGTCACAGGGGGAGGAGTCAGTTACATGACACACACCACATATATGGCTGCTGTGTGCGCACAGGACCTGTGATGAGGTCACAGGGGGAGGTGTCACATGCGCAGGGCACAATTTTGAATCGCACAATTGCGGGAACCGAACGCCGTCTGTGCTATTCACAGACGGCGATACGCAACAGAAGACGAGGAGCGGGGGCGGGGGAGGACATGGAAACCGCCGCCCTCCTGACCTGACCGCCCTGATTGACACCACAAAAACGAAGTTTGCAAAGGTATTTATATATGAAAACGGGGGTATCAGAATATAAGGAAAACACAGATAGCTTTGTTATGGGACGCTGTATTCAGCCATATCTTTATCTGATATGGCAATTTTGGAGTGACAGATTCCCTTTAACCGAGGAATCGCTATATTAAGTGGAGAAAACACATGCAGGGAGTGTTTGGAGTTGACTACACTAATTACATCCATATCTATACCCAATGTAATGGATTCCATCATGTCTAACAAAGTTTTTCTTACTAAATTTTATCCAGGTACAGTGGGGAAATTAAGTATTTGATGCACTGCCAATTCTGCAAGTTTTCCCACCTACAAAGAATGGAGAGGTCTGTAATTTTTTATCGCAGGTACACTTCAACTGTGAGAGACAGAATCTAAAAATAAAAACCAGATAATCATATTGTATGATGTTTAAATAAATTGCTTTCTATTGCATGAAATAAGTATTTGATCACCCACCAATCAGCAAGAATTCTGCTCTCACAGAACTGTTAGTTTTTCTTTAAGAAGCCCTCCTACAGAAGCACTCATTACCTGTATTAATGGCATCTGTTTGATCTCGTTGCCTGTATAAAAGACACCTGTTCACACACCCAATCAATCACACTCCTACCTGTTGTGAACACCTTTGATCTGGCTTCTGAATTTGGGCTCCCTCTGGTGGTTGCTGCTGGTAATGAAGCTGGTCTGGCAGACAGAAGTCAATCACCTGAAGGGGATGATTGGAGTTCAGGTGTTACAGACTGGGGAGATTTAAGTGAGTAGGCTTCCCTTGGTTGTCGGTGATTTGGTCTTCTTCCTGAGCCTTTTGGAAGTCAGCTTTCTCCCTGCTTTGTCCTGCATCTTTCAGATAAGTTATTTGTCTGTTTAAATCTGTGGCATTTGTTCCCTGCCTTGCTGGTGTGAGTTCAGCAGAGTTCCATGCGGGAACCTGTGCTGGACTCTGTTTTCCTTTCACACAGCTCTTGTCAGTCTTTCTTTATTTCTAGTCTCCTGGTATTTCAGTATCTATTGTTTTGTGTCCAGTTCACACCAGAGTTATGATTTAGTGGGGGAGAGGTCGTGTGGCTTCAGTATTTTTGCATATCAGGCGGGTTTGCAGACAGTATCCTTTCCTGTCCTATCCAGACAGTTTGGGCCCCAGCATTTGCTTATTCTATTTTCTGCCTGTGTTTTGTACTTCATCTGTCTCACCGTCAATATATGTTTGGGGCTACCTATTCCTTTGGGGCTCTACGCGGGGGCAGTTAGCTTTCCCCTTTTCTCTCTTTAGGCTTAAGGTACTGCCACACTTAGCGATCTCGTTAGCGATCACGATAACGACGCAAGCTAACGAGATCGTTGGTGTGATCTCTTTTAGGTCGCTAGTAGCTGCCAAACAGGAGATCTCATAAACCACTCATCAGCGGTCAGCGATCTCTTTAACGACTTTGGCGGTCGTTAGGATCTGTCATTAGCATGTACTGAGCACTTCTGATTCATAGGAATTTCCAGCATCGCTCCTGCTCTCTGCGTCCTGCTAGCCTGCTTTGCAACTTCTGCGATCCGCTCTGTGACGCAAAAGAGAACTTACAGATATTGCGATCCACTCCGTGACGCTAAAACCCCTAGTCCCACCTGCGCCGCTGTCATATGCGTCACAAACGAGGTCGCTCGTCGTTCGCAAAAGGTGCCAAACACAGCGATATAGGCTCACCAGCAGGACGCCAACGATCAAAAAACGGTCCAGAACGCTAGTGAACGATCAGCGACATCACAGCAGGGGCCACATCATTGCTACATGCCACACACAACGAGGTCGCTAACGAGATCGCTAAATAGTGACGTTTTAGCGATCTCGTTAGCGATCTCGTTTAGTGTGGCATACCCTTTAGTTAACTCTTTGGCTGTGTCGAGGCGTCTAGGGCATCGTAGGTACATCCCACGGCTAATTCTAGTTATGTTGTCAGTTTAGGGGTCAGCAATCCGCTAAGTTACCAACCTCTCTGGGTGTTTTGTTGTCTACTCTATTTTTCTATTATCCTCCTCGGTTACCGAATCATAACACCTACCTCTCCATCATGGCCAAGACCAAAGAGCTATCTAAGAACACCAGGGACAAAATTGTAGACATGTACAAGACTGGGATGGGCCACAGGACAATAGGCAAGCAGCTTGGTGGGAAGGAAACAACTATTGGCACAATTATTAGAAAATGGAAGAAAAATAAGATGACTGTCAGTCTTCCTTGGTCTGGGGCTCCATTCAAGATCTCACCTTGTGGGGTAAGGATGATTCTGAGAAAAGTCAGGAATTAGCCCAGAACTACATGGGAGAATCTGTTCAATGACCTGAATAGAGCTGGGACCACAGTCTCAAACATTACCGTTAGTAACACATTACACCGTCATGGAATAAAACCCTGCAGGGCACGCAAGGTCCCCCTTCTCACGCCAGCCTATGTCCAGACCCATTTGAAGTTCGGCAATGACCATCTGGATGATCCAGAGGAGGCATATGAGAAGGTCATGTGGTAATACAACTTTTGGTATCAATTCCACTCGGCTTGTTTTGAGGAAAAAGAATATGAGTACAACTCCAAGAACACAGCTGTGAAACATGGTGGGAGAAATATCATACTTTGGGGGTATTTTTCTACAAAGAGACATGATGACTGCACCGTATTGAAGAGAGGATGGGGTCATGTATCACAAGATTTGGGACAACAACCTCAGTAAAGCCCCCGTCTCACATAGCGATATCGCTAGCGAGATCGCTGCTGAGTCACTAGTTTTGTGACGCAGCAGCGAGCTCACCAGCGATATCGCTGTGTGTGACATTCAGCGACGATCAGCCCCCCTGCCGGGTATCGCTGATCGTCGCTGAAATGTCAGGACATTTTTTTGATCGCTGGTCTCCCGCTGACAGGCACGCATCGCTGCGTGTGACAGGCGGGAGACCAGCGATCCGCTGGTAACCAAGGTACACAGCGGGTTTCCAGGCGCGGGGCTGTGCCTAGAAACCCGCTGTGTACCTTGGATACCAGCTCCCTGATGCAGGGAGCTGGTAACCAAGGTACACAGCGGGTTTCCAGGCACCACGCAGCGCCTGGAAACCCGGTGTGTACCTTGGTTACCAGCTCCCTGCATCAGGGCTCTGGTATCCAAGGTACACTGCGGGTAACTAAGCGACGTTACCCGCAGTGTCGCTTGTACTGATCGCTGCCTGTTTGGCAGCTCAGCAACGATAATGTAGCGATACACCAGCGATCCTGATCGTTGTCGGGATCGCTGGTGTATCGCTATGTGAGATCCAGCCTTAAGAGCATTGAAGACGGGTCGTGGCTGGGTCTTCCTGCATGACAATGACCCAAAACACACAGCCAGGGCAACTAAGGAGTGGCTCCAGACCTTAACCCAATAGAAAATCTTTGGCGGAAGCTCAATTATTCTCAATATTGCCCACCGACAGCCCCGAAATCTGAAAGATCTGGAGATCTGTATGAAGGTTTTGGTCAAAATCCCTGTTGCAGTGTGTGCAAACTTGGTCAAGAACTACAGGAAACGTCTGACCTCTGTAATTGCAAACAAAGGTTTCTGTACCAAATATTAAGTTCTGTTTTGCTATTGTATCAATTATTTCATGCAACAAAATGCAAATTAGATATGTAAAAATCATACAATGTGATTTTCTGAAATTTTTTTTTTCAGATTTTGTCTCTCACAGTTGGTGTACCTACCATAAAAATTACAGACCTCTCCATTCTTTGTAGGTGGGAAAACTTGCAAAATTGGCAGTGTATAAAATGCTTATTTTCCCCACTATATGTAACATCAAAGTTTGACACACCACTACGCTCCCAGACAAATGAGAAAAAGAAATAGAAGGTTGTGAACCCCGCCCCCAAAACTCCATTAATCAATCGAAATATTGTTTTATATAAAGATGATCTGAAGTTCATGAAATATAAATTCTGTTCATTGAATTTAAAATGGCATAAGCTAAAATGATAAATGAAAACACAGTGGGAACCATAGTGTTATTTTTTATATATATATATATATATAATATATATATATATTATATATATATATATATATTATAATATATTATAATATATGTGTGTGTGTGTATTGACTGACAACTTGTGCGTAATGAAGAAAACCCACCTAGAACGAGAGTGCTGAGATTGAAACATTATATTTTATTGTATAATATTAAGGGCCCGTCTCACATAGCGATATCGCTAGCGAGATCGCTGCTGAGTCACTAGTTTTGTGACGCAGCAGCGAGCTCACCAGCGATATCGCTGTGTGTGACATTCAGCGACGATCAGCCCCCCTGCCGGGTATCGCTGATTATCGCTGAAATGTCTGGACATTTTTTTGATCCCTGGTCTCCCGCTGACAGGCACGCATCGCTGCGTGTGACAGGCGGGAGACCAGCGATCCGCTGGTAACCAAGGTACACAGCGGGTTTCCAGGCGTGGGGCTGTGCCTAGAAACCCGCTGTGTACCTTGGATACCAGCGCCCTGCTGCAGGGAGCTGGTAACTAAGGTACACAGCGGGTTTCCAGGCACCGCGCAGCGCCTGGAAACCCGACGTGTACCTTGGTTACCAGCTCCCTGCATCAGGGCGCTGGTATCCAAGGTACACTGCGGGTAACTAGCGATGTTTACCCCAGTGTCCTTGTGCTGATCGCTGCCCTGAGCTGCCTGTTTGGCAGCTCAGCAGCGATAATATAGCGATACACCAGCGATCCTGATCGTTGTCGGGATCGCTGGTGTATCGCTATGTGAGACCCAGCCTTTACACTAATTTGAGGCACGGGGATTAGGGAAAATGGGGGGAGGAGGTTGGATAAAGTGAACTATGCTATACTATATTTTACCAAAACACAAAGTATCCCCTGAGTAATCATTAAAAACTGTACTGACTATGAAGAGATTATCTCATAGAGTATGTAGATTGCCTCAGAAACATGTAGTCTTAAATACATATGTAGATACACATGTAATACATATTAAATTTATATGTAAATCTGACCATGAACAATCATAAAAAGCACATTATAATAATAGAAGAGCACTATTTAGCTTATGTTTTTGAGACAATCTACATATGTGATAATCTCTTCATAGGCAGTACAGTCTTGAGCGGTTATTCAGGCGACGGTGACTTTGCACTTATTATTCACGTCATCTGTTTGAGTGCCACGTTTCTTGTACTGCTATTTACTATGACTGTCTGGCAGCACAATATAACTACCGATCGGTAAACTTTTACCAATCGTCAGACATTTGAATGCCTGTTTACTTGGGCAGGCTAAAGTAAAGTGGTTACATTTGATGAATTTCGCCAACTATGATCTTATTTGTTTGGCCATCGTAACCACTCGCCATATATATAACACTGTAGCAACTAAACTGACCTTACACATCGGTGGATCTTGACGATTGCAGTAGGATTTGCAAAAAAATGTCATATCCATGAGGACAACCTATGTGAGAAAGAGGCATCAGACAGATCTAATGTTGACCTGTTTTCCTGTATTTAAGTGATGTACGGTGTGTAGTCCTTTTATATAATTATCCTAATAAATTATTGGGATTGTTGTCTCCTCATAGAATGATATTGATGATTACAAATGTGTGAAATATCCTTATTTAAACTACTGACCCTGATTTTTCGCTTCTGGACATATTATAATTTAACACAATTTCATCTTCCACTCAGTAGGAAATTCCCCTTTGGTAATCTTTCTACACACATGTCAGCAGATAGCCTGAATATTAAAACTTCCCTGCAGTAGTATGTACAGCAGGGATATTGGACCACCCAGTTTGCCTGTTAGAGGACATTATATTTTTTTTGGTGTAAAATAAAGCTGTGGAAAAGTGAAGTACATTTCGCACTTGGTTAAGATTTGATGAGTCTTCCTCTGCAAAAGGATTTTCATGGAGGTTCAACTTGTGCCAAAAGTGACTGATAAATCTGGCAGTCGTCATTTAGCTATGTGACTGGAATACAAATTAAAGAAATCCCAGCATTAGTCTGTTACCTGCATTAGTGGAAAATAAAATATAGTGTCTAGGATTGTAGCGGGTAAGTAGCTGTAAATGACATGTATACGATCCTTCTGCATCTTGTAGGATGAGGAAATTGACAATAATATCTCTTGCTGTAATTCTACCTTGGGTATACCTTTTTAGTAAGCATTTTCCAAGGCACAATTCATTACTGTAGGTATTAGTAAAACTTCTATACTTATTTGTATTGTTCAAGTAATGGAAAAACAGTCCCTAAGAACAGAACATTTTGGAACAAGCTCAGGTCAATATGTAAGCATTGGTAAGTGGCAGTCAATGGTTTCGATTAAGTGAGGACGTAGGTAGCATTGTGATTAACATCCCATGTAATATACATTCTTAGAGACATAGACAACATGTTACATGCGTACGTTTCAGTTTTTTTTGTTTTTGTTTTTTTTTGGGGGGCCAAGCGGAAATAATTTTTTTGGAACATTTTTAATATGAGACGCAAATACAATGCAGTCACTCTGTTAGAAATGAAGTTGGACATATACCACAAAGTCATTGAATAGCCCTGGACAAATTCTGTACATGCTACATACTTTATACTATTTGTTTTATTGTCTTCCTGCAAATTGCCTGCTGTGTGTTCCCCCGGAGAATGGATTTTGGCATTCTGACAGATGACCCATCATCATTTCACATTTTCTTAAAAACGACTTGTGGTATATAAATATACGGTAGGTTTAAATGTAAGGGCACTAAGAGACCTACAAAAGCTACCATATTAAGTAGTGCAGATGAGGAAGGCACATTGCTTGGGTATGTCAAGGTTACGGCTCACTTCTTGTAATAAACGATTCATCTACCAACAGAGTGACAGAAATTGGCAGATTAAGCATACATCAAGTACCAGCGCTGAGACAGTATAGAGAGATACCACCCATACTGCAATTTTTGTCACTATCGGTCTCCAGTCTTTGCTGGCACATTACCGTAGGGTCCATAGCTTCTTCTGTTTCTAACATGCGCCTCATGTCACATACTTAGTGGTAAAAAAAAAAAAAAGGGTTTTCTACCTCTTCTTCAAAAATGACCAAAAAGAAAGAATGATTGTAAAATAAAGAAAGAAGTGTTACCACACAAATCCCCTCCACACCAGTGCTACCACTCTGAGCCTGGAAGTGATAAATTCCTGACCATACAGTCATTTGTCCACTGATTGGCAGCAGGGTCAAGTGTCTCATCATCACTCCTTGTGAGTGCTTTCAAGTTGAGGTTTAGGTGACCATTTTACTGTTAGTTGTGGACTACGTCTCTAGTAACGTTGTCGACCTACCTTGTCTGAATGAATACTTTTCTATCACATAAATGAAAATGAATGAGGAAAACAAGTACAGAAAATAGATTTGCACATTTACTGGCCATTCAGATGGAATTACAATGAAAAACAAACTAAAGTCATGAACTTTACTTATTGATGTGGCTGCAGAAAACGTGTGTGAGTTTTCATTTTTTTTTTCTAAGTCCCTAGGTGCCGTGTGGGGCGGCTGGAATGTCACATTGTCAGCTCATCAGCAGTTGTCGAAGGGCTCCTCCCTGCAACCCATTTTTATTCGAACGTCCATGACAGCACTACAGAGAGAGGGGATCCGCCCCTTAGGAACAGGAAACCTACAGATATAAAAGGGCGGCACCTCTCCCACACATCAGTTGGTTTCCTGTTCCTGAAGGACGGGTTTCCTACAGATGAAGATCTTCAGGAGGACCCAGGCCGGCCGGTCGACCCAGGTAGCGGGGGGGAATCTCCTACCTCGGCCGGTGCGGAGCCCCTGGAAGCGCCACGGTGGGTCCGGGTAGGATTCCACGGCAGTGTGCGGAGCAGGTGGAGCAGTATCCAGAGGATCTCTGTCTCCCAGCCAGCGCCGGTAGGTAAGTATTCCCCCCCCCCTCTCCCTGGTCCCGATGCCTTCTCCCTGTCCTCTCCTGTGGTCCTGTCATGGTGGGGGCCTCTTGAGGGTGCAGCCGTGATTTTTTAAAAAAAAAAAAAAAAAAGAAGAAAATTTTTTTTAAATTTGAATTTCCCGCCGCGTCACTGCTGTGAACGGCGCGGCGGGGGTTTTTTGAATTTCCCGCCGCGCGTCACTGTTATGGACGGCGCGGCGGGCGGTTTTGAATTTCCCGCCGCGCGTCACGGCTATGGACGGCGCGGCGGGCGGTTTTGAATTTCCGCCCGCGCGTCACGGCTATGGACGGCGCGGCGGGCGGTTTTGAATTTCCCGCTGCGCGTCACTGCTATGGACGGCGCGGCGGGGTTTTTGAAATTTCAATCGTGCGCCGCTGTTGCAGCGGCGCGGCTGAGGTCGGGGGAGATCTCCGCTTGGGCGGGCGATGCAGCAGGGGATTGTGCTTACCTCCGTCGGTCCGTGCGAGCGGGGAAAAACTATGGGCGGAGTCCTCACCACCGGAACCGGAAGTAAGCGCCGGCCGGCGTTTTGAAAATTTGGCGGCTGCATCGTCGGACGGCGCCTGCTGTAGAGGACGGCGGGGAGGTGCAGGGGGCCGTGGGGCGGGAGTAGGAGGGGTGGACCCTGGCCAGACCTGCTGATCGGATATCCGGGGAGATAAAGGAGCTAGAAAGGAGGTAAAGCGTTTGCCATTTTTTACGATGGACACTGCAGAGCTCCTCGTGCAACAGGGACACAGCAGCAGAGACAGAGCGCTCCTTCATGCCAGAGCACCAGCCGCAGAAGTTCGCAGCTTGGAAAAGCTCCCCCCGTGATCCGGTACTACTGCTGTACAATCTGGGTAAGAGATCGTCAGATTTAGATACCATAAGTACGGTTTTTTCCATTTTGTCTGTTACTAGGGGAAGAAGTTTCGGTGAAAAGCAAGCACAGGAATGTGCCTTTTGCGCTTGCCTCTGCTGACGCTTGCCTAAGAGGTTGTGCCAGCGTGCTTTGCAACGACGTAGGCATTGTTTAAGGGGAAGGACAGGGGCATGGATAAATAGTAAACCCCCCTATGCCCCTTCCTCTTTTAGATAGCGGAGGAGACTCCAATTTCACCGAAAGCCTGAAGGAGATAATAAGAGCAGAGTGAAAGCGTCCTCAAGACACGGAAATTTTCCGGTGAAAATGTACCAGTGTTGTCTGATTCAGAGTGCCTGCCGCATAAGGGGGAAGTTGTGTCAGACCCTCCTCGCCTTCCTCTTCGGCTTCCTCCTCGTCTTCTACGGAGACGCTACCGTATTTGTTTCCTTGGACAGATGGAAAATATTTGTCAAATCCGTTAGGTCCACCATGGGGTAGAAGAGGCGAAACCCAGAACCCTCATACAGGATTGATGTTGGTGGTCTAGATCCAAAAAACGAGATCCTTTCACTAAATAGTTAGCATCAAGTCCTTATAGACAGAGAGTGAAGAAGCCTGAAAAAAGAGGCTTCCTTACCCAAGCGTTAACGGAGATATCCCTTGAAGATCCCTGAGGTTAAATTGGATAAGGCCCGAGCTGGATGCAGCAGTGGCGAAGGCTTCTAAAAAATCCTCCATCCCTTTCGATGATATGGGGTCTTGAAAGATCCACAGCAGGAAGGCAGATTCCTTTTGAAAGGACATGGGAGATTCGGCAGGTGCCCTAAAGGCGCAGTTGCAGCCACTTGCGCAGCCAGGTCATTGTGGTCTGCTAGACAGTTGCTTCCCAGTTAACAGATGGAACTCCGGGACATTCGAAAGACCTTGCAATAATTCAGAATGCGGCGGCTTTTCTGGCTGATTCCACAAGGGCGCTGCGAGCTGAGGTCTTGCTGTATCAAAATTTGCTAGGTGGTTACCTGGAAGGCCAGCTATCCTTGTCCCAGGCTGCTATAAGATCCCTGGATTGGTGGAAGAATGAGACAAACCTGTCTAAGGGGGTTCCCTGGGAATATGAGATATCCCGAATAGTCACAACAGATGCTAGCCCCTCTGGGTGGGGGGCTCATATGGGGGACGTTATGGTTCAGGGCTTATGGGAGCAGAATCAAATTCATATGTCTTCTAATATGAAGGAATTAACAGCGGTAGAGCTAGCAATTAAAAAGCTCCTTGTCTATCTACAGGGTCACCACGTTCGAGTGCTCTCCGACAATCGGGTCACAGTCGCATACATCAACCACCAGGGTGGTACTCGTTCCGGTCCTCTCATGGAAGTGGCAAAGCGCCTACTTCAGATAGCAGAACGACACTTTCTTTCTCTAACGGCTCTACATATAAGGGGAGAAGAAAATACCAAGGCGGACTTCTTAAGCCGCAATCTCCTGAGCCAAGGAGAGTGGTCATTAAAGACTTCCATCTTCGACCTAATTGTGCGGAAATGGGGTCTACCGGAAGTAGATCTCTTTGCTACCAAAAGCAACAGAAAAGTGACACAGTTCTGCTCTCTGAATCCCAAAGAACGCCCTCTGGCAGTGGACGCTCTTCTATTACAGTGGGATTTCAATCTAGCCTACGCCTTCCCTCCCCTGTCCTTACTCCCCCTAGTATTGAGGAAGGTCAGGAAGGACAGGGCAAGGATAATATTAATCGCTCCTTTTTGGCCCAGGAGGGCATGGTTTTCATGTCTCAGAAACATGTCGATAGCCGACCCGTGGGTCCTGCCGGACATTCCCGATCTGCTCTCCCAGGGTCCAGTCTACCATCCTCGAGTAGCGGGCCTCCACCTGACGGCGTGGATTTTGAACGGTCGCTGCTGACAGATAAGGGGTTTTCTGCTAATGTAATTAATACTCTCCTTAAAAGCAGAAAAGAGGTTACAACTAGGATCTACGCTAGGATTTGGAAGAAATTTCTTCAGAGCTCGGCGGTTGTAGCAGGGGACACAACACCGATAACCCAGATTCTAGAATTCCTACAAAAGGGTCTGGACTTAGGTCTCTCCACAAGCACCCTTAAGGTACAAGTTTCAGCTTTGGGGGCACTCTTTAGTTGCAACATCGCAAATAATTACTGGGTCAGTAGATTCATTAAAGCTGCGGGTAGGTCGAGACCCATAGTGAAGGTGAGAATCATGCCATGGGACTTAAATCTTGTTCTCACTGCTTTAACAGAGCCCCTTTTGAACCTATATCAGCAGCATCAATAAAAACTCTTTCCCTTAAGACCGCTTTCCTGGTAGCATTAACCTCGGCTAGGAGGGTAAGTGACATCCAGGCACTATCTAGACTGTCTCCTTACACTCAGGTCCTGAATGACAGGATAATACTTAGACCGGACCCAGCATACCTACCTAAGGTGTCTTCCGCTTTCCACAGAACACAGGAAATTATTCTCCCTTCGTTCATCCCTAATCCATCTAATCAAAAAGAGATGAAACTTCATACTTTAGATGTTAGAAGATGTCTGCTGCAATATTTGGCAGTCACTGATCCCTGGAAAAGGGACAATGCATTGTTTGTCTCTTTTCAAGGAATTAACAAAGGCCGTAGATTAACAAAGAGCTCGTTGGCCAGATGGATTAGGGAAGCAATTTCTCTGGCATACACCTCGAGGGGCAAGCAGCCACCTGAGAGGCTAAGGGCGCATTCCACTCGAGCTGTGGCGACTTCATGGGCAGAAAGGGCAGAAGTCTCGATTGACCAGATATGTAAGGCAGCTACGTGGTCTTCTCCACACACGTTTTACACTCATTATAGATTAGATTTGGGTGCTTCCTCAGACCTTTCTTTCGGACTAAGGGTGCTGCAGGCAGTAGTCCCTCCCTAAATAGTTATTACTCTCTGTAATTCTCTCTGTAGTGCTGTCATGGACGTTCGAATAAAGTCTAAGTTACTTACCGTTAACGGTATTTTTCGAAGTCCATGACAGCACCCTTACATTCCCACCCAGGTTTTATGTGCACTTCTTCCGCTTATGTAGTCCACATGTAATAAACAATTGATTAATGTTACTGTGTGATGCATGAAATTTTTTTGCTGTATACCATTTAACCTTGATGTCCTCTTATGCTCTGTAATCCAACTGATGTGTGGGAGAGGTGCCGCCCTTTTATATCTGTAGGTTTCCTGTTCCTAAGGGGCGGATCCCCTCTCTCTGTAGTGCTGTCATGGACTTCGAAAAATACCGTTAACGGTAAGTAACTTAGACTTTCAGCACAGTTGTGCCTTTTGATTTTCCCCTAGAGTCAACTATCCATATCCAAAAATTAACCAATTCCTTGAACCTCTTGTATATTGTGCACATACGGAAAAGAATAAATGTAACCGCTAAGAATTGTATACATATTGTTTCATCATGTCAGCATTATATATAATGTAAATCTCGGTACATGCACACTAGAAACTTCTTGAGTAGCTTTACGGTGAATACTTGGTGGGACAGATGGAGGTTTTTGGAATCTAACATTGTGTTGAGTTCCAATGTAAATGAGCTCGGCAATGTGCAGAGACACAAGAGTGGTAATATCTGTATTAAGTCTCTAATGTACAGCTGGCTATGGACATAGCACAGTATAGAATGTAACCAATCCCTTTCTATCCTAGGTTCATTTCATGGTATAATTTACCATAATGTGTAATGAGGCAATCCTTCCTCTGTAATTGCGATACTTGATGCCCGGACTATTAGTTACACCACATAGTGAGCCATTCGTTTCTAATACGGCAGGATGACGAGATCAACTATAATTATCAATATGGGCTGTAGAGTTTTATAATATGACGATAATGTTTTTAGTACAAATGTGAAACCACAGTGTAAGTGGTCTGGTTTACAATAAGTCGGAGGGTAACTGTGGTCTCTAGAAACACAAACTGGAATTATACAAGTCAAAATGGCTCTTGTTAAAACATAATTGTATTTTAGATTAATATATATAATTAATTAATATGTATATATTAATACGAAAAACACCCCTGTCAAAACAGTAAGTTCATTTTTTGCCGGGAGGTGTTAGAAAATTCTTCAAATCTTTAAGTTTACTACATTTTAAAGAGGTGTCACCTCTCGGGAACTTTTCGTTTTGCAATCAGAAATCTAGAGTACCTCATTCAAAATTTTATTTGATGAGCAATTGCCATTCTTAAAAAATTAATCCTATGGATTGTTTGCAAACGTTCTCAATCCATTAAGAAATTTATAGTTTGCAAAATTGTGGCCAAGGATCTCTTTGACCTTTCTTTTAGTATAGTTTTTGTGGTCAGTGAGGAGAAAACGTGCAATATCACTGTTCAAGCTGTAGCCTAGTCAACAGTGCCTCCTGTAAATGTGAATGTTGCTGCTGTATGTATTGGTGCCATGTCGAGGTTAAATAATGAATAAGAAAAATTGGACCTTGTATTAATGTACAGCGCGGCACATTCTACATCAGCTGGAACCAAAGGGGGAATACAGGCATTTAGACTTTTTGGTCACTTATACTGTAAGTATTAACAAGAACTTCGTAGATTACAGCTTCATAACTAAGCAGAGTTATAATCAATGCACTTTTCAGACTTAGGCATTTTTTTTCTGCTTTAATATATTGGGCTTCCTGTGACTAAGCTTATTCATGTATAGGCGGTGTTCAGACATTCCTTCATACTTGTGCTGTACTTTGTAAGACATTGGATAAAACACGCTTTTATTAATTGTATGCACCATTTATTTATCTTAGAAATGCAGACAAAATGCCAAAATCGCAGAACTTTAAATAAACCAGACACCATAAATTACACATATGACAGCTCAAAAGATTTACGTGCCTCGTGATTAAATATTATCATGTTTAAATATTGACTCAGGCGATTCCTATTTTTACAGTGCATAAATGGTGGCTTGCCAAATTGTAATTAACAAACTTTCTGGCTTTTTACCACAGTTTAAAAAGTAATTTACATGTATATCATAAGCCAGTGGAGTTACTGATAGTTCTACTCGCCTTAAAACACCTGTTTCCCTTATGTAGAGTTAGTCTTCTTGTTGCCAGCATCTCAGTGTAATTTTGTATATCTTATTATCCACTCTAATCATTCATTTAAATCCTACTATAAACTTTATAGTTTTCGATTAAATTTTTTCCAGCTTTACAGACATGTAACCACTGCAGCTTACTGCTGGCTGTAGCAGTCATATGTCCTTTCCGGAAGAAGCAATGGTAAACATTGGTGAAAGTACCAAAATAGCAGCATGGGATTAATAGGTGACTATGTTATTTCATTTTTAGACTACATGGGGATATTATTGTTTATTAAGTCAAAGTTGAGGACCACCCATTTTAAGAGGTTTTCCTGTCTAAGAAGAAAAATCTGCAGTCGCTGTTCCTGTCTGGCCAACCAACCGAGAAAGCTTGAGGTGCTGAAACAGTGGTCCATGTGCCACACCATGCCCTCCCTCACTGCCCACTCCCCGATGCCACCGCTATTCGCATCCTTAGGATGGACATGCATCAGCGTGGTCACACAGAAACGTCCATCTCCTTTTACTCCTCAATAGACTTCAGAATTGCAACACTTTCTGTCTGGCATAATATTTGACATCTCTATATTCGTTGCCAATATCATTAGCTGCTTGTATTATCTACCTCACGTTTATACCTTGATTGTCTTTGTCTTAAATATTTGTAATAAATTGCTATATTTCTAAAACATCCTTCCTATTCTTTGCTGATGTGTTATTTAATTTAATTTTATATGTGGTTCTGCTATTCTTTCTTGTTTGGTTTTTGCAACACTGTATGCTGTACACATTGTCATGACTCCACTGTATTTTCTGTAAGATTGGGTTGTCATGTGCAGCATGGTAGGTCAATGGATAGCACTGTTGCTTTGCTGCACTGGTGTTGTGGGCTTAAGACACACCAAGGACAACATCTGCAAGGAGTTTGTATGTTCTCCCGTGTTTGCGTGGGTTTCCTCCGAATTCTCCGTTTTCCTCCCACACTCCAAAGACATACTGATAGGGAGTTTAGATTGTGAGCCTCAATGAGGACAATGATAATGTCTGTAAAGAGCCATGGAATTAAGAGCACTATATGAGCAGATAAAAAAAATTAATAATGTGACTGCATGTCTGCAGTTTGCATAATTGAGGTCGTGCTGACTAGACTCTCCTCCATTTCTAGTTGTAATAAGAGAACTATAAGATAATCTAGTTATCATGTGACTGCAAGAGTGCAAATCACATACATGGCGTCACGTGACTGCTCACATGGAGGAATCGTGACATTATGCGCATCGAGTGACTGCCCCCAAAACTCCTATAGCTTATTTTGTGCACATAACTAGCATGAAGTCCTCAAGTGTCTCTACAAAGACCTGTAATTGTAAGCCAATTATTTTTATTGGATAAATGAGTTATGAAATATTTTTTCTTTTAGGCATGGATGTAACAATAAAAGGGGGAATATTCACTTTCTAGCACCCCAGCCAATAAATTGCAGGTAACTCTGCATTCGCAACAGCTGTGGAAGCAAGTTCTCTTCTATTTGGAAGTAAACAAGACCCACTAAAGCTTGTAATTGGTTGGAACAGTCAGGTGATCGAAGAGTGCAGCACTTGAGAAATATCCAATGGCACGCTTTTCTAGTCACCTGGACAGTGCAGCCAATCAGTCATCAGTGGACTTGTTGACTTCCAAAGAGAGTAGATACTGCTTGGTCATGCTGGAGGGTGAGTATTCCTCCATTTGTGGTTTGAAAAACTATCCATTCTTAAAAGAAAATTTACTTAAGTGTTCAACAACCCTTTAAGACTATGTGCACACGTTGCTGTTTTTTCGCGTTTATTTCGCTGCAAAAACGCCTGAATAAAGCATCCTATTTAGAATGAATTCTGCAATTTTTGTGCACATGGTGCGTTTTTTTCCGCGAAAAAAACATCGCGGAAAAAAACGCAGCATGTTCATTAATTTCGCGTTAAATCTGTGTTTTTCCCTCTATATAATTGACCTAGAATGTTCAGGAAAATTTTGCGGTCAAAAAGGTGCAAAAAAACGCACCGAAAGCGCGTCAAAACCGTGCAAAAAACGCGATAAAAACGCATGCGTTTTCTCGCTGAAAAAGTCAGTTTTTGCTCAGGAAATTTCTGCAAACATTCCTGAACGTGTGCACATAGCCTTAAAGTTTTTTTTCATCATTTTAAGGTTTCCACTTTAAGAAAAAAGGACCCCCAAGCTCTTTTATATATGTAAAATAACAAACCAACAAGTGCCTGTACTCACTCTCCACAGGTCCAACTCCAACTCTCCGCGGCAGCTCATGTCTCAGTGTTTTTTGCTGCAGTGATGATGCCATGTTAATAGCTAACAGCAGAGCTGCAGTCAATCCCTAAACTCAGCAGCTCTGCTGATGGAGATGGCATGAGCCACTATGCTCAGTAATTGGCTGTAGCGGTTACATAGGCATGACATCACTGGAGCCAAAATGGAGAAACTGGAGCAGCGGTGGAGTATCGGTGCTGTACCTGGGGAGGGTGAATACCTGTTCAGTTTCTTATGCTTCATATATATAAAAGCATTTGGGCTCAACTTTTCTCAAACTGGAAAACCCCTTAACGCTATATAGTATAATATTTCACGTTCAGAGGTTGAATTTGTCTAATTTATTTTTCTTGTGGTATCTGCAAGAAAGAATCCTTTGTAAGGTCAGTCTTTGACATCTAGGAATTTCCATTGGTTATCAAAAATGTTCATCTTTCTGACTGCCTGCTGAGAGATACCATGTTGACATTTGTCAGCATTTTACGTTTTTCTAAATAGCGGGAGTTATTAGGGATCTTTATCTCTGCAAAGAAATAATTCCTTTCTCAAAGTACGGTATATTGTTTTGTAAATATACATTGTGGACCCTGATGCAACAAGAACACACAATTTCCCATTACGTGACATTTGGTTATTATAAATTGGGTGTGAATTATGTTCATTTATTTTACCGGTGTCCAATAGCATGTCAAAGGTTATTGAAATATATCAAAAGTGGCATAAAACATACACTGATAGTAGTAAAATCATAAAATAACTTTTAGTAATAATGCTCCTCTTTATATTTTTGTGTGCACACCTCGCTCCTTTATCACCTGAGTCTTCATGTTTCATTTTAACACTATCAATGTATGTGTCATGGCACTTTTGATATATTTCAATAAACTTTGCTATCTATTTTAGCTGGTGGACTTTTGATCCCATGACTCTCCTATAATTTTAGGAGTTGTTCCCCCTCACTGAGCGAGGCCATACAGTGGCTCATGACCTTCCAATCTTACTTTGTGATGGTTTAGCAGTTTGGATGATATTGATTATATATATTGGCAGTCATTTTATAGCCTATTTAAAACAGGCTGACCACATCTCCCATGGACACAGAACAATCAGTATTAGATCGTTTTGTGTGCATAGCTGTCTTTGTTCTCGGCAGCGTGTAATATTTATGTTGCTTGTTTATTGAACAATTGGCAGCCTGTTTATACGCCACAATTATTGGGAATTGATCATTCCTATGAGGATATGTATGCATTAGACATACTCCCGGCCTCACTTTTATACACTTGTATGGAACGAGGCCGCACTCTCTAGTTGGACACGCCCGCTGGCCGTCCACGTCACTAGTTGGGGCGTGGCCTTGGCTTATAATAAATTTATGGAGTGAAGCTGCGCCCACTGGCGGCCGGGGGTGTGTATATCTCATACATACCCTCCTATCCCTGCTCAGAAACCATCAAATCTCCACAGCGCACAGTGTGTGTGCTGGGGGGATTCATAAGTCTACAGTCACACATAGTGGACAACCCCTTTAATAATTCTCTACATTCCACAGAAGATTAATGTCTGGTTATATTGTAAGTGCAAGTTTCCATATTTTATTACTTAGTCAAATATGTATCAAACACTTGATTTAATATTTCTGACAGTCTGGTTTAAAATGTTGCTTAACTTCTGCCAGCTTTAATGCTTATCATTCTTTCTATCTGGGACTCTTTGTTCTAAAAATGAAATGAGTGAACTGCAGGGCATCCGTGAATATTCATGAGTTGTCCTGCCATCAGGTACACAGTTCATCATACTTCATGTTCATGCTTTGATAGACAGTAACTGGCATAATAATCAGCTGGACCATACTCAGTGTGGCGCCAGCCCCATAGCCATGATAAATGACACTGCTTATGTTAACATTGTATACAAGAGATTTCACATTAAAGAGGCAATTGGATTGTGCAGAAGTCAAACTCGAGCAGGCTGTTAAGAACGACATGTAAAGCAGAGACTGGCAGCTTTATTTAGGCTGTTTAGAAAGCCTGTCTAATGTTAACGGTCTTATATGGCTTTCCTCAAGTGCCAATGCTGCTGAAGTAAGGGTGCGTCGGAAACGTTGGCAGTTAGAGTAGGAGACATGAAATTACTTCTACTAGTATTTATTAATGCTGTCATTTTTTAAAATTGGTTTGTTGTGTATTAAAAAATGAAATACATGATGAAAAATACAGCTACTATATACGCTGTTGTATAGGAAATGGTATATACTTTACTGCCAGAACTTATCGGCCTTAAATAAGGGTAGTGGAAAAGATTTTCTAAAGGAAATGTCAATACCCACCATTCCATGCTTTGTTACACATCACCCTTCAGTTCTCTATGTAGCAGTAACATAGTAACAATGCATATCCAGCAGAATAATATTCAGTTACTTGGAAAGTGTTTGCCTATACGTACAATTTGGGTGGAAAAATTGGCTTGATTTTAATAGGAAAAATCCAGAATTGTCAAAGTATGTGGGTGAAGCTTTGTCACTTCCACTTGCATACTTACCACCTCATCTTATGCCACTTGGTCATCTCTGCATCACCTCTTCATTGTACAGTCTTCACCATTTATACTCTCACTAGCTGTAGTACCCGGCTTCGCCCGGGTTAATTAATAACTGCTGTTAGCTGTAACAAAATAGACTATGTTAACAAAAATTTATTCTGCACATAAAAATCACACACCAAAACGTGCGGGGGTTAAAATTTCCATTCAACACATAGCTTATGATGCTCCTGGGGTTGAGATGTGCGGGCATGCAAAATTTCATGCCCGTAAGTACAACGGTGCAGATTCCTATCCCGGGCCAAAATTATTTGCCGATTTGGAATGCGCGGGGTTAAAATTTCGACTCAAAACCTAGCCTATGACGCTCCCGGGGTCGAGACGTGCGGGTGTGCAAAATTTCATGCCCGTAAATGCAGATTCCTATGCCGGACATACACACAAGCATTCTAGCTTTCTCCCCATTATGTAGATAGGGCCAAAATTGTTTGGCGATTTGGAACGTGCGGGGGTTAAAATTTCCATTCAACACATAGCCTATGATGCTCCTGGGGTTGAGATGTGCGGGCATGCAAAATTTCATGCCCGTAAGTACAACGGTGCAGATTCCTATCCCGGGCCAAAATTATTTGCCGATTTGGAATGCGCGGGGTTAAAATTTCGACTCAAAACCTAGCCTATGACGCTCCCGGGGTGGAGACGTGCGGGTGTGCAAAATTTCATGCCCGTAAATGCAGATTCCTATGCCGGACATACACACAAGCATTCAGCTTTCTCCCCATTATGTAGATAGGGCCAAAATTGTTTGGCGATTTGGAACGCGCAGGGTTAAAATTTTGATTCAAAACATAGCCTAGGACGCTTTCGGGTCGAGACGTGCGGGCGTGCAAAATTTCATGCCCGTAAGTGCGACGGTGCGGATTCCAATCCCGGACAAACATACCCACATACATACACACATACATACATTCAGCTTTATATATTAGATTACCCTGTCATACATTCTCTCGCCTGCAGGGCTTTTTCCACGATTTACTCTTTTCTCAGACAACACTTTCAGTTGTCTCATTCCCATCTCCCATAGTTTCTATTATTTTACTTTAATGCTGTATCCCTCTTATCAATTATATCTGTATTTGTTGTTTCCTGTACCTAAAATGGAACCACTGATATATACATGCCAAGTGTACTAAAATAACTATTCTGGGCTTAACATTCTGTCATCTGGTGACCCAACTCGTTGAGTAGATGTCAGCCCAATGAGCCCCCTATACACATGCCCCTTTGTCTTGATGGAGTGTACATGGTTTCTGTCTGGGGAGAGTTTGAGTCAGCTGCTAACAGACAGCTCTGGCAACGGCTTATCTCACCGGACAACAAATGGATCTAGTGCTGAAATTCATCCAGCCCGATCCTTCTTTCCCAACATCATCATGATCAGACACTACTATAATCAGCCAGTAACATCAAAATTATACATTGGCACCCTAAAATATAGCTTACCTTGACCTTTATGTGATGTACGTAACTGTCTACAAAGACTCAAAAAGATTAAGGTTTGCTCCATAACTTACCAAGAATGATTACTCTAGAGCATAGGAATTGCATTACTGCCGTAGAAAATGGGAGAAAAAAATTGAAAAAAAGCGCTATACAGTGTATATATGAAATATGTATCTGCAAAAATTGGAAGGTTCTTAGTGCATAGATTGGCCAATATATGTGTGCCCAATTACCATGTCAAGGTGTCCTGTCTACAAAGAGTTTTTGACTGTATCTCGTCAGGGTTACAAACTATAATGTTAAGCTTTTGTAAAGCGGGCCACACACATAACATATTGACTGCTTCATTGTCACTGTACACTCATTATTGGGAGTGACAGATATTAAATATTTGTTGGCTGACTGCTATGTCTCCAGAGTCCTCCATTCTGGGCTCAGCCAGGCACTCCTCTGTTCTCTATGACAAATCTGCTGCTTTTCTTCCGGTAAAGGATAGGCTTTTGGAAAATCTTTGTGTTGGTTCATTCTGCCTCATAACATCTGAATCAGTACTTCACCATACATGATACAGTTGACCAAACTATCTATGGGGTCCTTAACATGCTCATTCCATTGAATCTGAAGTGAAAGGCGGCACTATGTCAATAAATATTCATACATTTTTTTTCCATTCCCCTTGCCAATAATTTATGTACAGAGTATAAGGGCCCCATTACACATTAGTCTGATGTTGGATCAATCCGCCAAAATCAACAGGTTCGGCCAACAGTCTAATGTTTATTGGGGTGCCGGCAAACTGATGGTTGGGAGAGATGTTGACTGGACATGTCTGATTTCGGACTGCTTATTCCATTGTTCTCCCGAGATAAGCTGCTAGCCAAAGTGTCAGACTGCAGCTTCCTCAAAGGGAACACAAGAGCTCTCCTGTATATGGGAGGTCAGCTGAGAACAATCAGCTGAAGCATCTTTTGTTGACAGCCATCTAACGTGTATGGCTAGCCTACAGTCAGCAATGATTAAATAATACCAAATTTCTAATACACATGTCCCATCGACAAGGTGATCTAGTGCCTAAAGTATGACATATCAGGTCCTCTTTGAACACACAAATGTCTTTCTTTTTGGTTGCTGTGCTGGTTCATCTGTGCTTTGTATTTACTTTCCTGGCTGATTCATCATCAATGATTTGATTACATTTACTTTTGTCTTTCCAACTCTTGATTAGAAGTGTAAAGTGGTTAAATTACTGATTTGTACTGTCTTTTCAATTTATGTCACTTTGGTTTTGTAATGTGGCAGTGGAAAAATGATAGAAACAGTCATGTTCTTCTTACACGGAAAACTTCTTATAGGAGGTGGGAGTCCTAAATTGTCATTGATCTTAAAGAGAATTGTTCTTTCTCCTTAAAACCGGTTAGCTCTATGGACCCTGGTTCTTGATGGCTCAACCTGGAAGCTTTGAATAGATTTGCTTCTGAGAGTGAAGGTCTATTTACACTGTATGATTATCATTACTGAGTGTTATTTGGAATGCTTATTTCAGAATAATCATGCAGTCCAAAAAGGCTGCTGATCACCTGACGAGCGAGCCAAATGCTTGTTCGTTGGGAGGAATGATCTTTTTGTCTGTACAAATATCACTGTTCTCGACAGCGCATTGTCCTGTGTAAACATGTCCTGTGCAAACGAGAACAATGGCAGCCATTGCACAGTTGGCTATCTGTTACTAATCTTCCAGTGGTTATCTGAAGTATGTGCTGCCTGTGTAAATAAACTATTAAATGACCGCCAATCAGCAAATAGCTAATCAGTATAGATTAGCAAGCCCAAACTGTAAAGTTCAGGGTTCGTAATGGGTGTCCGGTGCTGAACTCCGAACCCGGACTTTTCCTGGAAGTCTGTTTTACAATTTAGGAGTCCGGGGAGGAGATACAGAGGTTTTCCAGCTCCAAAGTTCGGGCCCCTCATTGATTTCAGTGGTGTTCTAATTCAAGTTCGGTTACAGTTCTTTGGACTAAAGTTCGACCTGGTACCAGAACCCAAACTTTTACGAGTCTTGTCATTCCTACTGATGGGCAGTTCTTTAGTGCCGCTTATTGTCATGTGAAACACATCTTAAGATTTTTTTTGCCTTTTAATGGCGCCTTAGTTAGGTTTACTTGTTATGTTTTTCCATTCTTTTACTTTTATTTTGTTGGAAAAATTAGAAGTCTCTAAACAGTTAACACCCCAATATCTCAGACATTAGTCCCAAAGTTGAATTACTAGCAAGTCGGTGTATTTGAGTAAATATCTCAATGCATTAGTCACTCTTACCAGCAACTCATTGAATTTCTTTTACACAAATTTGGACAGACTGTCGTTGAAGTTTCTTTATCAAATCTCACTTTGTCTTGATCAGTCTGGAAAACCACCGTGAGGCTGGGGAGGTATTGAAATGATGTATAGCACCCAGAGGAACATGAGGTTTTGGAGATCAGTGGTATGAAGCAGGTGGATTGATTTAAATCACGCCGATTTAAATCAACGATTTAAATCATGATTTAAATCAAATTATTTTTTTCTATTTAAATCAGATCGATTTAAATCGTGATTTTAATCATGATTTAAATCACTGATTTAAATCAAAAGATTTTTTTAATATAAATCACGATTAAAATCTAAAACTTTCAATCATTGTTCAATTAACTCCACACTTCTAGCTTGGTTTCACTTTGTGTAGCTTGGTTTCAGTTTCTTTTTCCATTCAGTTGACATGCCCAAACTTGTTGGATAGTCAGTCAGCAGTACTTGGCTGTAGTAACAATCAAACTTCAGAAGTGATCTGCGTGAGCCATGGCAGGTCGTAAGAGAGACCTATTTGGGTTCATTTTGTTGAGATGCCAGCAGAGCTTGGAAAGAAAGGTGGGAGAGCAAAGTGCAAATACTGTCAAAAGGATATCCAAGGACTTGTTTGCCGTTTGAAATCACATTATGAAAACTGCAACCAGAAGGGAAATGAAGATGTTGATGTGATACAACTAATGTCAATGAACCCCCACAGCTTCTTATGCACCAGGACCCTAGCACTAGTGGTAAGTCTGGCAATTACAACCTATTTTAACAGACGTTTTACTGGGATGGTTAAAGTCTATGAAAAGAAAAATTTCTAGCACTAGTTCTGGAGTATAGAATTTAAATTTATGTTAAGGCAATATTTCACAGAAGATTAACGTTAAGTAAAAATAAGAGTGTGTATACGCCTATTTTTTTTTTTTTTATTGTAGGCTACAATTCACTTTTGAAGTCTGCCAAATTGACCATTTTTTAAAAAAAACATTTTTAAAACTTTTGTGACATAATTTTTTTCAGTTGCTCTGATATTACTAGTATTACAGCAACTTCACCGAAACTTGAGTAGCATAACTTTTGAGACAGCCCTTATAGGACGAGGACCATTACATTGTTCAAAAAGTTTGTTTCAAAATATTTTCGTTATATTTCTTCAAATACGCAGTCGAATTATATTTTTAATTACTGTGCTTTCAGGGTCAAATATGGCTTGTGCTGCACGTGACAATCAATATCTGGGTACAACTTCAACAAAGCAGCCCAACAAAAAACTTTGCGTGCAAAGTGTAGAAAAATTCCTCTTTAAAGACTACGACAAGCCAGAAAGAACATTTTGATGAATTAATTGCTAAATTCATATTTGCAACCAATTCTTCTTTCCGACTAGTTGAACACCCATTGTTTGTACAAATGATCGAAGGAATAAGACCAGGCTACAAACCACCAAGTAGATTTGATATCTCAGGAAAACATCTTCAGGCTGTATACGACAAAGAAAGAGCGGCTTGTACAAAATATTTGAAAGACAAAGTTGTTAACATGAGCTTGGATGGTTGGAGCAACATCCACAACGACCCCATAATTTGCACTTGTGTCACAACAGAAGATGGTGAAACTTACCTTATAGACACAATCGACACATCTGGAAATTCACATACTGCTGAATATTTACTTGAAATTGCTAAGAACTCAATTCACCAATGCCAAGAACAGTTTGGATGTAAAGTAAGGAGCTTAGTTACTGATAACGCAAGCAATGTGGCAAAAATGCGAGCGGAACTGGCACATGAGGATGACACAAATGTCATTACATACGGTTGTTCTGCCCATTTGCTGCATCTTTTGGCAAAAGACCTGCATATTTCGGGTGTCAAGGAACATGTTGTAGAAATTGTTAAATATTTCCGCAATAATCATTTTGCACATGCAACCTACAAGGAAATGGGAGGACTGAAGTTGGTTCTACCACAAGATGTTAGATGGAATACCTTGGCTGAATGCTTGGAACTGTTTATTAACAACTGGTCAAAATTAGTGTCCATTTGCGAAACACATCGGGATAAAATTGATGCTAATATACGAAGCAAAGTATTAAATCTTGGTGTGAAGAGAAATGCCGAGGACCTTTTGGAAAGGTTAAAGCCAATATCTATTGCGTTGGATAAAATGCAGAAAGATACTGCAACCATAGCTGATGCCACAGAAGTTTGGAAAGATTTAGAAGGTTCGCTAGATCGCTTGAACCTCTCAAACAATGTAAAGGTTGCAATACACCACCGCAAGGACCAAGCATTAAAAGAAGAACACTATTTAGCCAATATCTTGAATCCCATCTACAGAGGGAAAAAACTATCTGAGGCGGAAATCAACTCTGCAATGGAGTGGCTCGCCAATACTAACCATGACATTGTGGCAACTGTGCTGAAATTGAAGTGTGAATCTGCACCATTTCAAAAATACATGTTTGCAGATAACGTCGTTAATGAACTAAAACCACTGGACTGGTGGAAGTCGCAATCACTTGTTCTTCCAGCGAAGATAATAAATGTAGCTACTCAGCTACTGACTGCATCGGCTTCATCGGCAGGAGTAGAGAGATTGTTTTCTTCATTTGGTTTTGTGCACACAACAGTCCGAAACCGCTTAGGAACTGCTAAAGCAGGACAACTAGTTTTCCTATTAAAAGTCCTAAATAAACAGTAGGCTTAAAGGACTGATGTATTCACCGAAGATGTTTGCTTACTTCAAACGTTAGAGATAGGCTATTGTTAAAAAGTACTTACTCTCTGTAGTTCAATTCTGATTGTTTAATAGTGCAAATAAAAATTATTAGGTTTCATAATCATCAACTGTTTTATATTTTATTTGTGTAAAATAATTTGATTTGCAAAAAGACAAAGTTTTGCTTGTGTACAACTTGATTAAAAAAATCCTATTTAAATAAAAAAAATCCGATTTAAATCAAAAAAATCCGATTTTTTTGATTTTTTTTAAAAAAATCATGATTTTTATCCACCCTGGTATGAAGTACGGCTATAAGAGCTGGGAATAAGCCAGCGTAAGAGCGCTCACACGTCAAGGCTGATTAAAGAAATCTTACACTGTAACAAAGCTGCACTTCATGCTACTTCAAAAATATTAATCTCTAATATGGCGTAGCATTTACTTAGGCACAAAACTAATGTTTTCTGCACAAGTTTAATGAAAATAAAAGGTACATATACCTAGATATGTCTTATTTTTATCATATGTTCTTTTATCATAATGCTTTTATCATTTTAACAAAATGTGTCACATTCTATAAAATATATACAGTGGTGGCCAAAAGTATTGGCACCCCTGCCATTCTGTCAGATAATACTCAGTTTCTTCCTGAAAATGATTGCAAACACAAATTCTTTGGTATTATCTTCATTTAATTTGTCTTCAATGAAAAAACACAAAAAATAATTGACCTAAAGCCAAATTGGATATAATTCCACACCAAACCTAAAAAGGGGGTGGACAAAAGTATTGGCACTGTTTGAAAAATCATGTGATGCTTCTCTAATTCATGTAATCATCACCAGCACCTGTAACTTACCTGTGGCACCTAACAGGTGTTGGCAATAACTAAATGACACTTGCAGCCAGTTAACATGGATTAAAGTTGACTCAACCTCTGTCCTGTGACCTTGTGTGTACCACATTGACCATGGATAAAAGAAAGAAGACCAAAGAACTGTCTGAGGACTTGAGAAACCAAATTGTGAGGAAGCATGAGCCATCTCAAGGCTACAAGTCCATCTCCAAAGACCTGAATGTTCCTGTGTCTTCCGTGCGCAGTGTCATCAAGAAGTTTAACGCCCATGGCACTGTGGCTAACCTCCCTAGATGTGGAAGGAAAAGAAAAATTGACGACAGATTTCAACGCAAGAATGTGCGGATGGTGGATAAAGAACCTCGACTAACATCCAAACAAGTTCAAGCTGCCCTGCAGTCCGAGGGTACAACAGTGTCAACCCGTACTATCCGTCGGCGTCTGAATGAAAAGGGACTGTATGGTAGGATACCCAGGAAGACCCCACTTCTTACCCCGAGACATAAAAAAGCCTGGCTGGAGTTTGCCAAAACTTACCTGAGAAAGCCTAAAACGTTTTGGAAGAATGTTCTCTGGTCAGATGAGACAAAAGTTGAGCTTTTTGGGAAAACCATCAACATAGAGTGTACAGGAAAAAAAAGAGGCATTCAAAGAAAAGAACACGGTCCTACAGTCAAACATGGCGGAGGTTCTCTGATGTTTTGGGGTTGCTTTGCTGCCTCTGGCACTGGACTGCTTGACCGTGTGCATTGGCATTATGAAGTCTGAAGACTACCAACAAATTTTGCAGCATAATGTTGGGCCCAGTGTGAGAAAGCTGGGTCTCCCTCAGAGGTCATGGGTCTTCCAGCAGGACAATGACCCAAAACACACTTCCAAAAGCACTATAAAATGGTTTGAGAGAAAGCACTGGAGACTTTTAAGGTGGCCCGCAATGAGTCCTGACTTTAATCCCATAGAACACCTGTGAAGAGATCGCAAAATGGCAGTTTGGAGAAGGCACCCTTCAAATATCAGGGACCTGGAGCAGTTTGCCAAAGATGAATGGTCTATAATTCCAGCAGAGCATTGTAAGAAACTCATTGATGGTTACCAGAAGCGGTTGATTGCAGTTATTTTGGCTAAAGGTTGTGTAACCAAGTATTAGGCTGAGGGTGGCAATACTTTTTGTTTGGCCCATTTTTGGAGTTTTGTGTGAAATGATCAAGGCTTTGATTTTTGCTTCATTCTCTTGTGTTTTTTCCTTACAAGCAAATTAAATGAAGATAAAAATAGCAAATAATTTGTTATTGCAATCATTTTCAGGAAGACACTGAGTATTATCTGACAGAATTTCAGGGGTGCCAATACTTTTGGCCACCACTGTATGTAAAGTAGGGTTTGATAAATCTTAGAAGATATGTAGCGCCTACAAACTATATTTTTATATTACTTTGTATTAAATAGAACCTGATACATGATGCCGATCCTCTGGCTGTATGGGCAGCATGTATCTGGCACTGGCTGCATGAAGTCAGCCAGGTATGATTTACTGCATCCAGTACATTCTTTGGTAAAATTGACATGCTGTGGTCTGGAAATATGCGCCACATGTCCGTCTCCGCGGATGAGCCATGGGCGTCTCTGGACTTATAGCGACATGTTATTTCTAGAAATCCGATCCACTATACTGAAACATCTGACTTTTCAGTTCGACACTGCAGAAGTAAGCAGCGTCCAACCCGCAGCATTTACTGATCGTCTGCACATACCCTGAAAGTACACTGCTCAAAAAAATTAAGGGAACACTTTAAACAGAATATAACTCCAAGTAAATCAAACTTCTCTGAAATCAAACTGTCCACTAGGAAGCAACACTGATTGGACAATCAATTTCCCATGGTGTTGTGCAAATGGAATAGACAACAGATGTAAATTATTGCAATTGTCAAGACACACTCAATAAAGGAGTGGTTCTGCAGGTGGGGACCACAGACCACATCTCAGTACCAATGCTTTCTGCTGATGTTTTGGTCAATTTTGAATGTTGGTTGTGTTTTCACACTCGTGTTAGCATGAAACGGACTCTACATCCCACAAAAGTGGCTCAGGTAGTGCAGCTGATCCAGATGGCACATCAATGCGAGCTCTGGCAAGGTTTGTCTGTCAGCGTAGTGTCCAGAGCCTGGAGGTGCTACCAGGAGACGTGGAGGGGGCCGTAGGAGGGCAACAACCTAGCAGCAGGACCGCTGCCTCCGTCTTTGTACAAGGAGGAAACAGGAGGAGCACTGCCAGAGCCCTGCAAAATTACCTCCAGCAGGCCACAAGTGTGCATGTGTCTGCACAAACGTTAGAAACCGACTCCATGAGGTTGGTCTGAGTGCCCGACGTCCACAGATGGGGGTTGTGCTCACAGCCCAACACCGTGCAGGATGCTTGGCAGTGGGTCAGTAATGGTGTGGGGTGGCATTTCTGTTGGAGGGCCGCACAGCCCTCCAGTGCTCGGCAGAGTAGCCTGACTGCCATTTGGTACCGAGATGAAATCCTCAGACCCCTTGGGAGACCATATGCTGGTGCAGTTGGCCCTTGGTTCCTCCTAATGCCGGACAATGCCAGACCTCATGTGGCTGGAGTGTGTCAGCAGTTTCCGCAAGATGAAGGCATTGAAGCTATGGACTTGCCAGCCCGTTCCCCAGACCTGAATCCGATTGAGCACATCTGGACATCATGTCTCGCTCCATCCACCAACATCAAGTTGCACCACAGACTGTCCAGGAGTTGGCGGATGCTTTAGTCCAGGTCTGGGAGAAGATCCCTCAGGAGACCATCCGCCGCCTCATCAGGAGCCCATGCATTGTAGCAGGGTGGATTGATTTAAATCACGCCGATTTAACACTAGGACTACTGGACTCGTGACCCCCCCCGCCTAGAACTACTGAAAGGAGTCATTTTGACTCCTTGCTTGTTTTCGTTTATTTTTAGAGTTTCATTTGTGGTTATTTATAATAATTATATTTTTTTGTAATGTATTATTATTGTAGATCCAACAGTAATGCTTTTGATTGTTTTTTTTTCTGCTTTTCTTATTTTTCTACAGAAAATAATAATTATAATAGACGTTTTTCAAACATTTTTTTTTATTCAAGTGCACACATATAAACAACAACTGAAGAACAAAAAGCATGAGAAAATGTAGGTGAGAGCAAAAAATGAAATATGGCGCAGAATTCACCTTCTAAACATTTGGTGTTTCGCATTTTAGGCATTGCCAACATGACAACATTTTTGTTGGGCTTTCCTTGATATACTGTAAGTGTAAAATTGTCTTCATTTCTAAACACTTTAGTGTTGTACAATTCCTCTTCATGATTTTTATTTCTTTAGGCACTTCTCGCCTTATCTTGTTGAGTGTTCCACGATGGTTGTTCCTTTGCTTTTTTAGCTGTTTAGCTAATTTTACTGAAGTAAAATAATTATCGGTTGTAACATTGCGACCTTTTTTCAAAAACGGGTCCAATAACTTCATTACCACATGGTCAGCTAAACGGTCCTCAGCACTGCGTGTGTCATCTTTGCCTAGATAAGGGAAGCCATTTGCCAGATATTTGCTCTCCTTATCAACAGCTAGCCAATATTTGTGGCCATATTTATCTGGTTTGGAAGGCATGTACTGCGTGAATGGACACCTAGTTTTTGCTTGGGAAAAGTTGCTCATCCACCGTTATGTATGGGCCAGGTTTGTAACACGCAATACAATTTTCAATAAACCTGTCCCACACAGTAGAAAATAGAGCAAACTGTCCGTTTTGCAGTCTCTCCATCGAGTAGATTTCTCATCAAATCTGAGAAACCTCATAATTTCAACAAAGCGGTCCTAGTACATTGTCGCTTTGCAAAACGGTATTCCCCATCATTACACCAAATACTGCTAATCGAGTGACGTTACTATCCAGAATACTGTCTCCTGCTAGGACCTTAGAAAAACAACCACCCTTCATTAGCATAAGATAAGAGCCTAGAGTAAACAAGCTATTTTGTTCAGCATTACACAGTAATACAAGCAGGTAAAACACAAGGAAAATGTGGAAAAGTTGACATGTAAAATTGAACTACATCTATATGAACATCAGGTAAATAAGACAGAGTGAAAAAATTATGCACAAAACTTTATAGCAACATTTAGATGACAAAAGGACCTCAAAATATAGTAGGGAGTCAAAATGACTCCCTTCAGTAGTTCTTGGTAAATTTTGAAAAAAACGCACAAATTTTTCACCAAAATTATTTATTCTCACAAAATCTTTTTCACATCATATTTGAGGAAAAGTCACCGAGTTTCAAGCCGGAATTCTGAAAAATGTAGTCACAGAAGAGTAATAAAAAAACGAAAGGAGTCAAAATGACTCCATCAGTAGTTCTAGTGTTAAATCAACGATTTAAAATCATGATTTAAATCAATTATTTTTTTCTATTTAAATCAGATCGATTTAAATCGTGATTTTAATCATGATTTAAATCACTGATTTTTAAAACAAAAGATTTTTTTAATATAAATCACGATTAAAATCTAAAACTTAAATCATTGTTCAATTAACCTCCACACTTCTAGCTTGGTTTCACTTTGGGGTAGCTTGGTTTCAGTTTCTTTTTCCATTCAGTTGACATGCCCAAACTTGTTGGATAGTCAGTCAGCAGTACTTGGGTGTAGTAACAATCAAACTCAGAAGTGATCTGCGTGAGCCATTGCAGGTCGTAAGAAGACCCAATTTGGGTTCATTTTGTTGAGATGCCAGCAGAGCTTGGAAAGAAAGTGGGAGAGCAAAGTGCAAATACTGTCAAAAGGATATCCAATGACTTGTTTGCCGTTTAAAAATCAAAATAAGAAAACTGCAACCAAAGGAAAGGGAAATTTATCGTGATACAACTAATGTCAATAACCCCCACAGCTTCTTATGCACCAGACCCTAGCACTAGTGGTAAGTCTGGCAATTACAACTTTTTTTAAACCCCCTCTCTGACAATTAACGTACTACCCCGTCCAAAAAAACCCTTGCCATTCTGCCCATGGACGGGATAGTACGTCATAGGCATCAGCTGCGCTCCTGAGGGAGCGCAGCTAATCCCGCCGGTGTCAGCAAAATTATCACACTGACACCCTTGACTGTGTTTCAGAGCGGTCACGGACCGCCCCGGCACATTAACCCCTACACACCGTGATCAAACATGATCGGGGTGTACTGGGGGCAACAGGGAAGCATCGCGCAGGGAGTGGGCTCCCTGCGCGCCCCCTTTGAGACCCTCAACCCAGGCGCGATGTGTTTCCCCCGCTTTCGAGGCTTCCCCCCTCCCCCCCCAGACCCGGAAAATCCAAGTGGCCCGGGGTCCTGGAGGAGGTGGCTTCCCAGTGCCTGCTGAATGCCTGAGCGATCGCTGGTGTGACCCGGGAAACAAAGTAAAAAAGTTAAAAAAATAAAAATAAACATGTTATAAAAAAAAATCCAAAAAAATAAAAAAAAAAAAATTCCCCAATAATTAATTTTCCCTTAAAATAAAAAAAACCAAAAAAATAAAAGTACACATATTTGGTATCGCCGCGTCCGAAACGACCCCCCCCTATAAAAAGGGCCCCCACTAGTTAACCCCCTTTAGTTTGAACCCCTTAAAAAAAAAAAAAAAAAAAGCAAAAAATCAATGCTTTATCATACCCCGAACAAAAAGTGGAAAAACGCCGATCAAAAAGACCGATAAAAATAAACATGTTACCGCAGAAAACGCATCTTGCCCCGCAAAAAAACGAGCCGCCATACAGCATCATCAGCAAAAAAAATAAGTTATAGCCGCAGAATAAAGCGATGCAAAAATAAATTATTTTTATATAAATAGTTTTTTTTATTCTATAAAACGCCAAAACATAAAAAAATGATATAAATAGGTATCCCATAATCAAATGAACCGAAAATAAAACCCGGGTTTATCATTTTAACCACACGCGGAACAATAAAAACGCCTCCCCCAAAAGAAATTCAAGAATTGCTATTTTGATCAATCCCAACCTCCCAAAAATCAAATAAAAAGCGACAAAAAATGTCACCTGCCTCCAAAAAAGGAACAATAAAAACGTCAACCCCCCATACCGCAAAAAATAAGACCTCACATGACTCTGTGGGGCCAAAATTTTGCAAAAATTATAGCTCTCAAAATGTTTACGAGCAAAAAACTATTTTTGCAGAAAAAGCGTCTTTTAGCGTGACAGCTCCAATCATAAAAACCCGCTAAAATAGTAAATCAAACCCCCCTTTAAAACACCCCCTAGTTAGGAAAAATAATAAAATTAAAAAAATGTATTTATTTCCATTTTCCCCCGTTAGGGTTAGGGGTTGCGGCTAAAGTTAGGGGTTTGGGTTGGCGCTAAAGTTAGGGTTTGGGGTTTAGGGGGGTGTTAGGGTTAGGTTTGTGGGTTTGGGTTGGACTAGGGTTAGGGGGTGTTGGGGTTAGGGATGGAGTTAGAATTTGGGGGGTTTCCGCTGTTTAAAGGGACATCAGGGGCCCTCCAAATGTGACAAGGCGTCTGATCTCAATTCCAGCCAATTCCTGCGTTTTAAAAAGTCAAACGGTGCTCCTTTACTTCTGACTCTGCCATGCTCCAAACAGGGAGTTTATCCCCACATATGGGGTATCAGCGTACTCTTGACCCCAAGAGTTATTGTGCAATTTGTCCTATTTCTTCGTTACCCTTGGGAAAATAAAAAACTGGGGGCGAAAATATAATTTTGAAAAAAAAAAAAAATTTTTTTATTTTTACGCCTGTGGCGTTATAAACTTCTGTAAGCACTTGGGGGTTCAAATTGCTCACCAAAACACCTAGATAATCCTTTGGGTCTATTTTCCAAAATGGGTCATTTGGGTTGGGGTTTTCCACTGTTTAGGCGCACCCAGGGGCCCCCAAAAATGCGAATGAACGCCCCCAGACCATTCCATCAAATCTGCAATCCAAAACGTCACTACTTCCCTTCCGAGCCCCAACGTGTCCCCCATACAGTATTTTCTCTCCCACATAAGGGGTATCAGCTTACTCAGACAAATTGGACAACAATTTTTGGGGCCCAAATTTTTCTCCTGTTACCCTTGTAAAATAAAATATTGGGGGCAAAAAAAATCATTTTTTTTAAAAAAAAAAAAAAATATTTATTTTAGGGCTGTACTTTTAAAACCTTTAGTGAAACACCTGGGGTTCAAAGTTCCACCAAAACATCTAGATAAGTTCCTGAGGGGTCAAGTTTCCAAAATGGGGGTCATTTAGGGGGGTTTCCACTTTTTAGGCAGATCAGGAGCTCTCCAAACACGACATGGCGTCCAGCCAATTCTGCGTTGAAAAGTAAAAAAACGGCGTTTCCTTCCCTTCCAAACTTTTGCCATGCACCCAAACAGGGGGAAACCCTCACTATGGGGAATCAGCGCACCCCAGGACAAATTGAAACAATAACTTTTGGAGTCTGTTACCCCCGGAAAAATAAAAAATTGGGTAAAAAAGATCATTTTTTGTGGAAAAAATATAAATTTTTTAATTTACGGCTCTACGTTAAAAACTTGTGTGAAGCACATGGGGGTTCAAATTGCTCATCAAAAAATCTAGATAAGTTCCTTTAGGGTCTAGTTTCCAAAATGGGGTCACTTGGGGGGTTTTTCCATTTTTTCCCAGGCTCATCTGGGCACTGAAAACAAAAAGACCCCCCAATAACGTCTGCATTCCAAAACTTCCAAACTCCTTCCTCAAGCCCTGCCGTCGCCCAAACAGTTTCCCCCCCCCCACATATGGGGTATCAGCTTATTCAGTTCAAATTGGACAACAACTTTTGGGGTCCAATTTCCTTGGGAAAATTCAAAATTTGGGACAAAAAAATTTCAATTTTTGGGGAAAATTGATTTTTTTTTTTTTTCACACCCAGGCTTTATAAACTTTGTGAAAACCCCTTGAGGGTTCAAAGTGCTCACAAACAATCTAGATAAGTACCTTAGGGGTCAAGTTTTCCAAAAAAGGTGTCACTTGTGGGGGTTTCCACTGTTTTAGGCCATCAGGGCTCTCCAAACGCGACATGGCATCCAATCTAAATTCCACCCAAAATTTTATTTGAAAAAGTCCAAAAGTGCACCACCCCCTTACGAGCTCGCCGTGTGCCCAAACAGGGGTTTCCCCCAATATGGGAAATGGCTTACTCAGGAGAAATTCATAACAACCTTATCTTCCATTTTCTCCTTTTACCCTTGTGAAAATAAAAAAAAAGTTTGTAAAAGATCTTTTTTTGTGGCTAAAAAGTAAAATAATCATTTTTCCCTTCCACTTTGCTTTAGTTACTGTGAAGCACCTAAAGGGTTAAAAACTTCTTAAAAGTGGTTTTGAGTCCCTTTGAGGGTGCAGTTTTTTAAAAATGGTGTCACTTTGGGTATTTTCTGCCGAAATTACCCCCCCAAATTGACTTCAAATGTGAGGTGGCCCTAAAAAAAAAAATGGCTTTGAAAATTTTTGGGTTGTAAAAATGAGAAATCGCTGGAAAAACTTTTAACCCTATAACTTCCAAAACAAAAAAAATTGGATTCCAAAATTGGCTGATGTAAAGTAGACATGTGGGAAATGTTTAAATTTTTAAAATATTTTTGTGTGAAAAAATTTCTCTTTAATTAACCCCTCACACCCCCAAGGGTGGTTTTGCACGTTTAAAGACCGGCCAATTTTTACAAATCTGACCACTGTTCCCCTTTATGAGGTTTATAACTTCTGGAACGCTTTAACGGATCTTCGCAAAATTTTGAAATTGTTTTCCCTCGAGACATATTGTACTTCACGTAGAAGTAAAATTTCTTCGATATACATTGCGTTTATTTTGAAAAAAACGCAAATATGGCAAAAAATTTAAAATTTAGCAAATTTTAAACTTTGAATTTTTTATTCCCTTAAAACAGAGAAAAATATCACACAAAATAGTTAAGAATAACATTTCCCACATGTCTACTTTACATCAGCACAATTTTGGAACCAAAATTTTTTTTTTTTAGGAAGTTATAAAGGTTAAAAGTGACCAGCGATTTCTCATTTTTTACAACAAAATTACAAAGCCATTTTTTTAGGGGCCACCTCCCCATTTGAAGTCCCCTTTTAGGGGGCTAAATGGCAGAAAATACCCAAAAAAATGACACCATTCTAAAAACTTTCCCCCTCAAGGGACTCAAAACCACATTCAAGAAAAATTCATTAACCCTTCAGGGCTTCACAGGAACTAAAGCAAAATTGGAAGGAAAAAATGAAAATTAACTTTTTAAACAACAAAAATGATCTTATACAAACTTATTTTTTATTTTCACAAGGTAAAAGGAAAAAAATTTGGGCAATAAGTTGTTATGCAATTTCTCCTGAGTTTCGCCAATACCCAATAAGGTGGGGGAAAAACCCCCTGTTATGGGCACACGGCAGAGCCGTAAGGGAAGGAAACGCCGTTTGACTTTTTCAAACTAAAATTGGCGGGAATTGAGATTGGGGGCGCCATGCGTGTTTGGAAGGCCCCCGATGCACCCAAACAGTGGAAAACCCCCACAAGTGACACCATTTGGAAACTAGACCCCCTAAGGTACTTAAACAAAATCTGTTGTGAGCACTTTGGAACCCCCAAGGGTTTCACAAAACTTATAATGCCTGGTGTGGGAAAAAAAAAAAAAAAAATTTTTTCCCCAAAAATGATTTTTAGTCCCAATTTTTGAATTTTTCCCAAGGAAATTGGACCCCAAAATTTTTTTGTCCAATTTGAACGGAGTACGCTGATACCCCATAAGGGGGGGGGGGAAATTGTTTTGGGTTCACGGCAGGGGTTGGAAAGGAAGTAGTAACGTTTTGGGAATGCAGACGTTGATGGGGGTCAGTTCCGTTGCAGTGCCCCAATGAGCCTAAACAGGAAACCCCCCACAAGTGACCCCATTTTGGAAACTAAACCCCTAAGTAACTTATCTAGATTTTTGGGTGAGCACTTTGAACCCCCAAGGCTTCACAAAAGTTTATAATGCCCGGGGGGGCCCATAAAATAAAAAATCCTATTTATTTCCCACAAAAATTATTTTTTAAAGTCACTAATTTTTTTTTTTCCCAAGGTAACGGGAGAAATTAGCCCAAACATAATTTTTGTCCAATTTGTCCTGAGTACCTGATCCCCCAATGGGGTGGAACCACTGTTTGGGCGCACTGCAGACTCGGAATGGAAGGAGAAACCATTTGACTTTTCCAACCAAAATTGGCGGAATTGAGATTGGGATCCCAAATGTTGCATTTGAGAGCCCCTGATGTGCCTAAACAGTGAAACCCCCCACAAAATGACCCCATTTTGGAAACTAACCCCCAAAGGAACTTTTCTAGATCTTTGGTGAGTCAATTTGAACCCCCAATTTGCTTCACACAAGTTTATAACGTAGAGCCGAAAAATTTTAAAAAAACATTTTTTTTTTTCCACAAAAAAATTTTTCACCCCAATTTTTATTTTCCAAGGGAAAAAAACTCCAAAAGTTATTGTGAAATTTTTTTGCCCTTTAGTGCGCTGAAACCCCAAATGGGGGGGAAAACCCACTGTTTGGGTGCATGGCAGATTTAGAAGGGAAGGAGGCCGTCTGACTTTTCAACCATAATTGGTTTGGACGCCATGTCGTGTTTGGACTCCTGATCTCCCCAAACGTGGAAACCCCCATAAATGACACATTTTGGAAACTAGACCCCCTAAAGGGAACTTATCTAGATGTTTTGTGAGAATTTTTAAAACCCCCAGGTGTTTCACTAAAGTTTATAACGTACAGCCGTAAAATAAAAAATCCTTTTTTTTTTTTTAAAAAAATTTATTTTTCGCCCCCAATTTTATTTCACAAGAGTAACAGAAAAATTGGAACCCAAAAGTTGTTTTCCAATTTGTCCTGAGTAACGCTGAAACCCAATATGTGGGAGAAAAACTACTGAAAAAGGGCCACGCAGGGCCGGAAGGAAGTAGTGACGTTTTGGGATTGCAGACTTTAAAAGAAGGGTCGGGGGCGTCATTGACACATTTGAGAGCCCCTGATGCCCCAAAAACATGGAAACCCCCCACAAGTGACCCCATTTTGGCAAATAGCCCCCACAAGGAACTTATCTAGATGGGGGTTTGGTGAGAAACTTTGAACCCCCGAAGTGTTTCACAGAAGTTTATAACGAACAGCCGAAAAAATAAAAAAAAATCCTTTTTTTTTTTGCAAAAATGATTTTTTTCCCCCAAAAAAAAAAAAAATTTTATTTTTACAAGGGTAACAGGAAAAATTTGGGACCCCAAAGTTGTTGCCCCAATTTGGTCCTGAGTCCCGGATATCCAAAAAGGGGGAGAAAACAACTGTAATGGGTACACGTTGGGGCACGGAGGAAGTAGTGACGTTTGGAAATTGCAGACTTTCATGAATGGTCGGGGCGTCCATGTCGCATTGGAGAGCCCCTGAAACCCCCAAAAAAGGAAATCCCCAACAAGTTACCCCCTTTTGGAAAATAGAAACCCCACAAGGAACTTAACAAAATGGTGGTGAGCGCTATGAAGCCCCAAAGTGCTTCACAGAAAATTTTTAATGTACAGCCGTAAAAACAAAAAAATAATTTTTTTTTGTACAAAAAAAGAAAATTATTCGCCCCCATTTTTTATTTTCCCAAGGGTAGCAGAAGAAATAGGACAAATTCACAATAACTCTTGGGTCCAGAGTTTCGCTTATACCCCATAGTTGGGGATAAACTACTGTTTTGGGCGCATGGCAGAAACTGAGAAGTGGGAAGGGGCAAACGTTTGACTTTTTCACGCAGAATTGGCTGGGAAATTTAGATCAGACGCCATGTCACATTTGGAACCCCGATGTGCCTAAACAGCGAAACCCCCCAATTCTAACTCCAACCCAAAACCCCCAACAACACCCCTAACCCTAGTCCCAACCCTAAAACCCCAAACCTAAAACCCCAACACACCCCCCTAATCCCAACCCTAACCCTAATCCTAAATTTAGCGCCACCCAAACCCCCAACTTTAGCCCAACCTAACCCTAACCCTAAAGGAAAATGGAAATAAATACTTTATTTTATTTATTATTTTTTTTCCCTTAAAAGGGGGTGAAAAAGGGGGGTTTGATTTACAAATTTTATAGCGGGTTTTTTATGATTGGCAGCTGTCATGGCTAAAAGACGCTTTTAATTGCAAAAATTGTTTTTTTCAAACACATTTGAGAGCTAAAATTTTGCATAAATTTTTGGGCCCCCAGAGTCATGTGAGGTCTTATTTTTTGCAGGACGAGTTGACGTTTTTATGGTACCATTTTTGAGCACGTACTTTTGATCGTTTTTATTTCGATTTTTGGAGTTAAAAATGAACAAAAAATCAGCAATTCATAATTTCTTTTGGGGGGGTTATATACCGTTCCGCGTGGTTTAAAAAATTTAAAAGCAGATTTTATTCTCGGGTCAGTACATTTTTGGCATACCTCATTTATTCAATTTTTTTATGTTGGCGCTTTTAAAGAATAAAAACAATTTATATAAAAAATTATTTTGCATCGCTTTAATTCGCAGCTAAACTTTTTAATTTTTTCGCTGAGATGCTGTAAGACGGCTCGTTTTTTTCGGGACAAGATGACGTTTTCCCGCATTTCCAGTTTTATTTTTATCGATCTTTTGAACGCGGTTATTCACTTTTTGTTCAGCTTAAAGTGATAAACCATTGATTTTTTTGGTTTGTTTTTTTTTTTTTTTTTTTTTAGAGGGTTCACTGAAGGGGTTTTAAATAGTGGGAAAAATTTTAAGGGGGGGGTCGTTACGGACCGGCGGGTACCAAATAGTGTACTTTTAATTTCTTTGTTTTTTTTTATTTACAGGAAGAAGTAATTATGGGAAATATATATTTTTTTTATTTATTTTGGATTTTTTTTAAAACATGTTTTTTTATATTTTTTAAATTTTTTACTTTGTCCCAGGGTGGGGCATCAACCCGTATTTTATCAATCGCTGGTGGGACAATGTGCACAGCACTCTGTCACACCCCGCGATCGCTCAGGCATGCAGCAGGCTTCTCGTGCCTTCCTCTCACGTACTATCCCGTCCATGGTACCTGGGCCCGTATGACCATGGACGGGATAGTACGTCTCGTGCGATCGGACGAGCGCAGCCGATCGCGCCCGGGTGTCAGCTGATTATCACAGCTGACACCCATGACTGTGTGTCAGGAGCGGTCACGGACCGCTCCCGGCACATTAACCCCTTGCACACCGCGATCAAACATGATCGCGGTGTACTGGGGGCACAGGGGAGGTTCGCGCAGGGTAGGGGCTCCCTGCGCGCCCCCCTGAGACCCTCAGAGCACCACGATGTGATCGCGCTGTTATGAGGGCTTCCTCCCTCCCAGGACCCGGATCCAAGATGGCGCCGGGGTCCTGGAGGGAGGCGGCTACCTCAGTGCCTGCCGAGAGCAGGCACTGAGAAGCCTGCTGCACTGCCTGAGCGATCGCTGGTGTGACAGAGTGCTGTGCACATTGTCACACCAGCGATCTGATAAAATACTGTGATGTCCCACCCTGGGACAAAGTAAAAAAGTTAAAAATATAAAAATAAACATGTTTTAAAAAAAAATCCAAAATAAATAAAAAAAATATATATATTCCCCAATAAATTCACTTCTTCCTGTAAATAAAAAAAAACAAAGCAATAAAAGTACACATATTTGGTATCGCCGCGTCCGTAACGACCCCCCCTATAAAATTGTCCCACTAGTTAACCCCTTCAGTGAACCCCTTAAAAAAAAAAAAAAAAAAAAAAAAAAGCAAAAAAATCAATGGTTTATCATCATACTGCTGAACAAAAAGTGGAATAACACGCGATCAAAAAGATCGATATAAAAAAACATGGTACTGCTGAAAACGTCATCTTGTCCCGCAAAAAACGAGCCGTCATACAGCAGCATCAGCGAAAAATAAAAAAGTTATAGCTCGCAGAATAAAGCGATGCAAAAATAATTTTTTATATAAAATTGTTTTTATTCTATAAAAGCGCCAAAACAAAAAAAATGATATAAATGAGGTATCGCCATAATCGTACTGACCCGAAGAATAAAACTGCTTTATCAATTTTACCACACGCGGAACGGTATAAACGCCTCCCCAAAGAAATTCATGAATTGCTGATTTTTGTTCATTCTAACCTCCCAAAAATCGAAATAAAAAGCGATCAAAAAACGTCACGTGCTCAAAAATGGTACCAATAAAAACGTCAACTCGTCCTGCAAAAAATAAGACCTCACATGACTCTGTGGGCCAAAATATGCAAAAATTATAGCTCTCAAAATGTGATGCAAAAACTATTTTTGCAATAAAAAGCGTCTTTTAGCATGACAGCTGCCAATCATAAAAACCCGCTATAAATAGTAAATCAAACCCCCCTTTATCACCCCTTAGTAAGGGAAAAATAATAAAATAAAAAAAAGTATTTATTTCCATTTTCCCATTAGGGTTAGGGTTAGGGTTGCGGCTAAAGTTAGGGTTAGGGTTGGCGCTAAAGTTAGGATTAGGGTTAGGGTTGGGATTAGGGGTGTGTTAGGGTTAGGTTTGTGGTTAGGGTTGGGACTAGGGTTAGGGGTGTGTTGGGGTTAGGGTTGGAGTTAGAATTGGGGGGTTTCCGCTGTTTAGGCACATCAGGGGCTCTCCAAATGTGACATGGCGTCTGATCTCAATTCCAGCCAATTCTGCGTTGAAAAAGTCAAACGGTGCTCCTTCACTTCTCAGCTCTGCCATGCGTCCAAACAGTAGTTTATCCCCACATATGGGGTATCAGCGTACTCTGGACCCCAAGAGTTATTGTGCAATTTGTCCTATTTCTTCTGCTACCCTTGGGAAAATAAAAAACTGGGGGCGAAAATATCATTTTTGTACAAAAAAAATTATTTTTTTGTTTTTACGGCTGTACATTATAAACTTCTGTGAAGCACTTGGGGCTTCATAGCGCTCACCACACATCTAGATAAGTTCCTTGTGGGGTCTATTTTCCAAAATGGGGTCACTTGTTGGGGATTTCCACTGTTTAGGTGCATCAGGGGCTCTCCAAATGCGACATGACGCCCCCAGACCATTCCATGAAAGTCTGCAATCCAAAACGTCACTACTTCCCTTCCGAGCCCCAACGTGTACCCATACAGTAGTTTTCTCCCACATATTGGATATCCGCGTACTCAGGACAAATTGGACAACAACTTTTGGGGTCCAATTTCTCCTGTTACCCTTGTAAAAATAAAATATTGGGGCAAAAAAATCATTTTTGCAAAAAAAAAAAGGATTTTTTATTTTTACGGCTGTACGTTATAAACTTCTGTGAAGCACTTCGGGGTTCAAAGTGCTCACCACACATCTAGATAAGTTCCTTGTGGGGTCTATTTGCCAAAATGGGGTCACTTGTGGGGGGTTTCCACTGTATAGGTGCATCAGGGGCTCTCCAAATGTGACATGACGCCCCCAGACCATTCCATCAAAGTCTGCAATCCAAAACGTCACTACTTCCCTTCCGAGCCCTGACGTGCGCCCATACAGTAGTTTTCTCCCACATATTGGGTATCAGCGTACTCAGGACAAATTGGACAACAACTTTTGGGTTCCAATTTCTTCTGTTACTCTTGTGAAAATAAAATATTGGGGGCGAAAAAATCATTTTTGTAAAAAAAAAAAAGGATTTTTTATTTTACGGCTGTACGTTATAAACTTTAGTGAAACACCTGGGGGTTAAAAGTTCTCACCACACATCTAGATAAGTTCCTTGAGGGGTCTAGTTTCCAAAATGGTGTCATTTATGGGGGTTTCCACTGTTTAGGCAGATCAGGAGCTCTCCAAACACGACATGGCGTCCAGCCAATTCTGCGTTGAAAAAGTCAGACGGCGCTCCTTCCCTTCTAAACTCTGCCATGCACCCAAACAGTGGTTTACCCCCACATATGGGGTATCAGCGCACTCAGGACAAATTGCACAATAAATTTTGGAGTCTTATTACCCTTGGAAAAATAAAAATTGGGGTGAAAAGATCATTTTTGTGGAAAAAATATGATTTTTAAATTTTACGGCTCTACGTTATAAACTTGTGTGAAGCACTTGGGGGTTCAAATTGCTCACCAAACATCTAGATAAGTTCCTTAGGGGGTCTAGTTTCCAAAATGGGGTCATTTGTGGGGGGTTTCCACTGTTTAGGCACATCAGGGGCTCTCCAAATGCAACATGGCATCCAATCTCAATTCCAGCCAATTTTGGTTGGAAAAAGTCAAATGGTGCTCCTTCCATTCCGAGCTCTGCCGTGCGCCCAAACAGTGGTTCCCACCCACATATGGGGTATCAGCGTACTCAGGACAAATTGGACAACAACTTATGTGGTCTAATTTCTCCTGTTACCCTTGGGAAAATAAAAAATTAGTGACTAAAAGATAATTTTTGTGGGAAAAAAATAGGATTTTTTATTTTCATGCCCGGGCATTATAAACTTGTGTGAAGCACTTGGGGGTTCAAAGTGCTCACCAAAGATCTAGATAAGTTCCTTAGGGGGTATAGTTTCCAAAATGGGGTCACTTGTGGGGGGTTTCCACTGTTTAGGCTCATCTGGGGCACTGCAAACGGAACATGACCCCCATCAACGTCTGCATTCCAAAACGTTACTACTTCCTTTCCAAGCCCTGCCGTGCACCCAAACAATTTCCCCCCCCCCACATATGGGGTATCAGCGTACTCCGTTCAAATTGGACAACAACTTTTGGGGTCCAATTTCCTTGGGAAAATTCAAAAATTTGGGACTAAAAAATCATTTTTGTGGAAAATTTTTTTTTTTTTTTTCACACCCAGGCATTATAAGCTTTTGTGAAACACTTGGGGGTTCAAAGTGCTCACAACAGATCTAGATAAGTACCTTAGGGGGTCTAGTTTCCAAAATGGTGTCACTTGTGGGGGTTTCCACTGTTTAGGTGCATCAGGGGCTCTCCAAACACGACATGGCGTCCAATCTCAATTCCAGCCAATTTTAGTTTGAAAAAGTCAAACGGCGCTCCTTCCCTTACGAGCTCTGCCGTGTGCCCAAACAGTGGTTTTCCCCCACATATTGGGTATTGGCGTACTCAGGAGAAATTGCATAACAACCTTATCTGTCCATTTTCTCCTTTTACCCTTGTGAAAATAAAAAAAAGTTTGTAAAAGATCATTTTTGTGGCTAAAAAGTTAAATATTCATTTTTTCCTTCCACGTTGCTTTAGTTCCTGTGAAGCACCTGAAGGGTTAATAATCTTCTTGAATGTGGTTTTGAGTACCTTGAGGGGTGCAGTTTTTAGAATGGTGTCACTTTTGGGTATTTTCTGCCATATAGACCCCTCAAAGTGACTTCAAATGAGAGGTGGTCCCTAAAAAAAATGGCTTTGTAAATTTTGTTGTAAAAATGAGAAATCGCTGGTCAACTTTTAACCCTTATAACTTCCTAACAAAAAAAAATTTTGGTTCCAAAATTGTGCTGATGTAAAGTAGACATGTGGGAAATGTTATTTCTTAACTATTTTGTGTGATATATTTCTCTGTTTTAAGGGAATAAAAATTCAAAGTTTGAAAATTGCAAATTTTAAAATTTTTTGCCATATTTGCGTTTTTTTCAAAAATAAACGCAAGTTATATCGAAGAAATTTTACTTCTAACGTGAAGTACAATATGTCTCGAGAAAACAATTTCAGAATTGCGAAGATCCGTTGAAGCGTTCCAGAGTTATAACCTCATAAAGAGACAGTGGTCAGAATTGTAAAAATTGGCCCGGTCATTAACGTGCAAACCACCCTTGGGGGTGAAGGGGTTAAAACAGAGAAATATATCACACAAAATAGTTAAGAAATAACATTTCCCACATGTCTACTTTACATCAGCACAATTTTGGAATCAAAATTTTTTTTTGTTAGGAAGTTATAAGGGTTAAAAGTTGACCAGCGATTTCTCATTTTTACAACAAAATTTACAAAGCCATTTTTTTTTTTAGGGACCACCTCACATTTGAAGTCACTTTGAGGGGTCTATATGGCAGAAAATACCCAAAAGTGACACCATTCTAAAAACTGCACCCCTCAAGGTACTCAAAACCACATTCAAGAAGTTTATTAACCCTTCAGGTGCTTCACAGTAACTAAAGCAACGTGGAAGGAAAAAATGAATATTTTACTTTTTAGCCACAAAAATGATCTTTTACAAACTTTTTTTTTAATTTCACAAGGGTAAAAGGAGAAAATGGACAGATAAGGTTGTTATGCAATTTCTCCTGAGTAAGCCAATACCCCATATGTGGGGGAAAACCACTGTTTGGGCACACGGCAGAGCTCGTAAGGGAAGGAGCGACGTTTGACTTTTTCAAACTAAAATTGGCTGGAATTTAGATTGGATGCCATGTCGCGTTTGGAGAGCCCCTGATGCGCCTAAACAGTGGAAACCCCCCACAAGTGACACCATTTTGGAAACTAGACCCCCTAAGGTACTTATCTAGATCTGTTGTGAGCACTTTGAACCCTCAAGTGTTTCACAAAAGTTTATAAAGCCTGGGTGTGAAAAAAAAAAAATATCAATTTTCCACAAAAATGATTTTTTAGTCCCAAATTTTTGAATTTTCCCAAGGAAATTGGACCCCAAAAGTTGTTGTCCAATTTGAACTGAATACGCTGATACCCCATATGTGGGGGGGGGAAACTGTTTGGGCGCACGGCAGGGCTTGGAAAGGAAGTAGTAACGTTTTGGAATGCAGACGTTAATGGGGGTCATGTTCCGTTTGCAGTGCCCCAGATGAGCCTGAACAGTGGAAACCCCCCACAAGTGACCCCATTTTGGAAACTAGACCCCTAAGGAACTTATCTAGATTTTTGATGAGCAATTTGAACCTCCAAGTGCTTCACACAAGTTTATAACGTAGAGCCGTAAAATTTAAAAATCATATTTTTTCCACAAAAATGATCTTTTCACCCCAATTTTTATGTTTCCAGGGGTAACAAGACTCCAAAAGTTATTGTGCAATTTGTCCTGAGTGCGCTGATACCCCATATGTGAGGGTAAACCACTGTTTGGGTGCATGGCAGAGTTTGGAAGGGAAGGAGCGCCGTCTGACTTTTTCAACGCAGAATTGGCTGGACGCCATGTCGTGTTTGGAGAGCTCCTGATCTGCCTAAACAGTGGAAACCCCCATAAATGACACCATTTTGGAAACTAGACCCCTCAAGGAACTTATCTAGATGTGTGGTGAGAACTTTGAACCCCCAGGTGTTTCACTAAAGTTTATAACGTACAGCCGTAAAATAAAAAATCTTTTTTTTTTTTACAAAAATGATTTTTTCGCCCCCAATATTTTATTTTCACAAGGGTAACAGAAGAAATTGGAACCCAAAGTTGTTGTCCAATTTGTCCTGAGTACACTGATACCCAATATGTGGGCGAAAACTACTGTATGGGCACACGTCGGGCTCGGAAGGGAAGTAGTGACGTTTGGATTGCAGACTTTGATGGAATGGTCTGGGGGCGTCATGTCACATTTGGAGAGCCCTGATGCACCTAAACAGTGGAAACCCCCACAAGTGACCCCATTTTGGCAAATAGACCCACAAGGAACTTATCTAGATGTGTGGTGAACACTTTGAACCCCGAAGTGCTTCACAGAAGTTTATAACGCACAGCCATAAAAATAAAAAAATCTTTTTTTTTTTACAAAAATGATTTTTTCGCCCCCAATATTTTATTTTCACAAGGGTAACAGGAGAAATTGGACCCAAAAGTTGTTGTCCAATTTGTCCTGAGTAAGCTGATACCCAATATGTGGGAGAAAACTACTGTATGGGTACACGTTGGGGCTCGGAAGGGAAGTAGTGACGTTTTGGATTGCAGACTTTGATGGAATGGTCTGGGGGCGTCATTTCGCATTTGGAGAGCCCCTGATGCGCCTAAACAGTGGAAATCCCCAACAAGTGACCCCATTTTGGAAAATAGACCCCACAAGGAACTTATCTAGGTGTGTGGTGAGCACTTTGAACCCCGAAGTGCTTCACAGAAGTTTATAACGCACAGCCGTAAAAATAAAAAATCTTTTTTTTTGTACAAAAATTATATTTTCGCCCCCAGTTTTTTATTTTCCCAAGGGTAACAGAAGAAATAGGACAAATTGCACAATAACTCTTGGGGTCCAGAGTACGCTGATACCCCATATGTGGGGATAAACTACTGTTTGGACGCATGGCAGAGCTCAGAAGTGAAGGAGCACCGTTTGACTTTTTCAACGCAGAATTGGCTGGAATTGAGATCAGACGCCATGTCACATTTGGAGAGCCCCTGATGTGCCTAAACAGCGGAAACCCCCCAATTCTAACTCCAACCCTAACCCCAAACACCCCTAACCCTAGTCCCAACCCTAACCACAAACCTAACCCTAACACACCCCTAATCCCAACCCTAACTTTAGCGCCAACCCTAACCCTAACTTTAGCCGCAACCCTAACCCTAACGGGAAAATGGAAATAAATACATTTTTTTAATTTTATTATTTTTCCCTAACTAAGGGGGTGATAAAGGGGGGTTTGATTTACTATTTATAGCGGGTTTTTATGATTGGCAGCTGTCACGCTAAAAGACACTTTTTACTGCAAAAATAGTTTTTTGCATCGTCACATTTTGAGAGCTATAATTTTTGCATATTTTGGCCCACAGAGTCATGTGAGGTCTTATTTTTTGCGGTATGAGTTGACGTTTTTATTTGTACCATTTTTGAGCAGGTGACATTTTTTGATCGCTTTTTATTTCGATTTTTGGGAGGTTAGAATGAACAAAAATCAGCAATTCATGAATTTCTTTTGGGGGAGGCGTTTTTATTGTTCCGCGTGTGGTAAAATTGATAAAGCAGTTTTATTCTTCGGGTCAGTACGATTATGGCGATACCTCATTATATCATTTTTTTTATGTTTTGGCGCTTTTATAGAATAAAAACTAATTTTATATAAAAAATAATTATTTTTGCATCGCTTTATTCTGCGAGCTATAACTTTATTTTTTCGCTGATGATGCTGTATGGCGGCTCGTTTTTTTGCGGGACAAGATGACGTTTTCAGCGGTAACATGTTTATTTATATCGGTCTTTTTGATCGCGCGTTATTCCACTTTTTGTTCGGCGGTATGATGATAAAGCATTGATTTTTTGCTTCGTTTTTTTTTTTTTTAAGGGTTCACTAAAGGGGTTAACTAGTGGGACATTTTTTATAGGGGGGTCGTTACGGACGCGGCGATACCAAATATGTGTACTTTTATTGTTTTGGTTTTTTTTATTTACAGGAAGAAATTAATTTATTGGGGAATATTTTTTTTTTTTTATTTATTTTGGATTTTTTTTTATAACATGTTTATTTTTATTTTTTTAACTTTTTTACTTTGTCCCAGGGTCACACCAGCGATCGCTCAGGCAGTTCAGCAGGCACTGAGGAAGCCACCTCCCTCCAGGACCCCGGCGCCATCTTGGATCCGGGTCCTGGGAGGGAGGAAGCCCTCAGAACAGCGCGATCACATCGCGCTGGTCTGAGGGTCTCAAGGGGGCGCGCAGGGAGCCCACTCCCTGCGCGATGCTTCCCTGTGCCCCCAGTACACCGCGATCATGTTTGATCACGGTGTGCTAGGGGTTAATGTGCCGGGAGCGGTCCGTGACCGCTCCTGACACACAGTCACGGGTGTCAGCTGTGATAATCAGCTGACACCCGGCGGCGATTAGCTGCGCTCCCCTCAGGAGCGCAGCTGATCGCCTATGACGTACTATCCCGTCCATGGGCAGAATGGCACGGGTTTTATGGACGGGATAGTACGTCTAATGTCAGAGAGGGGTTAAAATAGGTTGTAATTGCCAGACTTACCACTAGTGCTAGGGTCCTGGTGCATAAGAAGCTGTGGGGGTTCATTGACATTAGTTGTATCACGATCAACATCTTCATTTCCCTTCTGGTTGCAGTTTTCATAATGTGATTTCAAACGGCAAACAAGTCCTTGGATATCCTTTTGACAGTATTTGCACTTTGCTCTCCCACCTTTCTTTCCAAGCTCTGCTGGCATCTCAACAAAATGAACCCAAATAGGGTCTCTCTTACGACCTGCCATGGCTCACGCAGATCACTTCTGAAGTTTGATTGTTACTACAGCCAAGTACTGCTGACTGACTATCCAACAAGTTTGGGCATGTCAACTGAATGGAAAAAGAAACTGAAACCAAGCTACACAAAGTGAAACCAAGCTAGAAGTGTGGAGTTAATTGAACAATGATTTAAAGTTTTAGATTTTAATCGTGATTTATATTAAAAAAATCTTTTGATTTAAATCAGTGATTTAAATCATGATTAAAATCACGATTTAAATCGATCTGATTTAAATAGAAAAAAATAATTTGATTTAAATCATGATTTAAATCGTTGATTTAACACTAGAACTACTGATGGAGTCATTTTGACTCCTTTCGTTTTTTATTACTCTTCTGTGACTACATTTTTCAGAATTCCGGCTTGAAACTCGGTGACTTTTCCTCAAATATGATGTGAAAAAAGATTTTGTGAGAATAAATAATTTTGGTGAAAAATTTGTGCGTTTTTTTCAAAATTTACCAAGAACTACTGAAGGGAGTCATTTTGACTCCCTACTATATTTTGAGGTCCTTTTGTCACTAAATGTTGCTATAAAGTTTTGTGCATAATTTTTTCACTCTGTCTTATTTACCCTGATGTTCATATAGATGTAGTTCAATTTACATGTCAACTTTTCACATTTTCCTTGTGTTTTACCTGCTTGTATTACTGTGTAATGCTGAACAAAATAGCTTGTTTACTCTAGGCTCTTATCTTATGCTAATGAAGGGTGGTGTTTTTCTAAGGTCCTAGCAGGAGACAGTATTCTGGATAGTAACGTCACTCGATTAGCAGTATTTGGTGTAATGACTGGGGAATACCGTTTTGCAAAGCGACAATGTCTAGGGACCGCTTTGTTGAAATTATGAGGTTTCTCAGATTTGATGAGAAATCTACTCGATCGGAGAGACTGCAAACGGACAAGTTTGCTCTATTTTCTACTGTGTGGGACAGGTTTATTGAAAATTGTATTGCGTGTTACAAACCTGGCCCATACATAACGGTGGATGAGCAACTTTTCCCAAGCAAAACTAGGTGTCCATTCACGCAGTACATGCCTTCCAAACCAGATAAATATGGCCACAAATATTGGCTAGCTGTTGATAAGGAGAGCAAATATCTGGCAAATGGCTTCCCTTATCTAGGCAAAGATGACACACGCCGTGCTGAGGACCGTTTAGCTGACCATGTGGTAATGAAGTTATTGGACCCGTTTTTGAAAAAAGGTCGCAATGTTACAACCGATAATTATTTTACTTCAGTAAAATTAGCTAAACAGCTAAAAAGCAAAGGAACAACCATCGTGGGAAACTCAACAAGATAAGGCGAGAAGTGCCTAAAGAAATAAAATCCATGAAAGAGGAATTGTACAACACTAAAGTGTTTAGAAATGAAGACAATTTTACACTTACAGTATATCAAGGAAAGCCCAACAAAAATGTTGTCATGTTGGCAATGCCTAAAATGCGAAACACCAAATGTTTAGAAGGTGAATTCTGCGCCATATTTTCATTTTTATGCTCCTCCACCTACATTTTCTCTGCTTTTTGTTCTTCAGTTGTTGTTTATATGTGTGCACTTGAATAAAAAAAAATGTTTGAAAAACGTCTATTATAATTATTATTTTCTGTAGAAAAATAAGAAAAGCAGAAAAAAAACAATCAAAAGCATTACTGTTGGATCTCACAATAATAATACATTACAAAAAAATATAATTATTAATAAATAACCACAAATGAAACTCTAAAAATAAACGAAAACAAGCAAGGAGTCAAAATGACTCCTTTCAGTAGTTCTAGGCGGGGTCACGAGTCCAGTAGTCCTAGTGTTAAATCGGCGTGATTTAAATCAATCCACCCTGCTACAATGCATGGGCTCCTGATGAGGCGGCGGATGGTCTCCTGAGGGATCTTCTCCCAGACCTGGACTAAAGCATCCGCCAACTCCTGGACAGTCTGTGGTGCAACTTGATGTTGGTGGATGGAGCGAGACATGATGTCCCAGATGTGCTCAATCGGATTCAGGTCTGGGGAACGGGCTGGCAAGTCCATAGCTTCAATGCCTTCATCTTGCAGGAACTGCTGACACACTCCAGCCACATGAGGTCTGGCATTGTCCGGCATTAGGAGGAACCAAGGGCCAACTGCACCAGCATATGGTCTCCCAAGGGGTCTGAGGATTTCATCTCGGTACCAAATGGCAGTCAGGCTACCTCTGCCGAGCACATGGAGGGCTGTTCGGCCCTCCAACGAAATGCCACCCCACACCATTACTGACCCACTGCCAAGCATCCTGCACGGTGTTGGGCTGTGAGCACAACCCCCATCTGTGGACGTCGGGCACTCAGACCAACCTCATGGAGTCGGTTTCTAACCGTTTGTGCAGACACATGCACACTTGTGGCCTGCTGGAGGTAATTTTGCAGGGCTCTGGCAGTGCTCCTCCTGTTCCTCCTTGTACAAAGACGGAGGCAGGGTCCTGCTGCTAGGTTGTTGCCCTCCTACGGCCCCCTCCACGTCTCCTGGTAGCACCTCCAGGCTCTGGACACTACGCTGACAGACAAACCTTGCCAGAGCTCGCATTGATGTGCCATCCTGGATCAGCTGCACTACCTGAGCCACTTTTGTGGGATGTAGAGTCCGTTTCATGCTAACACGAGTGTGAAAACACAACCAACATTCAAAATTGACCAAAACATCAGCCAGAAAGCATTGGTACTGAGATGTGGTCTGTGGTCCCCACCTGCAGAACCACTCCTTTATTGAGTGTGTCTTGACAATTGCCAATAATTTACATCTGTTGTCTATTCCATTTGCACAACACCATGGGAAATTGATTGTCAATCAGTGTTGCTTCCTAAGTGGACAGTTTGATTTCAGAGAAGTTTGATTTACTTGGAGTTATATTCTGTTTAAGTGTTCCCTTAATTTTTTTGAGCAGTGTACTTTCAGGGTATGTGCAGACGATCAGTAAATGCTGCGGGTTGGACGCTGCTTACTTCTGCAGTGTCGAACTGAAAAGTCCAGATGTTTCAGTATAGTGGATCGGATTTCTAGAAATAACATGTCCGCTATACGTCCAGAGACGCCCATGGCTCATCCGCGGAGACGGACATGTGGCGCATATTTCCAGACCACAGCATGTCAATTTTACCAAAGAATGTACTGGATGCAGTAAATCATACCTGGCTGACTTCATGCAGCCAGTGCCAGATACATGCTGCCCATACAGCCAGAGGATCGGGCATCATGTATCAGGTTCTATTTAATACAAAGTAATATAAAAATATAGTTTGTAGGCGCTACATATCTTCTAAGATTTATCAAACCCTACTTTACATACAGTGGTGGCCAAAAGTATTGGCACCCCTGAAATTCTGTCAGATAATACTCAGTGTCTTCCTGAAAATGATTGCAATAACAAATTATTTGCTATTTTTATCTTCATTTAATTTGCTTGTAAGGAAAAAACACAAGAGAATGAAGCAAAAATCAAAGCCTTGATCATTTCACACAAAACTCCAAAAATGGGCCAAACAAAAGTATTGCCACCCTCAGCCTAATACTTGGTTACACAACCTTTAGCCAAAATAACTGCAATCAACCGCTTCTGGTAACCATCAATGAGTTTCTTACAATGCTCTGCTGGAATTATAGACCATTCATCTTTGGCAAACTGCTCCAGGTCCCTGATATTTGAAGGGTGCCTTCTCCAAACTGCCATTTTGCGATCTCTTCACAGGTGTTCTATGGGATTAAAGTCAGGACTCATTGCGGGCCACCTTAAAAGTCTCCAGTGCTTTCTCTCAAACCATTTTATAGTGCTTTTGGAAGTGTGTTTTGGGTCATTGTCCTGCTGGAAGACCCATGACCTCTGAGGGAGACCCAGCTTTCTCACACTGGGCCCAACATTATGCTGCAAAATTTGTTGGTAGTCTTCAGACTTCATAATGCCATGCACACGGTCAAGCAGTCCAGTGCCAGAGGCAGCAAAGCAACCCCAAAACATCAGAGAACCTCCGCCATGTTTGACTGTAGGGACCGTGTTCTTTTCTTTGAATGCCTCTTTTTTTTCCTGTACACTCTATGTTGATGGTTTTCCCAAAAAGCTCAACTTTTGTCTCATCTGACCAGAGAACATTCTTCCAAAACGTTTTAGGCTTTCTCAGGTAAGTTTTGGCAAACTCCAGCCAGGCTTTTTTATGTCTCGGGGTAAGAAGTGGGGTCTTCCTGGGTATCCTACCATACAGTCCCTTTTCATTCAGACGCCGACGGATAGTACGGGTTGACACTGTTGTACCCTCGGACTGCAGGGCAGCTTGAACTTGTTTGGATGTTAGTCGAGGTTCTTTATCCACCATCCGCACATTCTTGCGTTGAAATCTGTCGTCAATTTTTCTTTTCCTTCCACATCTAGGGAGGTTAGCCACAGTGCCATGGGCGTTAAACTTCTTGATGACACTGCGCACGGAAGACACAGGAACATTCAGGTCTTTGGAGATGGACTTGTAGCCTTGAGATGGCTCATGCTTCCTCACAATTTGGTTTCTCAAGTCCTCAGACAGTTCTTTGGTCTTCTTTCTTTTATCCATGGTCAATGTGGTACACACAAGGTCACAGGACAGAGGTTGAGTCAACTTTAATCCATGTTAACTGGCTGCAAGTGTCATTTAGTTATTGCCAACACCTGTTAGGTGCCACAGGTAAGTTACAGGTGCTGGTGATGATTACATGAATTAGAGAAGCATCACATGATTTTTCAAACAGTGCCAATACTTTTGTCCACCCCCTTTTTAGGTTTGGTGTGGAATTATATCCAATTTGGCTTTAGGTCAATTATTTTTGTGTTTTTTCATTGAAGACAAATTAAATGAAGATAATACCAAAGAATTTGTGTTTGCAATCATTTTCAGGAAGAAACTGAGTATTATCTGACAGAATGGCAGGGGTGCCAATACTTTTGGCCACCACTGTATATATTTTATAGAATGTGACACATTTTGTTAAAATGATAAAAGCATTATGATAAAAGAACATATGATAAAAATAAGACATATCTAGGTATATGTACCTTTTATTTTCATTAAACTTGTGCAGAAAACATTAGTTTTGTGCCTAAGTAAATGCTACGCCATATTAGAGATTAATATTTTTGAAGTAGCATGAAGTGCAGCTTTGTTACAGTGTAAGATTTCTTTAATCAGCCTTGACGTGTGAGCGCTCTTACGCTGGCTTATTCCCAGCTCTTATAGCCGTACTTCATACCAGGGTGGATAAAAATCATGATTTTTTTAAAAAAAATCAAAAAATCGGATTTTTTTGATTTAAATCGGATTTTTTTTATTTAAATAGGATTTTTTAATCAAGTTGTACACAAGCAAAACTTTGTCTTTTTGCAAATCAAATTATTTTACACAAATAAAAATATTAAAACAGTTGATGATTATGAAACCTAATAATTTTTATTTGCACTATTAAACAATCAGAATTGAACTACAGAGAGTAAGTACTTTTTAACAATAGCCTATCTCTAACGTTTGAAGTAAGCAAACATCTTCGGTGAATACATCAGTCCTTTAAGCCTACTGTTTATTTAGGACTTTTAATAGGAAAACTAGTTGTCCTGCTTTAGCAGTTCCTAAGCGGTTTCGGACTGTTGTGTGCACAAAACCAAATGAAGAAAACAATCTCTCTACTCCTGCCGATGAAGCCGATGCAGTCAGTAGCTGAGTAGCTACATTTATTATCTTCGCTGGAAGAACAAGTGATTGCGACTTCCACCAGTCCAGTGGTTTTAGTTCATTAACGACGTTATCTGCAAACATGTATTTTTGAAATGGTGCAGATTCACACTTCAATTTCAGCACAGTTGCCACAATGTCATGGTTAGTATTGGCGAGCCACTCCATTGCAGAGTTGATTTCCGCCTCAGATAGTTTTTTCCCTCTGTAGATGGGATTCAAGATATTGGCTAAATAGTGTTCTTCTTTTAATGCTTGGTCCTTGCGGTGGTGTATTGCAACCTTTACATTGTTTGAGAGGTTCAAGCGATCTAGCGAACCTTCTAAATCTTTCCAAACTTCTGTGGCATCAGCTATGGTTGCAGTATCTTTCTGCATTTTATCCAACGCAATAGATATTGGCTTTAACCTTTCCAAAAGGTCCTCGGCATTTCTCTTCACACCAAGATTTAATACTTTGCTTCGTATATTAGCATCAATTTTATCCCGATGTGTTTCGCAAATGGACACTAATTTTGACCAGTTGTTAATAAACAGTTCCAAGCATTCAGCCAAGGTATTCCATCTAACATCTTGTGGTAGAACCAACTTCAGTCCTCCCATTTCCTTGTAGGTTGCATGTGCAAAATGATTATTGCGGAAATATTTAACAATTTCTACAACATGTTCCTTGACACCCGAAATATGCAGGTCTTTTGCCAAAAGATGCAGCAAATGGGCAGAACAACCGTATGTAATGACATTTGTGTCATCCTCATGTGCCAGTTCCGCTCGCATTTTTGCCACATTGCTTGCGTTATCAGTAACTAAGCTCCTTACTTTACATCCAAACTGTTCTTGGCATTGGTGAATTGAGTTCTTAGCAATTTCAAGTAAATATTCAGCAGTATGTGAATTTCCAGATGTGTCGATTGTGTCTATAAGGTAAGTTTCACCATCTTCTGTTGTGACACAAGTGCAAATTATGGGGTCGTTGTGGATGTTGCTCCAACCATCCAAGCTCATGTTAACAACTTTGTCTTTCAAATATTTTGTACAAGCCGCTCTTTCTTTGTCGTATACAGCCTGAAGATGTTTTCCTGAGATATCAAATCTACTTGGTGGTTTGTAGCCTGGTCTTATTCCTTCGATCATTTGTACAAACAATGGGTGTTCAACTAGTCGGAAAGAAGAATTGGTTGCAAATATGAATTTAGCAATTAATTCATCAAAATGTTCTTTCTGGCTTGTCGTAGTCTTTAAAGAGGAATTTTTCTACACTTTGCACGCAAAGTTTTTTGTTGGGCTGCTTTGTTGAAGTTGTACCCAGATATTGATTGTCACGTGCAGCACAAGCCATATTTGACCCTGAAAGCACAGTAATTAAAAATATAATTCGACTGCGTATTTGAAGAAATATAACGAAAATATTTTGAAACAAACTTTTTGAACAATGTAATGGTCCTCGTCCTATAAGGGCTGTCTTAAAAGTTATGCTACTCAAGTTTCGGTGAAGTTGCTGTAATACTAGTAATATCAGAGCAACTGAAAAAAATTATGTCACAAAAGTTTTAAAAATGTTTTTTTTAAAAAATGGTCAATTTGGCAGACTTCAAAAGTGAATTGTAGCCTACAATAAAAAAAAAAAAATAGGCGTATACACACTCTTATTTTTACTTAACGTTAATCTTCTGTGAAATATTGCCTTAACATAAATTTAAATTCTATACTCCAGAACTAGTGCTAGAAATTTTTCTTTTCATAGACTTTAACCATCCCAGTAAAACGTCTGTTAAAATAGGTTGTAATTGCCAGACTTACCACTAGTGCTAGGGTCCTGGTGCATAAGAAGCTGTGGGGGTTCATTGACATTAGTTGTATCACTATCAACATCTTCATTTCCCTTCTGGTTGCAGTTTTCATAATGTGATTTCAAACGGCAAACAAGTCCTTGGATATCCTTTTGACAGTATTTGCACTTTGCTCTCCCACCTTTCTTTCCAAGCTCTGCTGGCATCTCAACAAAATGAACCCAAATAGGGTCTCTCTTACGACCTGCCATGGCTCACGCAGATCACTTCTGAAGTTTGATTGTTACTACAGCCAAGTACTGCTGACTGACTATCCAACAAGTTTGGGCATGTCAACTGAATGGAAAAAGAAACTGAAACCAAGCTACACAAAGTGAAACCAAGCTAGAAGTGTGGAGTTAATTGAACAATGATTGAAAGTTTTAGATTTTAATCGTGATTTATATTAAAAAAATCTTTTGATTTAAATCAGTGATTTAAATCATGATTAAAATCACGATTTAAATCGATCTGATTTAAATAGAAAAAAATAATTTGATTTAAATCATGATTTAAATCGTTGATTTAAATCGGCGTGATTTAAATCAATCCACCCTGCTTCATACCACTGATCTCCAAAACCTCATGTTCCTCTGGGTGCTATACATCATTTCAATACCTCTCCCCAGCCTCACGGTGGTTTTCCAGACTGATCAAGACAAAGTGAGATTTGATAAAGAAACTTCAACGACAGTCTGTCCAAATTTGTGTAAAAGAAATTCAATGAGTTGCTGGTAAGAGTGACTAATGCATTGAGATATTTACTCAAATACACCGACTTGCTAGTAATTCAACTTTGGGACTAATGTCTGAGATATTGGGGTGTTAACTGTTTAGAGACTTCTAATTTTTCCAACAAAATAAAAGTAAAAGAATGGAAAAACATAACAAGTAAACCTAACTAAGGCGCCATTAAAAGGCAAAAAAAATCTTAAGATGTGTTTCACATGACAATAAGCGGCACTAAAGAACTGCCCATCAGTAGGAATGACAAGACTCGTAAAAGTTTGGGTTCTGGTACCAGGTCGAACTTTAGTCCAAAGAACTGTAACCGAACTTGAATTAGAACACCACTGAAATCAATGAGGGGCCCGAACTTTGGAGCTGGAAAACCTCTGTATCTCCTCCCCGGACTCCTAAATTGTAAAACAGACTTCCAGGAAAAGTCCGGGTTCGGAGTTCAGCACCGGACACCCATTACGAACCCTGAACTTTACAGTTTGGGCTTGCTAATCTATACTGATTAGCTATTTGCTGATTGGCGGTCATTTAATAGTTTATTTACACAGGCAGCACATACTTCAGATAACCACTGGAAGATTAGTAACAGATAGCCAACTGTGCAATGGCTGCCATTGTTCTCGTTTGCACAGGACATGTTTACACAGGACAATGCGCTGTCGAGAACAGTGATATTTGTACAGACAAAAAGATCATTCCTCCCAACGAACAAGCATTTGGCTCGCTCGTCAGGTGATCAGCAGCCTTTTTGGACTGCATGATTATTCTGAAATAAGCATTCCAAATAACACTCAGTAATGATAATCATACAGTATAAATAGACCTTCACTCTCAGAAGCAAATCTATTCAAAGCTTCCAGGTTGAGCCATCAAGAACCAGGGTCCATAGAGCTAACCGGTTTTAAGGAGAAAGAACAATTCTCTTTAAGATCAATGACAATTTAGGACTCCCACCTCCTATAAGAAGTTTTCCGTGTAAGAAGAACATGACTGTTTCTATCATTTTTTCCACTGCCACATTACAAAACCAAAGTGACATAAATTGAAAAGACAGTACAAATCAGTAATTTAACCACTTTACACTTCTAATCAAGAGTTGGAAAGACAAAAGTAAATGTAATCAAATCATTGATGATGAATCAGCCAGGAAAGTAAATACAAAGCACAGATGAACCAGCACAGCAACCAAAAAGAAAGACATTTGTGTGTTCAAAGAGGACCTGATATGTCATACTTTAGGCACTAGATCACCTTGTCGATGGGACATGTGTATTAGCAATTTGGTATTATTTAATCATTGCTGACTGTAGGCTAGCCATACACGTTAGATGGCTGTCAACAAAAGATGCTTCAGCTGATTGTTCTCAGCTGACCTCCCATATACAGGAGAGCTCTTGTGTTCCCTTTGAGGAAGCTGCAGTCTGACACTTTGGCTAGCAGCTTATCTCGGGGAGAACAATGGAATAAGCAGTCCGAAATCAGACATGTCCAGTCAACATCTCTCCCAACCATCAGTTTGCCGGCACCCCAATAAACATTAGACTGTTGGCCGAACCTGTTGATTTTGGCGGATTGATCCAACATCAGACTAATGTGTAATGGGGCCCTTATACTCTGTACATAAATTATTGGCAAGGGGAATGGAAAAAAAATGTATGAATATTTATTGACATAGTGCCGCCTTTCACTTCAGATTCAATGGAATGAGCATGTTAAGGACCCCATAGATAGTTTGGTCAACTGTATCATGTATGGTGAAGTACTGATTCAGATGTTATGAGGCAGAATGAACCAACACAAAGATTTTCCAAAAGCCTATCCTTTACCGGAAGAAAAGCAGCAGATTTGTCATAGAGAACAGAGGAGTGCCTGGCTGAGCCCAGAATGGAGGACTCTGGAGACATAGCAGTCAGCCAACAAATATTTAATATCTGTCACTCCCAATAATGAGTGTACAGTGACAATGAAGCAGTCAATATGTTATGTGTGTGGCCCGCTTTACAAAAGCTTAACATTATAGTTTGTAACCCTGACGAGATACAGTCAAAAACTCTTTGTAGACAGGACACCTTGACATGGTAATTGGGCACACATATATTGGCCAATCTATGCACTAAGAACCTTCCAATTTTTGCAGATACATATTTCATATATACACTGTATAGCGCTTTTTTCAATTTTTTTCTCCCATTTTCTACGGCAGTAATGCAATTCCTATGCTCTAGAGTAATCATTCTTGGTAAGTTATGGAGCAAACCTTAATCTTTTTGAGTCTTTGTAGACAGTTACGTACATCACATAAAGGTCAAGGTAAGCTATATTTTAGGGTGCCAATGTATAATTTTGATGTTACTGGCTGATTATAGTAGTGTCTGATCATGATGATGTTGGGAAAGAAGGATCGGGCTGGATGAATTTCAGCACTAGATCCATTTGTTGTCCGGTGAGATAAGCCGTTGCCAGAGCTGTCTGTTAGCAGCTGACTCAAACTCTCCCCAGACAGAAACCATGTACACTCCATCAAGACAAAGGGGCATGTGTATAGGGGGCTCATTGGGCTGACATCTACTCAACGAGTTGGGTCACCAGATGACAGAATGTTAAGCCCAGAATAGTTATTTTAGTACACTTGGCATGTATATATCAGTGGTTCCATTTTAGGTACAGGAAACAACAAATACAGATATAATTGATAAGAGGGATACAGCATTAAAGTAAAATAATAGAAACTATGGGAGATGGGAATGAGACAACTGAAAGTGTTGTCTGAGAAAAGAGTAAATCGTGGAAAAAGCCCTGCAGGCGAGAGAATGTATGACAGGGTAATCTAATATATAAAGCTGAATGTATGTATGTGTGTATGTATGTGGGTATGTTTGTCCGGGATTGGAATCCGCACCGTCGCACTTACGGGCATGAAATTTTGCACGCCCGCACGTCTCGACCCCGAAAGCGTCCTAGGCTATGTTTTGAATCAAATTTTAACCCGCGCGTTCCAAATCGCCAAACAATTTTGGCCCTATCTACATAATGGGGAGAAAGCTGAATGCTTGTGTGTATGTCCGGCATAGGAATCTGCATTTACGGGCATGAAATTTTGCACACCCGCACGTCTCACCCCGGGAGCGTCATAGGCTAGGTTTTGAGTCGAAATTTTAACCCCGCGCATTCCAAATCGGCAAATAATTTTGGCCCGGGATAGGAATCTGCACCGTTGTACTTACGGGCATGAAATTTTGCATGCCCGCACATCTCAACCCCAGGAGCATCATAGGCTATGTGTTGAATGGAAATTTTAACCCCCGCACGTTCCAAATCGCCAAACAATTTTGGCCCTATCTACATAATGGGGAGAAAGCTGAATGCTTGTGTGTATGTCCGGCATAGGAATCTGCATTTACGGGCATGAAATTTTGCACACCCGCACGTCTCGACCCCGGGAGCGTCATAGGCTAGGTTTTGAGTCGAAATTTTAACCCCGCGCATTCCAAATCGGCAAATAATTTTGGCCCGGGATAGGAATCTGCACCGTTGTACTTACGGGCATGAAATTTTGCATGCCCGCACATCTCAACCCCAGGAGCATCATAAGCTATGTGTTGAATGGAAATTTTAACCCCCGCACGTTTTGGTGTGTGATTTTTATGTGCAGAATAAATTTTTGTTAACATAGTCTATTTTGTTACAGCTAAAAGCAGTTATTAATTAACCCGGGCGAAGCCGGGTACTACAGCTAGTGAGAGTATAAATGGTGAAGACTGTACAATGAAGAGGTGATGCAGAGATGACCAAGTGGCATAAGATGAGGTGGTAAGTATGCAAGTGGAAGTGACAAAGCTTCACCCACATACTTTGACAATTCTGGATTTTTCCTATTAAAATCAAGCCAATTTTTCCACCCAAATTGTACGTATAGGCAAACACTTTCCAAGTAACTGAATATTATTCTGCTGGATATGCATTGTTACTATGTTACTGCTACATAGAGAACTGAAGGGTGATGTGTAACAAAGCATGGAATGGTGGGTATTGACATTTCCTTTAGAAAATCTTTTCCACTACCCTTATTTAAGGCCGATAAGTTCTGGCAGTAAAGTATATACCATTTCCTATACAACAGCGTATATAGTAGCTGTATTTTTCATCATGTATTTCATTTTTTAATACACAACAAACCAATTTTAAAAAATGACAGCATTAATAAATACTAGTAGAAGTAATTTCATGTCTCCTACTCTAACTGCCAACGTTTCCGACGCACCCTTACTTCAGCAGCATTGGCACTTGAGGAAAGCCATATAAGACCGTTAACATTAGACAGGCTTTCTAAACAGCCTAAATATAAGCTGCCAGTCTCTGCTTTACATGTCGTTCTTAACAGCCTGCTCGAGTTTGACTTCTGCACAATCCAATTGCCTCTTTAATGTGAAATCTCTTTGTATACAATGTTAACATAAGCAGTGTCATTTTCATGGCTATGGGCTGGCGCCACACTGAGTATGGTCCAGCTGATTATAAATGCCAGTTACTGTCTATCAAAGCATTAATGAAGTATGATGAACTGTGTACCTGATGCAGGACAATCATGAATATTCACGGTTTTTTTTGCCCTGCAGTTCACTCTTTTTCATTTTTAGAACAAAGGTCCCAGAATAGAAAGAATGATAAGCAATTTTTTAAAGCTGGCAGAAGTTTAGCAACATTTTTAAACCAGACTGTCAGAAATTTAAAATCAAGTGTTTGATACATATTTTGACTAGTAATAAAATATGGAAACTTGCACTTACAATATAACCAGACATTAATCTTCTGTGGAATGTAGAGAATTATTAAAGGGTTGTCCACATATGTGTGACTGTAGACTTATGAATCCCCCCAGCACACACACTGTGCGCTGTGGAGATTTGATGGTTTCGAGCAGGGATAGGAGGGTATGTATGGATATACACACCCCCGGCCGCCAGTGGGCGCAGCTCACTCCATAAATTTATTATAAGCCAAGCGCACGCCCCAACTAGTGACGTGGACGGCCAGCGGCGTGTCCAACTAGAGAGTGCGGCCGTTCCATACAATGTATAAAAGTGAGGCCGGAGTATGTCTATGCATACATATCCTCATAGGAATGATCAATTCCCCAATAATTGTGGCGGATAAACAGTCTGCCAATTGTTCAATAAACAAGCAACATAAATATTACACCTGCGAAACAAAGACACTATGCACACAAAACATCTAATACTGATTGTTCTGTGTCCATGGGAGATGTGGTCAGCCTGTTTTAAATAGGCTAATAAAATGACTGCCAATATATATAATCAATATTCATCCAAACTGCTAAACCATCACAAAGTAAGTTTTGGAAGGTCATGAGCCCACTGAAATGGCCTCGCTCAGTGAGGGGGAACAACTCCTAAAATTATAGGAGAGTCATGGGAGTCAAAAGTCCACCAGCTAAAAATAGTTTAGCAAAGTTTATTGAAATATATCAAAAGTGCCATGACACATACATATAGTGTTAAAATGAAACATGAAGACTCAGGTGATAAAGGAGCGAGGTGTGCACACAAATATAAAGAGGAGCATTATTACTAAAAGTTATTTTATGATTTTACTACTATCAGTGTATGTTTTATGCCATTTTGATATATTCAATAACCTTTGACATGCTTTGGACACCGGTAAAATAAATGAACATAATTCACACCCAATTTATAATAACCAAATGTCACGTAATGGGAAATTGTGTGTTCTTGTTGCATCAGGGTCACAATGTTATTTACAAAACAATATACCGTACTTTGAGAAAGGATTATTTCTTTGCAGAGATAAAGATCCCTAATAACTCCCGCTATTTAGAAAAACGTAAAATGCTGACAAATGTCAACAGGTATCTCTCAGCAGGCAGTCAGAAAGATGAACATTTTTGATAACCCAATGGAAATTCCTAGATGTCAAAGACTGACCTTACAAAGGATTTTTTTTCTGCAGATACCACAAGAAAAATAAATTAGACAAATTCAACCCTGAACGTGAAATATTATACTATATAGCGTTAAGGGGTTTTCCAGTTTGAGAAAAGTTGAGCCCAAATGCTTTTATAAAATGAAGCATAAGAAACTGAACAGGTATTCACCCCCCCAGGTACAGCACCGATTTCTCCACCGCTGCTCCAGTTTCTCCATTTTGGCTCCAGTGATGTCATGCCTATGTAACCGCTACAGCCAATTTTCTGAGCATAGTGGCTCATGCCATCTCCATCAGCAGAGCTGCTGAGTTTAGGGATTGACTGCAGCTCTGCTGTTAGCTATTAACATGGCTCATCACTGCAGCAAAAAACACTGAACATGAGCTGCCGCGGAGAGTTGGGTTGGACCTGTGGAGAGTGAGTACAGGCACTTGTTGGTTTTGTTATTTTACATATATAAAAGAGCTGGGGGTCCTTTTTTCTTAAAGTGAAACCTTAAAATGATGAAAAAAAACTTTAAGGCTATGTGCACACGTTCAGGAATGTTTGCAGAAATTTCCTGAGCAAAAACTGACTTTTTCAGCGAGAAAACGCATGCGTTTTTATCGCGATTTTTGCACGGTTTTGACGCGCTTTCGGTGCGTTTTTTTGCACCTTTTTGACCGCAAAATTTTCCTGAACATTCTAGGTCAATTATAGGGGAAAAACACAGATTTTAACGCGAAATTAATGAACATGCTGCGTTTTTTTCCGCGATGTTTTTTTGCGGAAAAAAAAAGCACCATGTGCACAAAAATTGCAGAATTCATTCTAAATAGGATGCTTTAATTCAGGCGTTTTTGCAGCGAAATAAACGCGAAAAAACCCGCAAGTGTGCAACATAGTCTTAAAGGGTTGTTGAACACTTAAGTAAATTTTCTTTTAAGAATGGATATTTTTCAAACCACAAATGGAGGAATACTCACCTCCAGCATGACCAAGCAGTATCTACTCTCTTTGGAAGTCAACAAGTCCACTGATGACTGATTGGCTGCACTGTCCAGGTGACTAGAAAAGCGTGCCATTGGATATTTCTCAAGTGCTGCACTCTTCGATCACCTGACTGTTCCAACCAATTACAAGCTTTAGTGGGTCTTGTTTACTTCCAAATAGAAGAGAACTTGCTTCCACAGCTGTTGCGAATGCAGAGTTACCTGCAATTTATTGGCTGGGTGCAGAAAGTGAATATTCCCCCTTTTATTGTTACATCCATGCCTAAAGAAAAAATATTTCATAACTCATTTATCCAATAAAAATAATGTGGCTTACAATTACAGGTCTTTGTAGAGACACTTGAGGACTTCATGCTAGTTATGTGCACAAAATAAGCTATAGGAGT
>JARQOD010000001.1:711960789-711977311 GCA_033576555.1 Oophaga sylvatica
GTGTGTCCAAACTTTTGGGTGTGTTGTTGGGAAATTTTTATTATAAATCATTAATATATATATTTCTGGGGCTTTTTTAAATTTTTAGTACTTAACAAATTATACAGACATCCGTATATACAAAATTTAAGGAAAGGGTTTAATTTATTTTGGCTATTTCCCGCTACCAAAATTCCTTATAGCATGGGGTTAAGGGGTATCTTTTTAAACTTTGGTATTTGTACTCTCAAGAACATCAAAATTTAATTGGAGTATACTGTATATTCTTAATTTTTTGACCCCTCATATCCTTGGATTGAAAATATCTCCCCCCCGTGGACATTTTCCCTAGAATTTGTTTTTGTCCTTTTCTATATTTTAAATTACCTTAATAAAGTTTTAAAAAATTTTGTTTTTAATAAATATGTTCTCTTGGCTACTTTTGAATTAAGTCCATATCTTGTTGCTGTTATTTAAAAGCCCTTTGATTTTTTGCAGGGCTTTTTTTGGGAAAATCTCAAAATATAAATCCCCGGGCCCTGGCATTATTTGTCTGCCATTTTCCATATTCATTTACATTCAGTGTTGGCACAACTTGCGTGCTTTCTATTTCGACTACCGATATTTTTTGCTGTTGTTAATTTGTAAACTAAATCTAAAACTTGAAAACTATTTCCATTTTGTGTTTTATTCATAATGCGGAAGAATTGCGGGTTTGGGCAAAGGGGCGAAATTTCTATAAATAAAAGCGTTTGTCTGCAGGCTTTCCAAATGTAGACGGGTTTCCTGGGTGCCAAAAAATGTCTTGACACAGCAGTCCAATGTCCTTTGGCTCCCAAAAATACCATCGTCAACAAAAGACCTTTATTATGGGGGAGCAGAATAAGGTTAATCCATTTTGGCCCCCTTAAACCCTTTCAAAAGCCCCAGCTGCCACATGACTGTTACAACACATTGAGGTGGGGGGGTTTTCGGCATGGGCCTCTATTAAGTTGTTATTGGAAGCAGCAATTTCAGTGTCCCCCGTTGAATTCCGTGACTTTAAATTTAAGTTTTTCCATGTGGGTAGCAGGAAAAATTGTTTTTAAAAAAACTTGAAAAATTTCATCCTTTTGATTAGCTGCTTTTTTAAAAGTATCTGAGCAAAATGATCAAGAAAATCAAATTTAAAAGAGCTAATTTTTATTCCCACAGCGTTTTTACATCATCTCCTTTGCCCCCCATTGGGCACAAATTTAATTCTCCACATAGCTTTTGGAGTGAGGGAGGAAAGGGAACCTGGGGGAAAACCCCGAAAACACGGGGAACAACAAACTCTTTAGGGCTTGTGTAATTTGAACCTTGAACCCCAGCGCTGCAAAGCTACAGTGCTAACCCCATAACTTCTGCAAGGACTTTGTATGTTTTCTCAATGTTTGAGTGGGTTTCCCCACAGTTGCTCCAGTTTCCTCCTACACACTGATAGGGAATTTAGATTGCGAGCCCAGTGTGGGACAGTGATGATGATGTCTGTCAAGTGCTGTTGACTTAATGGCACTATATAAAGGAGTAAAAATAAATATTGCCACTCCTCCATGAACATACATGTATGCCATACATATCACTCCACTATGAACACATATATGTGAAGGCTCAGAGTCAGTAGAGTATAAGCCCATAGCAACAAAAAATAGAAAAATTGTATATCTGTTCACAAACTGAAAAATGCCTTGAATCGAGGTGCACTGCACTTAGGCTCCAGACCAACTTCTGGGTGTAAATATAGCAGCAACATTGAAAAATCCTGCATCTGCAGGAAATGAGGTACCGTAAGTATAATATTTTATTAGCAACATATTTAAAAAGGGGAATAAAAAATCAAAACATATGAAAATAAAATGACACGGGTAAGCGTTTCGAGCATAACTGCTTAGTCCTGAATAAGTGCAGTTATTCTTAAAACACGTAGGCCCGTGTCCTTTTATTCTCTTTGTATGCTTTGATTTTTAATGTTTACCTTTTTTTTAACTACCGTATGTTGCTAATAAAATAATGTTTTAGTATACTTACCTCATTTTCTGTGGATGCTGGATTTTTCCATTTTGCTGCTATAAGCCCTTAGCACTAATACATATGAACCTATATCAGGACAAAATAATTAACTAATCAGCTTAAAGAAAATTATTTATTATATTTATGACAAACTGATTTGTGTATAAGTAGTGAACTTAGTGCTAAATGTTGTATCATAATTCATTATTATTAATTATTCCTGAATAATATGTTAAATTATATAAGGATGAATGGTTACAGATTGATTATATAATTAGCTAACTATCTAATTTTGTATCTATCACTGATTTACCTAAATACCCTTGATCGCCGGTAAACAGGAAGTGATCGCCAATTTTCTTGATTGGTATATGACTTGGGCTTTTTCTCCAGGTGTGCACACGATGTTATGTGAATACTTCAGCACTGGGGATAACTCTTAATATCAGTGTAGCTAGAGGCTGAGCCTCATATCATAATGTGCTCCAGATTGATCCCATGAATGTGATGCAGAGCATTCACTGCCATGTTGGGATTTCTGGAAAAAGTGTTTATTTGTAGCTTGCAATCATATATGGCAGTCCTCGAAGTCATAAAAGGAAACTATTTCCTTGGTTCAAAGGCCGTTGCTTGAATAATCTGGGGGTTTCTAAGACTTTCTGCATGCATTATGGGAATTTTATAGACCTGAATAGAACATGCAGGGCTGGAATATTTATCAACCAAATAGTTGCCATATGTGACTCAGATGGCACAGCAGACATATTTTGGCCAGAAGTCAAGATTCTTCATTTTTTGGCAAGACTTTTTTTTTTACCAGCACCGTTATTTTGTGATACCAATTCATATCTGTCCTAGAAGGATAAAAAGCTACATGGATATATCTTGTAAATGCAGACTTAAGTCCATGAACCATGTTAGATTTATGAGCTGTCTTACAACCCAAAAAAGGTATACTTTTATATCTAGGTATATTACAAAGTGCTTTAAACTCACATTGTTGGTGTCAAAAAGAGAAAGGGAGTAATGAAAAACCGCAAAAATAATATCGGTAACATCTCATCCTTTAACTGGTTCCGACAGCTGGCCTCGTAGTACTCGGGTGTAGTCCTGACTAAATAATATCTCAGGTTTCTTATACACATTCTTTTTCCTTAGCTCCAGTTCTACTCAACATTCCGAATGTCTCGGATTCTCCAGAAAGGCTAACTGTAATTATATTTATTTTGTTTAGGAAAAATTTTAAGTCATCTAAAAGAATACACAAATTTGTTCTACATTTCACATTTATGTTTGTTTCTAGATGTGATGTAAATTACAGGTTTACCAAAGATTCTATGCTCGAAACCTGTGCCTAATGGTATTTCAAAGCAGCTTCTAGGTATGTACTCGCACAGGAAAAAAATTACAGTACGGTATTTATTTGGGGAAAAAACAATAGTCAACATAAAAAATACCTGTAAAATACAATGGCCAACAACAAGTAGCTATTTTTTTTTTATATCAAGCAAAATCAGGCACATTGAAATCAGTGGTTGTCCACCTAAGATCACTTTTTAAATAGAATTTATACTGTACTCCAGGAAATACCAGGCATGCCAGGTTATCAACTTCTAAATAGTGGGAATCTATATTTCTTCATCTTGTACATAGATGTGCACAAGGGCGAATTAAGAGTAGCCAGGGCCACAGGCAGTTTAGAAGAGGTGCCCCCCCAGGTACCCGATGTATCACGTGACATGTCACATGATCCCCTTTGCTAGATCATGTGATAGGTCATGTGAGCATCACGCAGGTGCTTTATTGCTCATTCGCACATGGAAAACTACAGACAAATTTCTCCCCTATGTACACCACTATACACAGCATAGTGGTATACCAAATATAACAGGTGTGGGAGTTTAATTTTCCCAAGGGGCCACATGAGAGACTGTGACTATTGTGAAGGCAGAACCAATAGGCCGAAATTAATTCTGCTCAATATTAATATTATCATATTAATTATATTTTTTATATTGTTTATCATAATATTGAGCAGAATTAAGTATGCTGACATCCGCCTATATACAGTATGAGCCCCTACATAGCCCCCTATTTACAATGAGCCCCCACAATCAACAACCAGAGCCATCAACCTATGGGGCCCTTATACATGTTATACATGTAAAACATAACAAAAAAACTTAAAAAATTCTCTCTATTTAGTTTTAAAACCCAAGACATAAATGCACACGCATTTTCACAGAAAAACAATGATTTATGAAAAAAAATAACAGAAATTAGTGGAAATAGGGACTAGTTTTGCACTTCTTAATTCCCTTCCTGACAGTGAAGGTTGGCACAATTAGTTAAAACAGTATGGCTCCCCGCTCCTCTCCACTGCCCCTATGTAGCCTTTCCACTACTCTAACTGACCTGGCATCCTCAATAGGTGATCAGATAATATGTAATGAACTTACATACTGTGGTGTGAAAAAGTGTTTGCCCCCTTTCTGATTTCCTATTCTTTTATTATTCTGTTTGTCACACTTAAATGTTTCAGAAAACTAAAAATAATATATTAGACAAAGATAACGCAAGTAAAAACAAAATGCAGTTTTTACTGTAAGGTCTTTATTATTAAGGGAAAAAGACATCCAAACCTACAGGGCCCTGTGTGAAAAAGTGATTGCCCCCTAAACCTAATAGCTGATTGGGCCACCCTTAGCAGTATCAACTGCAATCAAGCGTTTGCGATAACTGGCAATGAGTCTTTTACAACGCTCTGGAGGAATTTTGGCGCACTTATCTTTGCAGATTTGTTGTAATTCAGCCACATTGGAGGGTTTCCGAGCATGATCCCCATTTTTAAGGTCATGCCACAGCATCTTAACCAGATTAAGGTCAGGACTTTGACTAGACCACTCCAAATTTTAAATTTTGTTTTTCCTAAGCTATGGGAACCCCTGACTTCTCTTCTGTGATGTGCCAGTGCAATGACCTCATCGCACCAGCATGTATGCGCCAGGGGAGTTCCCTTCCGAGATATGTCAGCCATTGATGACGGTGAACAAAACATTATAATGAGGGAAATCTGGAGATGGGTGCTCCTGGAGCCTCGGGCCCCAGGCGGTAGCCCAGATTGTTCTCATTATTGTCCGTCTATGGATGGGCAGTGAAAAGGTTTTAGATCACAAGTCTCTGCAGTAACCCTTCTACAGCTTACTTAATAGATAATTTTGTGTAAGGCTGGCCATACTCATTAGTTAGATTTTGGCCAAACCTTGCAAATTTGGCAGGATAGGACAGCCATTTAATGTGTATCGGAACTCCCGACTTTGTCTTAATTGCTGGTGTCAGGGAGATATGTCACCAATTGAAGAGTCTTGGTGCAATCTGTGAAGACAGAAACGGGCCCAAGAGTTAAGGCGGCCCACTTCCACCTCCAAAGTAGGAGAAATAGTACATTATGATGACCTTTTGGGCTGCAAGAGGCCTGTGTATTGTTCTTGCACATCCGCTAGTGAGTAAAAACTCAGAACGGTGAGGGCTCAAGGGGTCTATATCTATGTAAATGTATATAATGAGCATGTAAGTGACACTTATCTAATGTTTATGTCCAGCTTAAAAAATACCTAATTGGGTTTTCACTGTAACCCAACGCATTTAGCTCGGAAGCAAAACTTTCGTGTTTCAAGTCACAGATCTACTCCAATGTGGTCTTTGTGTGTTGTGAATGCCCCTTGGCATCAGATGTGGTTGATATTTTGCAAACCTGACCAAATTATTTAATTTTGTAAAAATTCAGCATTTTGAAAATGCTTGGTTATACTTGTAAGTCTAAAAGCCCTCAGAAAGATTAGATAGTTGTCAGCCAAACAATTGTTCGGCCGATGCCTATCTCCCCATAGTCTCCGATAAATCAGCGAAACACTCTGGTGTTCTCTAGGAAAGAACTTCTGCCAGACTCCACAGGCATTGGCTTATCTCCGGGGTGAACAAGAGGATCGGCCATTGGAAATCCAAAGGGCCAGATCCCTCTCTACACTGATACGATCGGCCTCATATAGATTAGACTGGGCCTATCCTGCCAATATCATTGGGTCCTGGCATCTTGTAAAGAGGGCCTTTCACCAAATTTTTATGTTGAGCTGGACACACAATATAATAGTGGCTGGCTGCAGTGCAGAATAACACATTTTCTTATTTTTTAATTTAATTTCTTTGCAGAGATATTAGCCACCAACGTATTTGGCACCTATTTAGTTAACCTTAGGTAAGTCCAAGTGGGTGTTCTAGGTAGCACTTTTCCCTGTATGAGTTGCTATCTGATAACCACTTGGAAGACGTTAAAGGGTATGCCACACTAAACAATATCGCTAACGGGATCGCTAAAAAACGTCACTATTTAGCGATCCCGTTAGCGATATTGTTCAGTGCGGCAGCTTCCAGCGACGAGCTTCCTGCTGTGATCTCGCTCGTCGCTGGAATCGCTCCGGACCCTATTTCATCGCTGGCGCTCCCGCTGGGTAAGTATCTTATCGCTGTGTGGCACCTTTTCTTAGCGATTTAGCGGTACTTTTGTACGCTAAAGTCGTTAAGAAGATCGCTAACGGCGATAGCGTCGTTAACTATATCGCTAAATGCGGCAGCATTTAGCGATATAGAAACAATCCCGCTAGCGATCTCATTAGTATGCAACGCTAACGAGATCCTAGCGGGATAGCTTAGTGTGGCAGTACCTTAACTCATTAAGTGCCAAATACTTTGACACCCAATATCTTCAAACAGGCAAAATGATAAAAAATACACAAACTTTTTATTCATCTTTGCACCCATTATTACATTGTGTGTCCAGTTCAACTTGAAAGATTTGGTCTTCTTTAATGTGTATGGATGCCTTAGTTGTTTTCTTCGACGGGCTAATGTGTATGGGCTTGAGGCCGACTGATGATCGGCAGAGATGTCAATCACACATGTCCGATTTCGTTCAAACCAGCTCTCTTGTGTATGGAAGTGTCAGTTTAGATGGCCGTCGGCCTAAGCATCGTTCGGCCGACAGCCATCTAATGCACATGGCCAGTCTTAAGCCCCCGTCACACTAAGCGAGATCGCTGCTGAGTCACAAGTTCTGTGTGTGAGACTTAGGGCCCCGTCTCACATAGCGACACACCAGCGATCCCGACAACGATCAGGATCGCTGGTGTGTCGCTACATGATCGCTGCTGAGCTGCCAAACAGGCAGCTCAGGCAGGGATCGGGACAGCGACACTGCGGGTAACGTCGCCTAGTTACCCGCAGTGTACGTTGGATACCAGCGCACTGATGCAGGGAGCTGGTAACCAAGATACACGTCGGGTTTCCAGGCGCTGCCCGGTGCCTGGAAACCCGACGTGTACCTTGGTTACCAGCTCCCCTGCAGCAGCACGCTGGTATCCAACGTACACGTCGGGTTTCCAGGCACAGCCCCGCGCCTGGAAACCCGATGTGTACCTTGGTTACCAGGAGATTACTGGTCTCCTGCCTGCCACACGCAGCGATGCGTGCTGGCCAGTGGGAGACCAGCGATCAAAAAACAGTCCTGGCATTTCTGACACGACCAGCGATTCACATCAGGGGCCTGATCGCTGGTACGTGTCAGACAGCGAGATCGCTGCTGAGATCACTGTTTAGCAGCCGGGTATCACTGATCGTACTCGAATTTCCTGGACCTTTTTGTGATCGTTGGTCTCCCGCTGGCCAGCACGCATCGCTGCGTGTGACAGGCGGGAGACCAGCGATCAGGGAGCTGGAGCTGGTAGCCAAGGTAAACATCGGGTTTCTAAGCGCCGCGTACACTGCGGGTAACTAAGCGACGTGCATCGCGTAGTGCTGTCTTGATCGCTGCTGAGGGCTGCCTGTTTGGCAGCTCACCAGCGATCATGTAGCGACACACCAGCGATCTTGACAAGTTCATATAGTTGTCGGGATCGCTGGTGAGTCACTATGTGTGACGGGACCCTTAAGCCCGGGTCTCACATAGCGATACACCAGCGATCCCGACAACGATCAGGATCGCTGGTGTCACTACATGATCACTGTTGAGCTGCCAAACAGGCAGCTCAGGCAGCGATCAGCACAGCGACACTGCGGGTAACATCGCTTAGTTACCCGCAGTGTACGTTGGATACCAGCGCCCTGATGCAGGGAGCTGGTAACCAAGGTACACGTCGGGTTTCCAGGCGCTGCGCAGTGCCTGGAAACTCGCTGTGTACCTTGGTTACCAGCTCCCTGCATCAGGGCGCTGGTATCCAAGGTACACAGCGGGTTTCCAGGCACAGTCCCGCGCCTGGAAACCCGCTGTGTACCTTGGTTACCAGCGGATCGCTGGTCTCCCGCCTGTCACACGCAGCGATGCGTGCTGGCCAGCGGTAGACCAGCGATCAAAAAAAATGTTCAGGACATTCAGCGACGATCAGCGATACCCAGCAGGGGGGCTGATCGTCGCTGAATGTCACACACAGCGATATCGCTGGGGAGATCGCTGTTGCGTCACAAAACTAGTGACTCAGCGAGATCGCTGTGTGAGATGGGGGCTTTACTCTGCCCCAAAATTGAGACAGGATGTATTACAGAAAGTTATGTAAGCTCTGTGGCAATGTTACCTGATAGTATAGGAACCTTGTAACTACATATGGAAACATTTTGCCCTCATTCAGGATTTGCACCTCTAATAATTGTGAACTCTTTTATCTACAAATGTCTGATTTGTATGTTATCGCACATTGTATTTTCCAGTCTTCAAGGAGACTCTCTGATGTTTGCTATCAGAATAAACCATTTTTCTCGCAGCCTGGAAATCATTTATTCCAGGTTTTCAATCCTACATCATTAACAGTTTACATTGCTGGATTTTCCCCTTTTGAAAGCAAAATCTGGCATGCTTGAAATGAAAGAGACTAATGTGGAATAGGTAACTTTCATGCCATTGAGATGTTGGTAGAGATTTGTGTCTGCTGACTATATCTTAACAGATTAGTGCTTCAAATAGAGACATATCTCAAGACATTTGCATTTGATAAACAGAATCTGCCTTAAAGCCTGGGTCTCACATAGCGATACACCAGCGATCCTGCCAACGATCAGGATTGCTGGTGTATCGCTACATGATCGCTGCTGAGCTGCCAAACAGGCAGCTCAGGCAGCGATCAGCACAGGGACACTGCGTGTAAACATCGCTTAGTTACCCGCAGTGTACCTTGGATACCAGCGCCCTGATGCAGGGAGCTGGTAACCAAGGTACACATCGGGTTTCCAGGCGCTGCGCGATGCCTGGAAACCCGCTGTGTACCTTGGTTACCAGCTCCCTGCATCAGGGCGCTGGTATCCAAGGTACACAGCGGGTTTCCAGGCACAGCCCCACGCCTGGAAACCCGCTGTGTACCTTGGTTACCAGCGGATCGCTGGTCTCCCCGCCTGTCACACACAGCGATGCGTGACTGCCAGCGGGAGACCAGCGATCAAAAAAATTTCCTGACATTTCTGACACGACCAGCAGGGGCCTGATCGCTGGTACGTGTCAGACATAGCGAGATCGCTGCTGAGATCGCTGTTTAGCAGCGATCTCGGTAGCGATCTCGCTATGCGAGACGGGCCCTTTAGGGTATGCCACACTAAGCGAGATCGCTAACGAGATCGCTAAAACGTCACTATTTAGCAATCTCGTTAGCGACGTCGTTGTGTGTGGCATGTAGCAACGATATGGCCCCTGCTGTGATGTCGCTCATCGTTCACTAGCGTTCTGGACCGTTTTTTGATCGTTGGCGTCCCGCTGGTGATCCTATATCGCTGTGTTTGGCACCTTTTGCGAACGACGAGCGACCTTGTTTGTGACGCATATGACAGCGGCGCAGGCGGGACTAGGTTTTTTAGCGTCACGGAGTGGATCGCAATATCTGTAAGTTCTCTTTTGTGTCACAGAGAGGATCGCAGAAGTTGCAAAGCAGGCTAGCAGGACGCAAAGAGCAGGAGCGATGCTGGAAATTCCTATGAATCAGAAGCGCTCAGTACATGCTAATGACAGATCCTAACGACCGCCAAAGTCGTTAAAGAGATCGCTGACCGCTGATGAGTCGTTTATGAGATCTCCTGTTTGGCAGCTACTAGCGACCTAAAAGCGATCACACCAACGATCTTGTTAGCTTGCGTCGTTATCTTGATCGCTATCGAGATCGCTAAGTGTGGCAGTACCTTTAGGGCCCCTTCACACATAGCGACACACCAGCGATCCTGACAACGATATGCACTTGTCAGGATCGCTGGTGTGGTCGCTACTGATCGCTGGTGAGCTGCCAAACAGTCAGCTCGGGCAGCGATCAGGACAGCGACACTGCGGGTAACGTCTCTTAGTTACCCGCAGTGTACGTTGGATACCAGCCCGCTGGTGCAGGGAGCTGGTAACCAAGGTACACATCGTGTTTCCAGGAGCTGCGCGGCGCCTGGAAACCCGATGTGTACCTTGGTTACCAGCTGATCGCTGGTCTCCCTGCCTGCCACACGCAGCGATGCGTGCTGGCCAGCGGAGACCAACGATCAAAAAAATGTCCTGGCCTTTGGACAACGATCAGCATTACCCGGCAGGGGGGCCGGTCGCTGATCAGTGTCACCCACAGCGATATCGCAGGGGAGATCGCTGTTGCGTCACAAAACTAGTGACTCCGCAGCGATCTCGCTAGCGAGATCGCTGTGTGTGACGGGTGCTTTAGTAAGCCAATGTTGGTGTGGTATATTCATATTTATCTTTTCTGGTACAAAGGGCTTGCTGCATTCATTTGGAAATGAAAGAAATAAAGATTATTCACTAACCAAACTGAAATCCATATTAATTTTACTCTGCATGCGTGTCCAGGGATTACATGTCTCAATAAGAGAGGGTTTTAAAGATTTAAAAAGCAGATGAGGCACCTTAACCTAATTAGAATGCCAACCCTAATTGCAGAACACTGGGACCATTTTTACAAAAAAGGAATAGTTATATACTGTACATATGTATGTCTACATAAATTCTCATACCTTAATTTCACTATGTTCTCTAAGCTTGTATTGTGCCCACTTCTATAGACATGTGTAAATGTATTACCATTACTAATAGTAATAATAATCATCATATAATAATAGTAACGTAACTGAACAAAACATTGCAATTTGGCAATTGCTACCCCTCGCCACAGAAATAAAGTTTGACCCACTGGGTGAGGTATAACAGTCGAGTTCAGAGGTCCTCAACTTGTGGTTCACAGGCCTGTGATTTGTGGCTGTCTGCCAACTTGGTACGTTAACACACCCGTTCTAGCAAACAGTTATGAAGAGCAGGTCTTCAGATGGTGACTTTTTTAAGGAGCCCCACAAAGAAGAACAGATCTGGATGAGCATTTACTGGTCTTTGTTGTGGCAGTGAGGTGAATTAAGTATGGTAGGCTGGAGATAGGATGGTACTGCCAGTTAGAGGAAGGGCGTGAAGCTTGATGCAAGAATATCAAAGGTGGGAACCCTTGGATGTAACTACACTGCCTCTGTGTGATTTCAGTGGGGAAGCTTTGGTTGTCATTACAATGATAATGGGGGCTTTGTGTGTCATTACTGCGGGGAAAGAAGGGAAGCATGATCTAGATGTCACAACTCAGAGGACTCTGGATGTGACTTGTGACCCTTTATTAGAGCTGAAGTGTGGCTCTCAAGGTAAGGAAGATTGGTGAGCAATGGGGAGCTAGGCCATCAACTAACTTATGTCTTTGACAAAGGAATAACACAAAAAAGCTATAAACTGCAGCTTAAAATATGTATTTTCCATTGTTCACATCAAATGTGTAATTCGAATCTTTAACTTCATGGTGCTTGTATTAAGTAAGAATTTGGCCCGACTGTAGGATCCTCTTTTTTTACCAGATTCAGGTCTGTATTAATCCATAAGCAATTTTTTGCACCACAAACCTTGCACAAAGGTGTATTTCACATCTTGTATTGATAATTGCAATTGATGCCATCCTCTAGATCTGTGTTATGAGGCTTTCAACGTAGTCCTATACTGTGAGAACAGGTTGGGCTATTTTGTGAATGAAAGCAATCTGTAATAATGAGAAAATAATCACTGCTCATTTTGTTGTATTAGGAACATTTACGAAAGCTAATCTTTAAATAATGTTGAAAATTAGCAACTAATACTGCTTTTTCCAGACCATTCCTTGTATGATTTGTTTTAATAACCCCTAAAATGACTCTATGAATCACTTTTGCAAGAATATTGGGCTAAATTGTAAAAGACAGCCCTACAGATTAATGTACTTCATGCTTGGAACCCTTTTGTTCTACGTATAGGATGGCTTCCTATTGTAGGTCTGTTGTCCTGATAACCTTTTAGGCCTCTTTCACACACCGGTGTGCGCCTAACGGCGCCCCCGGCATTTAGCCGCAGCGCCGCATCAGAAAAACCGGATGCGCCGCTTGTGGTTTTTTGCCGGATGGTTTCTGATGCCCGGAGACATCAGGCGACTCCGGCAAAAAAAAAAAACGTTACATGCTGATTTTTGTCCCGGCCGCCGGAATGTACATTTCCGCCGTTCCAGACAAAACCGCATACAACGCACTGACATGCGGCGCCATCCGGTGCTAATGAAAGTCAATGCAAAAAAAAACGCATCCGGCATTACATTTCGCCGATGCGGTTGGAAAAAAAAATGCCGGAGTGCGCCCTCAGGCACACACCGGATGTGTGAAAAGGCCTTATATAGGCAAATAAGTCATAAAGTATATTTATCTCAGTTTTTATTATTTTTTTTTTTTAAAAGCATTCATGCCTAGAAAAGAAAATGGTCATTCCCTTTAAATCATGAAGTGTTGCTCTTGTTTTGTCAGGACATTGATTCACAAACAGAACTTGCCTACTAAGACATGTGGGAATAATATTTAAAATGCATAGCAACTTTTAACTGAACTCTATGTTTAAGAAACCAGGCCATAAAGAAGTCATTGTCTCCCAAACTTAAGATGGACCCTTTCCAGACATCCTCAATTTTATTATTATGTTATAATTTTTTTTCTCAATTTTCTGTACACCGTCTGCACAGACTTCCTGGAATATGGTACTGTAGGACTAATTTTTTTTTTTTTTTTTTTTCAGACCTGCCTTTTTCTTTGGGTCAGACTGACAATTGGGTCCGGCTCTGCTGTTCTTTCAGCCTTACTTTGAGCAATGAGTCCACAGGATATTCCATAATGCACTTTTCTGTTCTCTTTCAGCCATCATGAAAAAAGTCCTAGTCTTGGTCCCAGCACATATGGTATTCTGTAACCTTGCATCCAGACATTGTGGAGGAAAGTCTGTTTGACATAAAGTTAAACAGTCATAGTTTATTGTAGGTGTGGTGGCTAAGAGCTGGTATCTTGATTTGAGGAATGCTCAGAACGTTTTTGACATGACCTGCTTACCTGCAGTAGATTTGCCTTGGAAGGAAAAGTGTTTGTAAAGGTACGTACACTTTTCAGAATGTACTGCCATAGATTACAGATTTTTTTTTTTTTAATAAATCAATCGATGAATACATATGAGGATAAACAATCTTTGTAATATATTTATCAAGAAATCAACTTCTTTATCCTCTTAAACTGATCTTTCACTCTTAATTTATGGATAATACTGTCTTTGTTGAAGACAGGTGTTCCCATTACTCAGATAGAAGAATGGTAGTTGGTGCCTATAAAGTTCCTAAAGAGGGGAAGAGGAGGAGACAAATGGAGCTAAAGGCAGACATTCTGCTGCAGTTCTCCTGAAAAGACAGGTATTCTTTAAAGGGAACCTGTCAGCTGTTTTTGGCCGCTATAAGATGCGGTCCACTGCCTTTCAGGGATTATCTACAGCATTCTATTGCTGTAGATAAGCCCGATCCGACCGCAAGATAAGAAAAATAAGTTTTATTATACTCACAAGGTGGATGTCCGGTGCAGTCCGGTCCAATGGGTGTCGCAGGTCCAGGTCCGGAGCCTCCCATCTTCTTGCGACAACGCCCTCCTGCTTGCTTGATGGCTCCCTGGCATTGCGCTCCTGCATAGGCGTACTTCTCTGCCCTGTTGAGGGCAGAGCAAATTCCTGCAGTGTGAAGGCACTGTGTCTCTCTGATCTTTCCTGGCACATGCGCACTGCAGTACTTTCCTCAGCCCTCAACGTGGCAGAGAAGTAGCCTGTGCAGGAGCGCGTGTCACAAAAAGATGGGAGGCGCCAGACCTGCGACACCCATCAGACCGGACCGTCCCCTGGGTGAGTATAATAAGTTATTTTTCTTATCTTGCAGGTCAGATGGGGGGGGGCTTATCTACAGCATTATTGAATTCTGTAGATAAGCCCGAAAGGCAGTGGCTGCAGCTTATAGCACCAAAACAGCTGACAGGTTTGCTTTAAATCTAACTTCTAAGGTAATTGTTGGCCAATAGCCTGTTTTAGATAGGCTTACCACTCTTCCATACGCACAGAGTGGTTAGTTGTTAATATGATAATTTTGTACACATGGAATATCATTGTTCTCCTCGGCAGAACTTGTCCTGTTTACACAGGACAGAGTGCTGCAGAGTGTGATGTATTTAAGCAAGCTTAAAAATCATTTTACTTAACAAAAAGCATTTTGCATGTTGGAGTCCCACCTAATATTGAAGATGAATAGGTCATCAATTTGTTAGTCCCGAAAACCCCTTCAAGTCATCAGACATCTCGTTACAGTTACCATTGTCGGCCATCAATGCTTGACCATTTGCATATCTTGTTTTTAATTAAAAACGTTTGTATGATGCCCTGCATATTATATTTTGTTTCCATCAGATATTGTAGGTTCCATACAAAGCATCTTATGAAACATGTGTCTGGTAAAGGTAAATTCCTTTAAACCCCTCTCTGCCATCAGACGACTATTCCGTCCATGTGACCTGGACCATAATTCCCATGGACGGAATAGTACGTCATGGGCGATACAGCTGCCGGGTGTCAGCTGATTTATCACAGCTGATACCCGTACTGTGTGTCAGGAGTGGTCACGGACCACTCCCGGCACATTAACCCCTGGCACACCGCGATCAAACATGATCGCGGTTTACCCTGGGCACAGGGAGGATCGCGCAGGGTGGGGGCTCCCTTTGCGCCCCCCCTGAGACCCTCAGAGCAGCGCGATGTGTCGCGCTGTTCCGAGGGTCCGTCCTCCCTCCAGGTCCCCGGATCCAGATGGCGCCGGGGTCCTGCAGGGAGGCGGCTTCCTCAGTGCCTGCTGGAGCAGGCACTGAGAAGCCCGCGCACCTGCAAGATCGATCGCTGGTGTGACAGAGTGCTGTGCACACTGTCACACCAGCGATCTGATAAAAATACAGTGATGTCCCACCCTGGGATAAAGTAAAAAAAGTAAAAAAAATAAAAATAAAAAGTGGTAAAAAAAATCATAAAAAAAAAAAAAAAAAATATTCCCCAATAAATTCATTCTTTCCTGTAAATAAAAGAAAACAAAACAATAAAAGTACAATATATTTGGTATCGCCGCGTCCGTAACAACCCCCCTAATAAAACTGCCCACTAGTTAACCCCTTTAGTGAACCGCTTAAAAAAAAAAAAGAAAACAAAGCAAAAAATCATGCTTTATCATCATACCGCTGAACAAAAAGTGGAAATAACACGCGATCAAAAGACCGATATAAATAAACATGGTACCGTGAAAACGTATCTTGTCCCGCAAAAACGAGCCATCATACAGCATCATCAAGTGAAAAATAAAAAAGTTATAGCTCGCAGAATAAAGCGATGCAAAAATAATTTTTTTTATATAAAATTGTTTTCATTCTATAAAAGCGCCAAAACATAAAAAAAATTATATAAATAAGGTTTCCCGTAATCGTACTGACCCGAAGAATAAAAATGCTTTATCAATTTTAACCACACGCGGAACGGTACAAACGCCTCCCCCAAAAGAAATTCATGAATTGCTGATTTTTGTTCATTCTAACCTCCCAAAAATCTAAAAAAAAAGCGATCAAAAAATGTCACTTGCTCAAAAATGGTACCAATAAAAAAGTCACCTCGTCCCGCAAAAAATAAGCCCACATGACTCTGGGGCCAAAATAGCAAAAATTATGCCTCAAAATGTGGTGATGCCCAAAAAAATATTTTTTTCAATAAAAAAGCGTCTTTTACGTGACAGCTGCCAATCATAAAAACCCCTATAAATAGTAAATCAAACCCCCCCTTTTCACCCCCCTTAGTTAGGGAAAAATAATAAAATTAAAAAAATGTATTTATTTCCATTTTCCCCGTTTGGGTTGGGTTGCGGCTAAAGTTTGGGTTAGGGTTGGCGCTAACTTTTGATTAGGTTAGGGTTGGGTACGGTTAGGGTTTAGGTTTGGGTTAGGGTTGGGACTAGGGTTAGGGTGTGTTGGGGGTTTTGGGGGGGAGTTAGAATTGGAGGGTTTCTGCTGTTTAGGCACATCGGGGCTCTCCAAATGTGACATGGCGTCTGTCTTTAAATTTCCC
>JARQOD010000001.1:711977411-712011253 GCA_033576555.1 Oophaga sylvatica
GAGAATGACCTCACTCAATACAAGTGTATGGAGCAAGGCTATGCTCACTAGATGAGTTCTACCCTGGAGTATGTATAACCCATGCATACCCTCCACTCAGAAACCAGCGAATTCCCACATTGCACAGTGCATGTGCTAGGGGGATTCATAACTCTGCAGTCACACAGAGTGACTGCAGACTTATTAATTTAGACGGGACAAACCCTTTAGGCTATGTGCACTTGCTGCGGTTTTTGCGGCGGTTTTCCGCTGCAAAAACGCTTAAAAAACGCATGCATGTAGCATCCTATTATTAGAATGAATTCCGCAATTTTTGTGCACATGGTGCGTTTGTTTTCGGCGAAAAAACGCAGCATGTTCATTAATTTCACGGAAAATTTGCGAATTTCCCGCTATATTGTTGACCCTAGGATGTTCAGGAAAAAACGTGAAAAATCGCAAAAAAAAAAAAAAAAAAAACGCGCAAAAAAACCTGGGAAAAAGTCCGGTTTTTATCAGGAAATTTCTGCAAAGATTCCTCAACGTGTGCACATAGCGTTAAAGTGTTTCGTAAAAAGTTTGACTATATATTGTTTTTTTTTTCACAAACAAGAAATAAGTTCAAAAGCCACATAGGCATACTAATACACGAAAAATACTTGCAAAACCATTACAAAAGTTTTCAGTATAAATTTGTGGGTACTAGAATGGGAAACACAGTAAACCACCATTGTGGCTCTGCATATTTTGTCATGTTGCCAAGAGAGAAGCGCCATTCTGGAAAGCCTATTAAGAAAGATCCATCCACGCATCAATGATGTTTCTTTCCATGTGTTTTATTATTTTTGGGAGAGGGTAAATGCAAAGAAAACTGACTCTGACTCTATAATGACATGAGGGATTTGTAGATTCATTTATGTTGCGGTAACGTGCAGTATATGTACTTACAATATACTTGATATGCAGTTTTCCACTATGTAACCTTTGGGACCATATTTCACTGTGCACACCATTGCTAATTATTATGATAGTCCAACCACTGCGCAAAGTCCCAAAAATACTCTAATTTCTATTATTAGCTTAGTAATGACTTGGCCAAAAGTTCAAAGATCAGTTGAAATAAGGACTTGCTGGTACTTAGATGGAAATTCATGGTGCAGTTCACATAGGCATCTAGCTCTAGCCTAACATTACTTTTTAGTAATTTATCATATTACCTGTTGCTTTTTCTGCCAAAATTCCTCTTTTCGCACAGTTTTCGGTGTTGCATCGATTGAAAATTTCCATTGCTTTGGCATAACAAATTAATTAGTCTAATGTACTTTAAAGAGGCCCTAGATAAATGCATTCTGGCCTAGATGATTTGTTTGCTATTACATTATTAATTTGAGGTAGGGGAAATCTATGGTTTGTGTAGGTTGAGTAATTCTTGCCTTCTAAGTGCCTGTATTTATGAGGTGGCAGAGTTTCTCTGCTAGCACTTTATGTAAAGGAGTTTTAGCACTCCTACAAATCAACATATGGACTTAAATAGACATACTTTAAATATACTGTGTTTTTTATTACCATCAGAAACAGATGTTTGGAATATAGAAGTCTCGGTTTTAGTTACACTGGCCTTGTAAGTGAGAACTGTAAGTCGCTTAATTAAAAATAGAATTTATTTGACAAAATGCATTTGCAGGCGTTTTATGACTTTGGCAATGTATTGTCCTATATGAATTATTATACTGGAAACCGAATGTAATGATTTCATTTTTGTTGTTCTACTAATGAGGTGTTTCTTGTCATCTGAATTAATCTGGTTCAGTACAGCAAGGAAGTTTGATTTTTTTTTTTTTAACAATGGCTATCAGAGCAGATAGGTGGAGCTATTATTGGGCCACAAATTGCCTAAAGCTGACCATATGCAGTAGCCCCATGGAAATTTGCTTCTACTGATAAGGTGTTTGTGATGTAACATTATCCAATGTGCCATATGGGCATACCCTTTTCTCTTTCAACAGAGGACAGCATTCTTTTCTTATGTTGGAAAGATTTTCGATATCTGTAAAATCTTCAGGTGCTTACAAGAAGCTTAGATGTTCATCAGCCATGTGTAATCAAAGTTGATTAAACTGTTGATCATGTAATCATCCTAATCACAAATTACAACAGTAGCCAGAAATTGAGAGGAATATAGTCAGAATGAATGATTTCTTGGTATCAATTCTGTTTTTATGGAAGTGGGGCAGCACGGTGGCTCAGTGGTTAATACTGCAGCCTTGCAGCGCTGGAGTCCTGGGTTCGAATCCCACCAAGGACAACATCTGCAAGGAGTTTGTATGTTCTCCCCGTGTTTGTGTGGGTTTCCTCCCACATTCCAAAGACATACTGATAGGGAATTTAGAATGTGAGCCCCATCGGGGACAGTGATGATAATGTGTGCAAACTGTAAAGCGCTGCGGAATATGTTAGCGCTATATAAAAATAAAGATTATTATTTATTAAGAGAGGATGGAGGAATACAACAATACAACATTTGCACAGGATCTGGATTACTTCTAAAAGCCTAAAGGCCATTTGGCTAAATTGGCACAGGATCCTTGCCTTTTATTGACCAAAGAATTTTTCATTTTTGCGCTCCTGTATATTCCTCACCTTCTTCCAAGAGCCATAACTTTTTTATTTTGCCTTTGACATATATGGCTTGTTTTTCCAGTTTAAGCTGTAGTACTGTAGTATATAGGAAAAATCATGGTCTCCTATGGAGTTCAGCCTTGAGCAGAACTGTCTATTAAAGTATCAGAATAAGGATGAGTGATGCCAATATCTGGTCACTTTGGCCCTTATTTATTAAAGTGCTTGTTCCACAAATCTCAGACCCTGACACTCTCGATCATGGAGTTGTGCATATCTCTGCATAATCTTTCAAGGTTACTACCACATTCACACCATTCATACAATTTTATACCAGTTGTTATGCTACTACGGAGTGCTCTGTTTTTATTCATGAAGCTCAGCCTGTGGCTGAGCTTCCCTGGAGGACCAAGATGGCAGCCATGGGGCCTTCAGCAAGCCCTTGGTAAACCATCAGAACTTTGTGACCAGAAACTGCACCATTTCAAGGGAACTTGTCACCTCAGAAAATGCTATTTACCTACAGATGTAAGGTTAATCTGCAGGTGAAGAGCATTACCTGCCTAGCTACCTTACTGGAATTACAGCTACCAGAAGAACATAAACTTATTTCCTCCCGGAAATCTTTCTATCGTGGGCTGGTTCACAGAGTGGTTGCAGTCATTGCTTACAGCACTTCTCACTATACTGTGAGCTGCAGCTGTAAGCACACCCCAGCACTTTAATTGACAGAGAACTCCACAGGACATCAGTGCAGAAAGAGCTGTCAGTGTCAATGTGTATTTAAGTCCATTTTCTTCTGCTTACCGCACTTTCAGTAAGGCTCCCAGGCACAATTGTACAGCTACCAGAAGAACATAAACTTATTTCCTCCCAGAAATCTTTCTATCGTGGGCTGGTTCACAGAGTGGTTGCAGTCATTGCTTACAGCACTTCTCACTATACTGTGAGCGGCAGCTGTAAGCACACCCCAGCACTTTAATTGACAGAGAACTCCACAGGACATCAGTGCAGAAAGAGCTGTCAGTGTCAATGTGTATTTAAGTCCATTTTCTTCTGCTTACCGCACTTTCAGTAAGGCTCCCAGGCACAATTGTACAGCTACCAGAAGAACATAAACTTATTTCCTCCCGGAAATCTTTCTATCGTGGGCTGGTTCACAGAGTGGTTGCAGTCATTGCTTACAGCACTTCTCACTATACTGTGAGCGGCAGCTGTAAGCACACCCCAGCACTTTAATTGACAGAGAACTCCACAGGACATCAGTGCAGAAAGAGCTGTCAGTGTCAATGTGTATTTAAGTCCATTTTCTTCTGCTTACCGCACTTTCAGTAAGGCTCCCGGGCACAATTGTAATATTATTTACATGCAGGTTTCCAAAGTGAAAGGTTCCCTTTAAATGCCATGGTCATAGATTGACAGTGGCATCTAAATGGGTTAACAGCCAAACTGCTAGACACAGATGGTTACTGGAGGACCCAAACCAGGATGTTTATTCATGTCCAAATGTAAGGGGTGAAAGGAATTCATTTAGCATAAATCAGAGACCAGTTTCCATTATTACAGCCACATACTGTATGTTTCACTCTGAAACACTGAAGCATTTCAGGTAAAATATACTTTCAACTTTCAAATATACTACCAATAGTAATGCAATTGGATGACGAAGCAGGATCTCGCCAGCTTTTACCTGTCCCGCTTCCCTAGGTTCACAGATGTCACCCTTTACCAGGTACGGACTGGGGCTGTAATTCAGCCCTGGCATTTGAAGTCACACAGGCCCATGTCGTCCCCATCCCCAAGTACAAGATGGGTATATATTACTAATATTACCCTGGATGGGGGAAAACAAGATTTACTACAAGACTAATATTTCTAATGATACCTGTGGCCTGCTGGTAAGTGACGGAGACTTTGTGCTCCATCACAACTCTTATCAGTATAGGTGTCTTGAAAACACAGATTCTGCTAACAACGTAGTAGACAAGGCAGCCCACGACCAGACAGGCCCTTCTGGCATTTTCCAGAATTGCCTAATGGCCAGTCCGGCCCTACCCTTAACACACATTGGGAGAGATCTATCAGTCAGGGAGATTGTAGAGGGAGACGCAGCCAGGGATCTGTGCTGAGGGGCGTGGAAAAGGTTGCGCTCAATCACGCCTATCGAGGTCGTGATCTTTAACAATACATGCTGTGTGGCACGTCCCAACGACCGCCGAAGTCGTTATACTGATCGCTGATGCGTCGTTATTGAGATCGTCCTGTTTGGCAGCTACTAGCGACCTTAAAGCGATCACACCAACGATCTCGTTAGCTTGCGTCGTTATCGTGATCGCTAGCGAGATAGCTTAGTGTGGCAATACCTTTAAGGGTATGCCACACTAAACAACATCGCTAACGGGATCGCTAAAAAACGTCACTATTTAGCGATCCCGTTAGCGATGTTGTTATGTGCGGCAGCTGCCAGCGACGAGCTTCCTGCTGTGATCTCGCTCGTCGCTGGAATCGTTCCGGACCCTATTTTCGTCGCTGGCGCCCCGCTGGGTAAGTATATATCGCTAGTGTGGCACCTTTTCTTAGCGATTTAGCGGTACTTTTGTACCGCTAAAGTCGTTAAGGAGATCGCTGACCGCGATAGCGTCCTAACGACATCGCTAAAATAGGTAGCCACTAGCGATATAGAAACAATCCCGCTAGCGATCTCATTAGTATGCGACGCTAATGAGATCGCTAGCGGGATTGTCTAGTGTGGCAGTACCTTACGACTAGTTATCATAGTTGCATCGTCCCATTGTTGAAAAAGCCACAGCATTTCATAGTGTTGGAAATGCTGCAATCACTCAGCCATTGTATGGTTCATTCTGTTCAAGGTTCAGGCACAAGTGTGTCCAAATAAGTTGTCATATTCCAAAGTCCTTTTCCATGGATTCCTTTTTTCTTCTCTTAAGGTACTGTCACACTAAGCAAGATCGCAAGCTTAAGCGTCAGCGATTTTATGACGCAGCAGCGACCTCGTTAGCGACGCAGCTGTGTGTGACATGTAGCGGAGATGTGGCCCCCGCTGCGATGTCGCTGATTGTTCATGAACGTTCTGAGCCGTTTTTTGGTCGTTGGTGTCCCGCTGGTGAGCCTGAATCGCTGAGTGTGACACCCTTTATGAACGACTTTACCAGCGGCGCAGGCGGCACTAGGTTTTCCCAACGACCGCAGAGGTCGTTATACTGATCGCTGAAGAGATCTTTGTGTTTGGAAGCTAACTAGCGACCATATAGCGATCGCACCAACGATCTCACCAGGTCGTGTCGTTGTCGTGATCGCTGGTGCGATCGCTAAGTGTGACAGTGCCTTGAGGGCGTAGTATCCAAGGACTCAGGGAAACGCTATGTGTAGAGAGATAGCAGCAGGAGTGGTTTACATATCCTCACACATCTGTAGGATTATTTTTGAAGGATATACCTGTTGTTAGTTTTGGCCTTGAAGCTAAACATGCTAAATTAGTTCTCAAGCCTTGTTGACAAGTGCTGTTCTCTTGCAGACGGTGTGGGTTTAGCTTGTTTAAACAAGCACTTTTGTTTCATGTGACAAGGCTCTTGTTTGTTTTATGGATGATCAAATAAAAGATTATGGCTAAGAAATCAGAACACACTGCTCCGTAACACTGCTTATATAAGATTGCTTTACTGTAACAATATCTTTTTACCGTTAATAAGGACAGACATGCATGCAAAATACAATTGTATTTTGTGACCAAGCTGATTATAAACACAAGGATTAACCCATCAGATATTTCTTGACTATTCTATATCAATAAATAACTATTTTTTGCTAAGTTGTACTTAATTCTATTTACAAGAAAAATTATTGCAGTGTGTTTGTGGCTACCTGTTGGCCAATCAAACTTTTAACATAGCTGCCACACAATTGATCCCATTATTATTGATTTATTATTGATTATAGGAGGCATGATACTAATGATTTTGGCTGCATCTTGTAATTAATCCCTCTTGTTATTTCTTTGATTAGACTTCATTCATAGTTCCATGTTTTTATCGTATGTGGGAAAAAAACGGACAGATTTTCATCAGTGTTTGGTCAGTATGTGTGTTTGTCCCTTGAGCAGTTTTCTCAAAAACGTCTGTGCCAAAAGAAAAAAAAAATAGATTCCAGAGCTTCTGCTACCCATTACAGTATTAAAGATGGAAGTACACAAATTGTTGTGGAAATGTGAATAGCCCTATAAACTATAAGGGCATGTGTATATCTGTGCACGGATAGAACCTGTACTTAATAAAACATACATCTGAATTAGGCTTAAACCCCTGGTATGATTAAAGGCCTCCATACACATTTGATTGATGTAAGTTGAACTCATACAAATTTAATCATGGTTGCACCAAAATTGATGTCTACTGACTTCTCCCTAACAGTGAAGCCCCCATACACACTAGACTAATGTCAATCGAACTAACTAATATCGATGTGTTCGGTGTAAGTCTAACGAGTATAGGAGCTCCGACATGTCTGATTTCCGACTGCTGATATTGTCCCCAATAATAAGCCATCACCAGATATGTCTGACGATGGTGCTCTCATAAAGAAACATGGGAGTGCTGCTGTGTAGGGAGAGTTGGCCAAGATGCAGGCCAAATGATTGGAGGATCGTTTATCTGACTGCCATCTCGTGTATGGAGGGCATTATTGACAGGAAAGGGAAAGATAAATCATGCTGATAATTCAACATCCTATCCTTTTGTTTCTGCAGATAATAAGTCATTGACAGGTGCGTCTGGGAGCATCTTCAACATGCTTCACCAAACTGAGCATGCATGCATTTGGCCTAACTGGGTAGATAGCTCGTTCAGCCAACTACTATTTAATATGTATGCCAGAAAGGAGGACCAGGGTATGGCGCTTTCCTTGCCACCAAGAGAATTCAAAGTGAAACTTCAGGTTGCTTGTAGGAAAATTTTTATTCAAAACACCTGAAGTCATACACGTGAAGAAGGCTGCAAACAGCCGAAACGCTTTGTGCATATAGTTTATTTGTTGTATAGCAGTTTGAATAAAATTTTACCTGAAAGCAACTTGAAGTTCCTGCACCTTGATTTCTCTTGGTGGCAAAGACAGTACCATGCCCTGGTCCTCCTTTCTGGCATCCATGTTGTGGGATACGCCTGTTTCAGGGTCCAATCCCTCCTCACCAGGTCGGCAGCAGTCTTTTGCAAATACATCCATACTTCAATTGGGAGTTGTGCCTCTGTTTGCACAACCGCATCAGGTGAGCAATTTTCTAAGATACTCACCTTCTCAATTGATTAAATCTTACTAATTACTCTTACTACTGCAAATTTGAATTTTAAAACAACCAGTAATTGTTAAAGGTGCTATGGCCGAATATTTAGTGTAGCATATCAAGTGACTAGTGGATATTGATCAGTACATGCTATGTTGATTTGACTTATTTCTGTTGAATTGATCACTGCATTCTTATTAATATTGGTGCAGCACCAGTGTCACATTTAAGTACGGTACTTTAATCTCAAAGCACACCTCAGACTGAATGAATGTACTGCTGCCCCCCATAGCGTTATATTGTCAGTAAACCTGCCTCTGCAGCTAAAGATGTTTTAAAGAAGATTTACACCAGTGCAGATAACTGACATTTTCACCAGCCAAGCAAGACATTCCTAATATTTACATTGCTTGACGGAAGATCTAAATTCCTCATCTGTTAAAGTGCCCTAAGAAAAAGGTGTGACACACCATTCATGTCATAACAAAACCTGTGCTTAAGACTGGCTGGCAAATATCTAATGTATCCGAGAAAACCCTTACTGTACATCACAAAATGGCATACATTAAATCATGTTAGCCTTTTATGGGAATGTAAAGTTACTAGGAGAAAGATGTTAAAAATGTGGATTCAGTTTACGTAATGGGAAGAAGCAAATGTCGAATGCCATTGTGACTGGCAGCAATCAAGATTTATTTGCTTAGTTTGTAATGTGGTTTTATCCTGATGTTCTTGTAAAGTTCCCATGAACTATAATGTAAACTTCTGGGACAAAGTAACTAAATATTGGTAGTAAGGGCCCCGTCTCACATAGCGAGATCCCTAGCGAGATCGCTGCTAAACAGCGATCTCAGCAGCGATCTCGCTATGTCTGACACGTACCAGCGATCAGGCCCCTGCTGTGAATCGCTGGTCGTGTCAGAAATGCCAGGACTTTTTTTTGATCGCTGGTCTCCCGCTGGCAGGCACGCATCGACTGTTTGTTGGATACCAGCGCGCTGCTGCAGGGGAGCTGGTAACCAAGGTACACGTCGGGTTTCCAGGCACCGCGCAGCGCCTGGAAACCCGACGTGTACCTTTGGTTACCAGCTCCCTGTATCAGCGCGCTGGTATCCAACGTACACTGCGGGTAACTGGGCAACGGTACCCGCAGTGTCGCTGTCCTGATCGCTGCCTGTTTGGCAGCTCAGCAGCGATCATGTAGCGACACACCAGCGATCCTGATCGTTGTCGGGATCTCTGGTGTGTCGCTATGTGAGACGGGGCCCTTAGACTCACATAAACACTTGGATTAGGCATACATACAAAGCTCCTGAACTCTTCCTTACATACCTGTTAATAAGTTGTTCTGATTGTGCAGCTATAGTTTACATGACTTGCAATGGTCCTGAACTCAGAGCTACATTCATTGTCTTTCTGGATGCTACTGGAACCAGTCAGAAGGTTGTCATCAAACACATCCCTAACAGCTCAGCCGATCCTCAAAAATGCAATGCGTCTTTTTCTTTGTTTTACATCCCAAAATGTGGAAACACTGAACCAGCTACAATAGCTAAAAGTGGACCTCCCATCAGGCTATTCAGACCGACAATGGGGAAAATAAGTATTTGATACACTGCTGTTGTTGCAAGTTTCCCACCTTACAAAGAATGGAGAGGTCTGTAATTTTTATCGAAGGTACACGTCAGCTGTGAGAGACAGAAACTAAAAAGAAACAAAAGAAAACACAGAAAATCACATTAAATTGTGTTGAATTGTATGAAATAAGTATTTGATCACTTACAAACCAGTAAGAATTCTGGCTCTCACAGACAGCCCCAAAACCTGAAAGATGTGGAGAAGATCTATATGGATGAATGGGCTAAAATCCTTGCTCCAGTGTGCAAACTTGGTCAAGAACTACAGGAAACGTCTGACCTCTGTAATTGTCAACAAAGGTTTTTCTACTAAACACTAAAGGGTATGCCACACTAAACAACATCGCTAACGGGATCGCTAAAAAACGTCACTATTTAGCGATCCCGTTAGCGATGTTGTTGTGTGCGGCATCTACCAGCGACGTGGCCCCTGCTGAGATCCTGCTGTGATCTCGCTCGTCGCTGACATCGTTCCGGACCCTATTTTATCGTCGGCGCCCTCGCTGGTAAGTATATATCGCTGAGTGTGGCACCTTTTCTTAGCGATTTAGTGGTACTTTTGTACCGCTAAAGTCGTTAAGGAGATCGCTAACCGCGATAGCGTCCTTAACGACATCGCTAAGTTAAGCCGCTATCAGCGATATAGAAACAATCCCGCTAGCGATCGCATTAGTATGCGTCGTTATCGTGATCGCTAGCGGGATTGTTTAGTGTGGCAGTACCTTAAGTTCTGTTTTTCTATTGTATCAAATACTTATTTCATGCAATAAAATGCAAAGTAATTATGTAAAAATCATACAATGTGATTTTCTGTTTTTTATTTTTAGATTCTGTCTCTCACAGTTGAAGTGTACAGTCATGGCCAAAAGTTTTGAGAATGACACAAATATTAATTTTTACAAAGTCTACTGCTTCACTTTTTCTAATGGCAATTTGCATATACTCCAGAATGTTATAAAGAGTGATCAGCTTAACAGCAATTACTTGCAAAGTCAATATTTGGCTAGAAAATGAACTTTATCCCCCAAAACACATTTCAACATCATTGCAGCCCTGCCTTAAAAGGACCAGCTAACCTCTTTTCAGTGATTGATCCATTAACACAGGTGTGGATGTTGATGAGGACATGGCTGGAGATCAATCTGTCATGATTAAGTAAGAATGACACCACTGGACACTTTAAAAGGAGGCTGGTGCTTGGCATCATTGTTTCTCTTCTGTTAACCATGGTTATCTCTAAAGAAACACGTGCAGTCATCATTGCAATGCACAAAAATGGCCTAACAGGGAAGAGTATCGCAGCTAGAAAGATTGCACCTCAGTCAACAATCTATCGCATCATCAAGAACTTCAAGGAGAGAGATTCCATTGTTGCCAAAAAGCTCCAGGGGCCCAAGAAAGACCAGCAAGCGCCAGGACTGTCTCTTAAAAGTGTTTCAGCTGCGGGATCGGGCTACCAGCAGTGCAGAGCTTGCTCAGGAATGGCAGCAGGCAGGTGTGAGTGCATCTGCACGCACTGTGAGGCGGAGACTCTTGGAGCAAGGCCTGGTCTCAAGGAGGGCAGCAAAGAAGCCACTTCTCTCCAGAAAAAACATCATGGACAGACTGATATTCTGCAAAAGGTTCAGGCAGTGGACTGCTGAGGACTGGGGTAAAGTTATTTTCTCTGATGAATCCCCTTTTCGATTGTTTGGGACATCAGGAAAATGCTTCATTCGGAGAAGACAAGGTGAGCGCTACCACCAGTCTTGTCTCATGCCAACTGTTAAGCATCCTGAAACCATTCATATGTGGGGTTGCTTCTCAGCCAAGGGAATCGGCTCTCTCACAGTCTTGCCTAAAAACACAGCCATGAATAAAGAATGGTACCAGAATGTCCTCCAAGAGCAACTTCTCCCAACCCTCCAAGAGCAGTTTGGCGATCAACAATGCCTTTTCCAGCATGATGGAGCACCTTGCCATAAAGCAAAGGTGATAACTAAATGGCTCAGGGAACAAAACATAGAGATTTTGGGTCCATGGCCTGGAAACTCCCCAGATCTTAATCCCATTAAGTACTTGTGGTCAATCATCAAGAGACGGGTGAACAAACAAAAACCTAAAAATTCTGACAAAATGAAAGCATTGATTGTGCAAGAAAGAACTGCTATCAGTCAGGATTTGGTCCAGAAGTTGATTGAGAGCATGCCAGGGAGAATTGCAGAGGTCCTGAAGAAGAAGGGTCAACACTGCAAATATTGACTTGCTGCATTAACTCATTCTAACTGTCAATATAAGCTTTTGTTACTCATATGTTTGCAATTATTTTATTTCTGTCTGTGATAAAAACATCTGTCAAACACACATAAAAACCAGAGGGCAGCAGATAATGTGAAAATATAATATTTGTGTCATTCTCAAAACTTTTGGCCATGACTGTACCTACGATAAAAATTACAGACCTCTCCATTCTTTGTAGGTGGAAAATCTTGCAAAATCGGCAATATATCAAATACTTATTTTCCCTACTGTATGAGTGGGTAGCATAGTTTGAGGACATGTCTGCTCAAAGTTATTCTGTTTGGCCAATTGGTGTATTCTTGATTAGCTCCTGAGTCCAGTGCCCCCATCCCTCATCAGTGATTGACGTTCTACTCATACCAGTTCTAAATCATGGAGGGAAGGGGGAATGCACTCTTTATGAACACAATGGACTCAAACTGTGTGTAGTGTATTTTTTTGAGTGCTTTTATTAAGCAAATGGCAGAATATTTGTTTTCCATTTCTTCTAATTGAAGAGTGGACCTATCTCCGTTTTGTACTGGAGATAATTTTTAAGCTCTAAAATATGTCACGCAGGTTTTACCATGAGAAGTCATGTTATGTCATCCACCACATATGGAACTATTGGATCTGGTGCTTATTTAGCAATTCTGTGTTTTTCCCTATGAGGATGGCTTTACAGATCTTGACAGTGAAACATTATGGTTGTCGGTACATATCAAAGCCTGATTGTCATGTTTATTGTCATGTGTTTGGTGGCTTGAACACATTTCCAGTATTATGTGTTTAATCGGCTGGAAATATGACTCCTATAGTGAGGATATGTGCATATGGGTGTGGGTTAAGTTGATATGTTGTTTTTGGAGTAAGAATTTGAGGCATTTAGCAGATTAAACACTGCAAACTGTGTGCACAAGAGATCAGCAAATTGACAGAGGAATTGTTGGGCAATGGTATCTATATGTTACATTAAACTAACACGTGGAGTCATGTAAATATATCTACAGATTCAACAAGTGAGGGACATTCATGATATGAATGAATACAATAATGAATAGGAAAGATGTGTATCTTCGTACCGTGTTAGCCAGTAGATAGAAAAATATTTAGACTTGAGAGTCCTCAGTGGTTGATACCTTTTAATGGCTAACTGAAAAGATGGTAACAAATTGCAAGCTTTCGAGACTACTCAGGTCTCTTCATCAGGCAAAGACTAATACAACATCTGAAGAATCACATATTTATACACAACACAGCACAGAAATAATGCAATAAGATAAGACAAGTGACGTGAAGCAGAACTGTCATTATGGCAGAGGGATGAACATAAATATTGGAACAGTTCATAGATAAGGAGTGAAAGTTTTATTGCCCTCTGATTGGGGTCTGGTATTGTGTTTTGATGCCCCTAGAAGGTCAGAGAAGCAGATTCCTTAATTGATGTAGAAAGACATGAAACCTTGGGATATATTCATTCCAGCACTAAAGGGTATGTCACACTAAGCGAGTTCGCTAACGAGATCGCTAACGACATCGCTACTACGTCACTATTTAGCAATCTCGTTAGCGACGTAGTTGTGTGTGGCATGTAGCAGCGATGTGGCCCCTGCTGTGATGTCGCTGATCGTTCACTAACGTTCTGGACCGTTTTTGATCGTTGGCGTCCCGCTGGTGAGCCTATATCGCTAAGTTTGACACCTTTTGCGAACGACGAGCGACCTCGTTTGTGACGCATATGACAGCGGCGCAGGCGGGACTAGGTTTTTTAGCGTCACGGAGTGGATCGCAATAGCTGTAGAAGCAGGCAGGTGGGACTAGGTTTTCTTTTGCGTCACAGAGAGGATCGCAGTAGCTGCAAAGCAGGCTAGCAGGACGCAGAGAGCAGGAGCGATGCTGGAAATTCCTATGAATCAGAAGCGCTCAAGAACAATGAAAGGGAGCGCTATACGCCGTCTTTCATGACGCGGTCAAAACATAAATTATTGCACATATATAACATATATCTGTGCTGTGGGGTGTGGAAAAGGTTGCGCTCAGTACATGCTAATGACAGATCCTAACGACCGCCAAAGTCGTTAAAGAGATCGCTGACCGCTGATGTGTCGTTTATGAGATCTCCTGTTTGGCAGCTACTAGCGACCTAAAAGCGATCACACCAACGATCTCGTTAACTTGCGTCGTTATTGTGATCGCTAGCGAGATCGCTTAGTGTGGCAGTACCTTAAGAGTGTCAAAGGTCATCATGAGGTCATCATGCAGTAGTATGGTACCGTCTCTGACAGATGTCACAAGCTTTACTACAAAAAGATGCCCGATTACAATCCATATTTCCAGACCCCCACTACTGTGTTTTAGGCAGCCCCCAAATCTAAGAAGCATCATTGTCAGAAGCTCCCTGTCCTCTCCAACAGCTGCAGGAACCTTTCCTTGCAACCAGAAGAAATGCAAAACCTGTCCATTTATAATGACCACGGACAAGATAAAGATCCCCAACTCACATCAGGACTACAAGATGCCAGGTACTTTCAGCTGCATCACATCTAATGTGGTGTACCTAATTATATGTATTAAATGTCCAACTGGGGGTCTGTATGTGGGGGAAACAGGGCAAAAACTGAGAACAAGGATGAATTCCCATCGCCACACAATAAGAGAAAAAAGAATGGATCTACCTGTGGCAAAACACTTTTGTATGCCCGGTCATAGCATGATGGACATGGAATTACTTGTATTAAAATCTAACTTTAAATCTGAGAGAGATAGAAAGGTTTGGGAATATAAGCTCATGATGACCTTTGACACTCTTAGTGCTGGAATGAATATATCCCAAGGTTTCATGTATTTCTACATCAATTAAGGAATCTGCTTCTCTGACCTTCTAGGGGCATCAAAACACAATACCAGACCCCAATCAGAGGGCAATAAAACTTTCACTCCTTATCTATGAACTGTTCCAATATTTATGTTCATCCCTCTGCCATAATGACAGTTCTGCTTCACGTCACTTGTCTTATCTTATTGCATTATTTCTGTGCTGTGTTGTGTATAAATATGTGATTCTTCAGATGTTGTATTAGTCTTTGCCTAATGAAGAGACCTGAGTAGTCTCGAAAGCTTGCAATTTGTTACCATCTTTTCAGTTAGCCATTAAAAGGTATCAACCACTGAGGACTCTCAAGTCTAAATATTTTTCTACAATAATGAAGCAACTAATAGCATCAAACATTGGTATGACTGTAGCAGTTAAATAAATGAACATGTATGGTCAGATGTTCTGGTCTGATCATGCAGTAGTATGGTACCGTCTCTGACAGATGTCACAAGCTTACTCACTTATATCGCACCATCATATTCTGCAGCACTTTACAGACATCACTGGGGCTCACAATCTAGATTCCTTATCATGAGGTCATGGAGTGTGGGAGGAAACCGGACAACCCAGAGGAAACCCACGCAAACACAGGGAGAACATACAAACTCCTCGCAGATATTGTCCTTAGTGGGATTTGTTCCCAGGACAGCAGAGCTAACCACTGAGCCACTGGGATTTATAAAGCTATATGGATTCTCATAGTGATAATAAATGATGAAATGTACACGAGGAAGAAAGCTGAACTTCCTGTAGGAGTAAAAGGAAGGGAAAACATGGCAATATTTCCAATCCAGCTTGCATAAACTGTGAATAGATGACTCCAATATTCTGTCCTCAAGATTATTTAAGTAATTTCTGTAACAGATTACCTTAATTTCCTGAATGTATTTCACAAACCCGAAAGAAATGAGGAAATAATAGGATAAAATTCTATAAAGAAACAACCTATAACATTTACCATAACAATTATTTGGATTCAATTATCATATGGTTCATATGGTCCTGTCGTCAGTTTTGTAAGCTGGTCACAACCGTGACATAGTTGCCAAAACCGCTGTGCAATCAGTTGCCAGGAATATTGAGGCTACAGGAGGGGGAAGAAAGTCCACATTTCAATGAAAGGATCTGATTCAGAAAGCTAAGTAGCCGGTTTTCTCTCTCAGCCAAAGTAATCAGCTTGGCAGCTGAATCAAAGTGTACACTAGGCTCATTGTCTAAAGAGCACCAAAGGTTGGATTTTCTTAGAAGGTCAAAAAAGTTAATTTTTATGAAAAAAATATAAGAAGGAACTAAAATAAAGAATGTGTTCATTGGGTGGATTTATGTATCTGAAGAGTGGCTTTACGTCTTAACATCTGGCCCGCCAAGTTTGTCCAAAATATATGTTTTTATTCAGCCATAATTGGGTTTCATTATCCTCAGCATAATAGCCCTAATTTTATTATTTTTATAAGAAAGCCACACCAGAAGGGAGGGTTCAGTGTAATTTGGCCAAACATTGATTGGTTGTTGTTATTGATAATCCTAGCATAGAATAGATGGAAAAATAAGATTTTTTTTTTTATAGAAATCAGACAAATTATACTATTTTCCTTACTAGGGGATCACATTAAAAAAAATGATTAAAATATATAACATAATTACAGAATAGTTGGTTGGCCAATTAGTAATGCAAATAGATCCTACACTTTAAATATGTAGATGCTATTCTTTGCATATTGTACTCCTTAACATATTTTGTTTTACACCATGATATTTCACAGCATTTTATAGACATAATCATCACTGTCCCCATTGAAAAAGTTTTATTTTGGTGGAGGCTCATCCGGGGAAGCTGTTGCGAAACGCATGACTGGTGGATTTGTGGGTGAGCCCATGCACTTTTTGTTGCCTTTCTGGGCATTGTCTGGAATCCTTACATTGCCAGGGTATTATTGATGTTGTCCATAGGTACTTTATTATAAATTTTCTTTTCCTGCTTTACCATACTAGTTGATTTGGATCTGCATATGTATTTTTGTCTGTGATTCCTCAGTGTTTACACTGTTGTCCTTACAATAAATGTGAAATACATCTGTTCGTGTACCTTTCAGTTCACCCACCATCTTGTTCTCTGTGTCTGCATTTTAGGCAATTTTTACAAATGTCTATATAAGCTATTAAACAATTGCCGAACAGCTTATAATGTAGCTGACCGGAGGTTGCTTAATGTCCGCGGGTCGGTCAGTGTAAATGCAACCTTTAGAAAAAGGTAATTACGAGGCCAAATTACCATACAGTCTATGGGAATAGCGCTACATGCTGTATGTTAAAATGTTTGTTCTAGTCCATAGAATAGAAAGAGGCTTATATCACTACTGCTATAAATGCCATTGATAAAAGCACAGATACAATTAGTCATGCCTGTCTTTTGTGGAGGCAACATGTTAGCACTGCTGCTGTAAGACAACTGCAGACATTGTTGAAAGGAATTGAAGGGAATAACATAACCTGTACTCAAGTGTTCCGAGAAGTGAAGATTTATGCCAGGGGATTGTCAGCGTTGCTCTAAATGCCAAAGGGTCAATTAGATAAAGATAAAGTGACTTGCAGTGGTGCCACTGATGGGATGATTTGTCTTCTAAGCAAGACTGATCGTTTTACCAATACCATGACTGACATAGGGTTGAGCATTCCGATACCGTAACCCAGTTCCGATACCTGAAATCCAATGTAAGTCTATGGGAACAAAATATCGGAATATTTTTAATTCCTGTATTTTGTTCCCATAGACTTACATTGGATTTCAGGTATCGGAACCGGGTTTCGGTATCGGAATGCTCAACCCTACACGGTGACTAATATTATTTGCATTTTTTTTTTTACATCTGCTTTTTGTTCCTCTAGTTTTTATTTTTCTTGTTCCTTTATGCAAAATCATGCACTGGAAGGTTTTCCGTAAAGACCAGACTATTTCACACTGTGGTGCAAAGAACAATGACATGTGAGGGTCTGTTCAAACAGGTGGTTAGGGGAGCGTTGTAAAGACTTGCTCATAGGGTACTGCAGGTGGTACTCTAACGCAGATGACTGGCATCAGCTATATATTCCGCCATCCATAGAGAATATAGTAAACCTAGCCTAATCCAGGTACCTGTAATAATTCATCAAGAAGGATTAACGAACAATATCCTGATATATTGGATTAAATAATATGATTAATCCTTAGTTCTATGATATCAAAATGATCTGTTTTAGAAAGGGGCCTAAGAATTAAATTAACAATTTATTATAATGATTTTTAGAAAGAAATTCTAAGACCACTTAGTAAATGTGTGTATATATATATATATATATATATATATATATATATATATATATATATATATTCCCAATACTCTTGTATAAAAAGACATCACATGGTTAAATTGGACTATAACTGTATATTAGGCCCTCATTATAATGAACTTATTTCTTACTGGCAATCATGCATTAGAAATGTAGATATGCAGTAATTATTAAACCATTCTCCGTCATTCAATAAAGCCTGTCTTACATGCATCAATTGTTTCTTAGCTATAGCCAGAAAATTCTTGCGAGCCTACCCCATGGGTACACAGAATATATTTTTGAACCACCACTTACGAATATTCGCCTGAGTGCACAATGTGCCCATTGTAGTTGTGCTGGAGCAAGTCAATTTTTCCTAAGTACTGTGCCATTACATTGTGAAAATAAACATTTTGCAGCTCGCCAAAGAAAGCAATCCCAAAATTGATTACAAATGTTTTTATGTAACAGTAGAATCATTTGGCCTGGCCAACGGCAAAGCCTGAGTCTGACGGCTCCATAGCAATGCGGAAATTAGTGCATGCACAAAATGAAATTAGAATGTGAATAGAGATGTATTTAACAGGCCGGGTTGCTTTTAATGAGCCAGAGCAAGCATTCCAACCCAGATAATGTGCAGAAACTCAATAATGGTTAGGAGACCTCAGCATGAAATCTGCATTTATTCAGATCCCTCTATAGCATTAACTATGAATGGAAATGACCTCCCACTATTAACATGCGTTGTTATTTGGCCTTCAGTCCTCTATGGAGGTTTGCTTTCTAAGTATGTCAAAGGCCTCTCCTAACTACTTCCTCAGTGTTAATGGTCAGCCGTGCAACACAGCAATCATAGTCATTGTGGCTTTGGGTTAATGCAGTGATTAAGCAACTACAATAGAGCTCATTCATTGACTAATGGTACTGGGACTTGCACTTTGGCAACCTCCATTATTTCAGTTTGCTTCATTATTGCTATTTCTATTGTATTTTTGAATTTTTGGAAGCAAAATGATAGTAAAGGTTCCACACTATACAAAGATGTACCACTATATATTTCTACTATTTATGCCTGTTTATATTGAAATTTGAGGTCTAGATGGATCTTATCAGACTGTTCAAATCCACAATAACCGCCTATCTCCCCTACTATGGTAGTTTATTGTCATGACTCTGTTTCCTTCCATGTAATATAGGCATGCATTGAATTACGACACCAGGCAAATACAAACGTAACAAATATGAAGATATTCTAAATCTTCATTGCATATAAGGAAATACCAACATCATTAAAAAATAATTTAGAGAGTTCACATGATAGGGAAAAAATGGAAAATAAAACTGTATAAAGATATGATTAGATTAAATTCATGCTATGAAACAAATGGATTGCAGGCCTTTAGTACTTTTGCGGCACTTTGCACTTTTGATGTCCTGCCAGTCACCCATATTTATCATACCAAGAATTTGATCTATCCATGTCTACATACCCTCATGTTTTTTGCTTCCAGTGATGCCGCTTTTTTTCCCTATAATATCTGATATCATTTTAATTATTTTTTAAAGATGTTGGTATTCTGTATATGTAGTAAATATTTTGAGTATCTCCTGTTTGTGGAGTATTACAGAATAGAGAGATTCTATTAAAACGTAACTTTTAATTTTAACCTTATAATATCACAGGGTATTAACCAATTTAATATATATAAAAACAACCATAAAGGCACAATTGCCCAAAAGTGATCCAATGGGTGTCTCACTCATGATATAATATGTACAATGGAAATCAGAATGGCTATTAACCATTAAGACAAAAATTATCAAGATTTCACCCAAGCCAAACTGAAGGACGTGATGGTCTGTAGAATTCCATGGGCATCAGATGAAATAAGGGACATAGAAAATCCCATGTTAAGCCTTGTCATGCCCCATGCGTGACTCTCGCCCCCTGACGAGGGCAGTACCCAGGTGTGGTACTAATCTAGGTGACCCCAAAGACCAAAATCCCTGACATGTTTCCGGCTTAATAATAAGGTTTAATCGGGGGAGTGTACTTATGGGGGAAGAGAAAGAAAGGCAGCTTATGCCAGATGTTATCAATCTACTTGAGACAATGTAGGAGATCACAAAGGAGAATCCTTTTTGAGGTGCTTCAGCACTCTGTACACCAAACCAGAATGTCCCTGTCACTACAGGACTCTTTATAATCTCCTATATTGTCTCAAATAGACTGACAACATCTGGCACTCACTGCCATTTTTTCCTCTTTGCCTCCACAAGTAAACTTCACTGATGAAACTATATTAGTAAGGTGGAAATGCTTTGGAAGGGATTTTGGTTTTTGGGGTCAACTTGATTAGCTTTGACAAAGGACACCACACGTGTTTGAAACGCTTTGCTGCGGTCACTGATGTCATGTCATTTTAATTTTCATCAATAAATTGAAGCCTTCACGGAAGCTGGGCCACTTTATTTTTACCTTGATTAGTACCACACCTGGGTACTGCCCTTGTCAGGGTGGGAGTTACACATGGGGCATGACTAGGCTTAACAGGGCTTTTCCATGTCCCTTATTTCATCTGATGCCCATGGAATTCTTCGGACTATCACGTCATTTTGTCTGGCTTGGGTGAAATCTTTACAATTTTCATTGTACTGTTTAATATACACCCAGATTTCTATTGTACATATTATATGGTGAGTGAGACACCGATTGGATTGTTTTTGGGCAACTGAGCCTTTATGGTTGTTTTCACGTATTTGCATTGCTTAATACCCTGTGATACTTTAGGGTTCAAATTAAAAGTTATGTTTTAATATAATCTCTATGCTATTATACACTACATGTTCCTGAGAGTGTTTTGGATCTGGCATACATCAGGCGGTATCCCTCCGTACTCTTATTTGTGTAGTTACCGTATATTTACCTAGCACTGTTTTTCAATGTAGGCTCATAGTTAATTCTGATGCACAGGTCCCATGCACTTTGAAAAGGCATAATTACAATGTATTATTATTTACAAATATGTAATATGTGCCTTTTATGATTTATCCGGTTTTGTTATCATGTAAGCATAGTAGCGATACAAGAAATGGGAACTCCAATGGGATATTACTTGTGTTGTAGGGGTTCTTCATAGTTCTGGTGGTTAAATTCTTCCAGCACTAGTAAATAGTTGTTGAGATAATCTTTACATAGACACCCTTTATGTTAAGACTTGGCTTTATAATGAAATATTTCTATTGACTGATGTTTACTTCTGTTACAGGTGAAATAGGTGATTTTTCCAATTCAAATGAGCCCTTGGGGCAACTGGACAGTCATGATAGACTCGTGCCGACTCCTCGGGGTAAGTCAGACAGTTCTTGATGAATTCCTTCATATGATGATCACCTAATCGTTGAAATTTCTGTATATCAAAATATCATACAGCCTGAGAGCTCTAACACATTATACCTGCGCCTTATAATTTACATTATTGAGCAGCCCAACACCCTTGGGACAGGATGCGACATGTTATTCACTCAAGTCAAAGTGTATGACAGAAACAGTGAATCATTGGTCTACTCTACATGTCTTTCATTTAGTATACTGAAATACAGAAAAGTAATTGAATTGTCTGCTTAGTGTAACAATATGTACAAAGTCATGGTGGTGAGATTCAGACTTCCATTTCTTTATACTTCATGGTGTACTGGAAAGTAACCCAGCTACTGAAACATCTTGATGCAGACCACATTCAGAATTAGGAGACCTCTGCATCATTATCTTGGCTGCAGACGAGTGCAGTGCAACGTTTTAACGCCCATAACCACAATGTTCTGGAACGCAAACACCTAACCCCAAATATGTTTCTGCACGCATTAACTACCATTGAGCTAAATACCATAAATACAGAATGAACAGTGTAAACATATATGTATAAAAATGAGTGGAAATCAAAAACATCCTAATAGTAAAAATGTACAATGTTATAATCAATTGACACTAACATAGAGAAGAATTAAAGGGTATGTAACAACTACCGTATATATTTTACTACCAGTAATTAAAACCAGAAATTGATACATATTATTTTCTTTTAATCTGTTTTAATATTCAAGTTATACATTATTATTTTTTTCTGTGCGTTATCAAATGAGTGTCCACCTTGCATGATCTGCTTGTAAAGGGAATCTACTTTATCTGAGAGCAGCATGATGGAGGGGCAGAGACCCTGAATAGATCTCAGGTGAGGTGGCAAAATCCTGGTGACAGCACATGGAAACAGACTTTCCAGCAGTCACATGGATCATAGGAAACAATAGACTAAAGATATTAGTTGAATATTTATGAGGGAGTTTTCCATCATTTGTGATCCTTGTAGAGGTCTTTGTGCAGGGAAGGGGAGGAGGTGAGTTGTGACAGTCCTCTATTGTGATTAGTAGTTCCTGTGTTATCTTGAACTCTTATGCGTTCAGACTATGAAATGATTGCCATGAATTGTTAGTCTATTATGAGACTTAATGACCAAAGTGAAAACTGCAAGAGTTCAAGATATTTTTTTTAATGGAGAAAGTCACATAAAAAAAAAATGATCACCAAATATTCTTGATATATACATTTTACTTAAAAACTTGTTTAAAGTATAGGTCATTTTCTGAGGACCCATTTACTTTTAGACTAAGATGTACAACATTTCACTTTAGTTAACCCATGGCAGCCCAATACAATCTGTCCAGTACAGACTACAACAAAGCATGGGCAATGCCATAAGGTATTGTTGAATACATATAATCATGTATCGCTGTTAGGCCGGGATCCCACATGCGAGAAACACGGCCGAGTCTCGCATGTGAAATCCCAGCTCTGGCGCCGGCACTCTGGAGTGGAGTGTGCAGCTGCATGTATTTCTATGCAGCCGCTTGCTCCACTCCCGAGTGCCAGCGCCAGAGCTGGGATTTCACATGCGAGACTCGGCCGTGTTTCTCGCATGTGGGATCCCGGCCTTAGGGTGATAGGGACCCACTAAGAAGTAAACCGTGACGTGGCAGTGGGCTTCATACAGTCTGATCAGAATGTTAAACCAAGAACCTCATGTTCAGTAATATATATTTTTGCCTGGCGGCATTAGATCAATGTATGATTTTTGGAGGTGCTGTCCATGCTCTTTTTCAGCATATTGCATAATCATATATATTAACACACAAATACACTATAGTACTTATACACAAGTTTAGGGGAAAAAAAGGTAATGGGAGGGCTTCTTTAATTTAGCACACCTAGGGTTCAAGCAAAATAGGTAACAGCTCCCTAAGTATTACATGTCATTAATTGTTCTGGTCCCCTAATATGGGCTGAAGCTGTAGAAGTGAATTGTTACTTCTCAGTTTGGAAAAAAACAGTTAAAACAATCACCAGGTAGAGCTATTGGAATAATTTTCTGTAATTGATTATCTTGTGTTGAGTTATTGTGGGCATACACATAGAATAACTGATGGTCCAGCGCTCATTCTGCTGACTGCTATTCATCCTAACCTCCCAATACTCATACATGTGACTTAAAGGGAATCTGTCTCCCTCCACAATATCTACCTCATCCTCCCTTCTATGGGCACTGCATTCAGGGATCTTCTGCTCAGTCGCTGGCGACTTCCGCTCTAGTGACCTCTGGCGTGCGCGCCAATGTGGTGGGTTCCCACTTCCTCCCTGCATAGTCATCGCTATGTACACATGGTTGCTAGCGATGACTGTGCAGGGAGGAAGTGAGGAGAGCAACTTGTGCGCCCTCCGGAGATCACAGTGAAAAGCCGGCATCTGCACAGGGCTCTTCTCTTAAAATGGTTTCCAAAAATTGAAACTTATCATCAGTCCTGTTTGTCCTGTTGTAAGGGCAGCTTGGTGGGGTCATGGGTTCGAATCTCACCAAAGGCAACATCTGCAAGGATTTTGTATGTTCTTTGTTCCAAATGCAACATGATATTACAAAGATAATGTCACTTATAAATTAAGTATTCCAGTTACGGTACTTAACAATATATTTGGTACTTGTTAGTTATGTAGTGCCATATATAGTTTTAAAGTGGCTTCAAACTGATCTTTGTTTGATGCGTTCGTCTTGGTCCATTGGTATATTTAGTATACATCCTAAAGAACAGATTATGAGGTTTCATGTCCAACCATCTTCAGTGCTATCTTAGCATTCAGGACAGTACACCTCTTTGGAAAGGTAATGTTATTGTGACATAATTGGCACACGCTGTTGATGGCTAAAATAGACATTGTGAAGCAGCCTAGGCAGCAATGGCGTTAGTCTGCCATGGTTTATGTTCCATCAGCTTGGCCATTTAATAACTCAAGGGTATGCCACACTAAACAACATCGCTAACGGGATCGCTAAAAAACGTCACTATTTAGCGATCCCGTTAGCATTGTTGTTGTGTGCGGCATGCAGCAACGACGTGGCCCCTGCTGTGATCTCGTCCGTCGTCCTGATCGTTCCGGACCCTATTCTGATCGTCGGCGTCCCGCTGGGTAAGTATATATTGCTGAGTGTGGCACCTTTTTTAGCGATTTAGCGGTACTTTTGTACCGCTAAAGTCGTTAAGGAGATCGCTAACCGCGATAGCGTCCTTAACGACATCGCTAAATGTGGCCGACACTAGCGATATTGTAAACGATCCCGCTAGCGATCTCATTAGTATGCGACGCTAACGAGATCGTTAGCGGGATCGTGTAGTGTGGCAGTACCTTCAGTCTAACTTTGTAGTCACAGATCTGAGCCTGTGCTGCAGTCCGGCCAGTACGTGGCAGAGTAAGGAAGCAATTAGGCAAGACTGTTTTCCTTGAGAATGTTGTTTATCCTCAGGAATGAGATTTCTTGCTCCTGCTGTTGGCATATTTTCACCTGGGTTGGGATTAATATTTTTTTCTTTTTAGTAAGTAAACAAACAAACATTCTCTCCTTTGTATGGTGTAGACCACATACCTTGCAGGCACCTCTGTGAGTTTTCATGTGGGCGTATGGACTCATGCTGTGCTTCAAGCCTGGACTACACTGTTTGTTATTTTTTTTATACATGTCTGCTTTACGTTGTGATAGAATCAGGAATTTTTTGAAAATTGCATATAAAACCCTTTAAGGGAACGTGTCATCGGAAAATAATCTATATTTTAAACCAGATTTTTGTGTTACATATATTTTTATGGCAATGTTTTCTTTTTTATTATGTAACAAAAAAAAAAAGGTGATAAACCTCGCAATTTTCACACCTGGCTGCTAGGGCTTTTATAAACTCACTTGTTTTTGAATGCTAACTTGTGCCTGTCACCTCTGACTTCCGGTCATTCAGAAGTAGTGGTCACAAGATGGTGGATCGGGACTGGAGCAGTTAGGAAAGTGTTTATTATTGGATACAGTGTTTTGGATGTAGTCATTGGATTATTGGATACAGTCATTGTTAGAGCTTATTCACACGTTACGTTTTTTGCTACGTTTTATCTGTACCTTTTTGCTGTGGAAAAATGCAGTGTTTTACAGTACCAGCAAAAGTGAATGAGATTTCAGAAATCTCGTGCGCATGCTGCTTAATTTTTCCTTGCAGATTTGAAGCAGTTTTAAACCTGTAGCATGTCAATTTTTTGCATAGTTTTTTCACCCTTTCAAATTAATAGGCAAAAAAATGCATTACAAACAAGCTAAAAAATGTGGAAAATACACGAATATCTTATGCAGCTTATTTCGGTCCAAGAGACATGTTTTCATCTCTGCAAATACTTAAGGTGTGCAGACACCCTCACAAGAGCTGTGCAATTTAATGTGTATTGTAGATATGTATCAGACATCCCTGCACCTAAGAGGGAATTCTCTATGTGATTTCTTAATTTGAATAGTTCTTTCTAGAAACAATATTCTGACTTCCACCCATTGTAATGTTTTGATAATCTGTCTTTCTTTGCTGTCACTGTAGTGTGAGATCATCACGGCTCTCACAAAGACAAAAGCCAAGGGCTAATAATGAATGACCTTCCAAAGGATCCTAGCAGATTTTAATAACTGTCGGTCAAATGCTTATTTTGCAAAAGCTGTCCAACTCTCACTGTACACATATAAAAACAGAAGGTAGTCCTCCCTTTTCAAGGGAGTCTGTTAGCACAAAATGACTGTTCAAACCAGGCACGCACCCTGTGCACCCTTGGCACCCTTGGCATGACTGAGAAGGCTTATGCCCCTTCCTTCTACTTGTTTTCTATCTCTACCCTCCTCTTTTTTGATTGACAGCTCTAGCTTTCAAGAGCCAGTGAAGGGTGGAAATAGATGGAAGACAGTAAAGAGGCACTGCACTGCTCAGCCAAGTCAAGAGTGCGCTGAGCGTTGTGTTTGGTTTGAACAGTTATTTTGTGCAATATCACGTGCAATACTGCGATCTTAGGAAAAACATGGTCCTTGTTCATTAAGGCTGAGTGAAGGTTTTCAGATACTGTCACAGCAATAAAAAAATGTGGCCTGCTGAGATTAAAGACTTGTTTGAAGATTGTAACTAACACGTCTTTAATTAAGCGTAATGTTGGTTCTGCATTATTAACCTACTCCTGGCATTTTAAAATAGCTTTCCCAGATAGCACATTTATGGTTTTATGATAGAGTATGTCAGAAATGTTTGGGTCTGGAAGCTGTGAGCACCATGGAAATGGGATTTCCAGATCTCCGTTTCTCCACTGAGTTGTGGACATGGAGTTATGTCATTCTGTTTACTGTAGTGCATGGGAAATGCACATTTATGTAACTTTAGGATCCATTTGTGCTTTTACCGAGCCAAGCCTCAATTAATTGGGGTTCTATGGTGTAAGTTTAGTAGAACTGCCAGGGTCCTGGTGTTGTGGACATTTCATGGTCACGTAATCCAGCCCATCATAACAAGCTTGCATATTCACATTGAAACTTACACAAAGAGTGAACTAAAATGAACAAATTCAGGAGTTCTTGGAATAAATGTAGATACTGTGGACTTACTAAGATCCCATAGGAAAAGCCCAGCATACATCTGTCCTCTCACAGTGAGATCCAGACCCTTGCCCATAGGATAACTCTACCATATCACACATTTACTAGCACCTCACACTTCACCCTTGAAAATAACCTTCAAAGACCCTTCCTTGCTGTCACCCCTTTGAATGTCTCTTTCCTTGCAGGTTGCCAGCTGTGTGAAGCCAATGGTTATTCCATTACCACAACACATCTTAATCAGCATCTTTTATCTCCTAACTACTATGGCAGGCAAGAGAATTTTAAAGATAGATTTTATGTTTTGCTGCAGAAGTGAATGTTCTCATTGAAATTTTTGGCTCGGTATTAGACCAAAATTTATAACAATCCAAGACTTAAAAGAAAAACTTATGAAATGTTTAATGCCATAAACCCATCTAAATATATAATGTAGTATAAGTGTGTTAATATACTTACACATTGCCGGTTTCCCGGGTATCAGCACAGCTGTGGACCTCTTCTCACTCATGTGACTTCGATTCTGGCTCGCTGGACTGACCCTGGGCTGTAGTTGTGAGGCTGAAGTTACTTTTATAATGCAAGTCTATAGAGCATCAGAACGAGTCTCCATAGTCTTAAATGAAGGCCACGTTCACACCAGGGGTGAACACAATGCATGAGCAGCCGGTGCAGCTGCATTGGGGCCCAGAGGCTCCGGGGGGCCCCTGCAGGGCGGCTAATAATGAGGGCAATATGGCCTGTTTATCTGGCCCCGAGGCTCTGGGGAGCCCCTGGTCAGATTGCCCTCATGTACGGCAGGAAGGGAGAGATCCCTGCAGCTCCGCTGCCTACAAGAGAAAATGGCAGCGGAGCTGCAGCGATCTGTCCTGCTTCCTGCCCGCGCTTCCTGTCTCTCACAGCAGTCAGCGGCTGGTTGACCTCTTCATTCAGCACCGCGGCTGCTGTGCCAGTGAGACGAAGTTGCCGGCAACGGTGTTGCTGTGGCTGCGGGAGGGCATGCGGGAGATGGTGCTGTGTGTGTGTGTGTGTACGTACGTGTGTGTTTAGAGATGAGTGGTGGTGTGTGTGGAGGAGAGGGGAAGGATGGGGTGATTGCGGAGAAGGCAAAGATGGGGTGATGGAGAGGGCAATGATGGGGTGGTGGTGGAGAAAGCAATGATGGTGGTGGTGGAAAGGACAATAATGGGGGTGGTGGGGGAGGAGGAAATGATGGAGGTGGTGGAATGGGCAAAGATGGTGGTGATGAGGGAGAAGACAATGATGGAGGTGGTGGAAAGGACAATATTGGTGGTCGAAAGGGCAATAATGGGGTGGTGGGGAGGAGGAAATGATGGAGGTGGTGGAATGGGCAATGATGGGGTGAAGGGGAGAAGGCAATGATGGTGGCAGTGGAAAGGACAATGATGGTGAAGGAGAGGCAATGATGGAGGTGGTGGGGAAGAAGGCAATGATGGGGTGGTGGTGGAGAAAGCAATGATGGAGGTGGAGGAAAAGGCAATGATGGTGGGGGAGAAAGCTATGATGGAGGTGGTGAAATGGGCAATGATGAGGGTGGTGGAAAGGACAATGATGCTCGTGGTTGAAAGGGCAATAATGAGGGTGGTGAGGGAGGAGGAAATAATGGAGGTGGTTGAATGGGCAATGATGGGGAGGTGGGGGAGAAAGCAATGATGGAAGTGGTGGAAAGGACAATGATGGTCGTGGGGGTGGAGGAAATGATAGGGGTGGGGAGAGGACAATAATGGGATACGGGGGGAGGAGGACAATGAGGGGTATGGGGATTGGAAAGGGAGGAAGGGGGATTTATAATGGATTCATGAACAGGGGGAGGTGGAGGAAGATGTTATTATCGCTAATTATGTTTAACACAGTGTGAACCTGCTTTCATCTGTGAAGAGCATAGGGCACCAGTGGTGAATTTGCCAATCCTGATGTTCTGTGGCAAATGCCAAGCTATTTAGATATAACAAAATATATTTATTGGAATACAACTTTAGTACACAAAAAACTTTAATAGAATGTAAATATGCAATACACTATGCAGTGAGAAAAACAATTTTCAACAAAAACGTTCTGAACAACATTTGTGCAGTCTATAAATTTGTTCTGAGATTAGTACTGGCTCCATCACATCCTCCTTCATAGATGATCTCAAATCTGATTCTTTAATTCTGTAGATAAGCCCCCAGTCCGACCTGAAAGATAAGAAAAAGAGGTTTTATTATACTCACCAGGAGGGGGGGCCGTCCGATGCGGTCCGGTCCGATGGGTGTCGCAGGTCCGGGGCCTCACATCTTCATGCGATGTCGTCCTCCTGCTTGCTTCATGTCGCGCTCCTGAGCAGGCTTACTGATCTGCCCTGTTGAGGGCAGACAAAGTCCTGCAGTGCACAGGTGCCAGGAAAGGTCAGAGAGGCCCAGCGCCTGCGCACTGCAGTACTTTGCTCTGCTCTCAACAGGGCCTGAACAATACGCCTGCACAGGAGCACGACACGAAGCAAGCAGGAGGACGACATCGCATGAAGATGGGAGGCGCCGGACCGGGACCTGCGACACCCATCGGATCGGACCGCATCAGACCACCCCCCCGGTGAGTATAATAAAACCTTTTTTTCTCATCTTTCAGGTCGGACCGGGGGCTTATCTACAGCATTATAGAATGCTGCAGATAAGCCCTGAAAGGCAGTGGCCGGCAAAAAGAGGTGAAAGGTTCCATTTAAACTCCGCCTCTGATGAGCCTGAAGGTATGGTAGCAGTAGCACTGGCAAGACTCAAGTCCTCTTCCTCTTGACAGTCCTGTAAGCCCACTCATCCTAACTGCTACCTCAATCAGAGCTTCTTTTCCTTTACTAAGCTGTTCATCATCCAGCAATATACGATGACTTTGGTCCACATAAATAGCTGCCATAAAGAATTTTATTTTCTAATAGCAGTTTCTCTATGTTTCATTGAAGCAGCAATGCCATCTCTGATTAAATCTCTTTTGGACAAGCAAAACAGCAAGTTCTTCCACTCCTTTATGAAAATGCCAGGATTTAAATCCTCAGCTTCTAATTGTTTAGTAACTGTAAATTGTTAATGAAGCAATTCCTTCAATTCAGCCATCTGTGTCCGTTGACCTTCATGTATGTCACCTTAGGTTTGGCCATGTCTACAAGAAATTGTTTTAGCTTATAATCGCTCAATCAATAGATGATGCCCCACCGAGTGACTTGATCCACAATTGCCCCTTTTCCAGCACATCTCTTCAAGATGGAATCAATTTTAGGGGTTCTGGCAGCAATAATCAATATCTTCACTTTGCCAGAGTTCCAGCATGTCCCTCTTGTAGACCATCGTATTTACAGCTGCAGCGTGTGCACAACACAGCACATATTATAATTTATTTATATAGCACCATTGATTTCATGGTGCTGTACATGAGAAGGGGTTACATACAAATTACAGATATCACTTACAGTAAACAAACTAACAATCACAGACTGATACAGAGGAGAGATGACCCTGCCCTTGCGGGCTTACATTCTACAGGATCTTGGGGAAGGAGATAGTAGGTTGGGGGTTTGCAGCAGCTCTGGTGTTGGTGAGGCGGTAACTCCAGTAGTGGTGAGGAGGCAGCGGGGTCATTGCAGGCTGTAAGCTTTCCTGAACAGGTGGTCTTTCAGGTTCCGTCTGAAGGATCCGGAAGTGGTTGATAGTCAACGTGTTGGGCAAAGAATTCCAGAGGATGGGGGATATTCAGGAGAAGTCTGGAGGCGGTTGGGTGAGGAGCGAATAAGTGTGGAGGAGAGAGAAGGTTTTGGGAGGACCAGAGAGTATGTGAGGAAAGATATTCGGGAGATTAGTTCAGAGATATATGGAGGAGACAGGTTATGGATGGCTTTGTAGGTCAATATTAGTAATTTGAACTGGATATGTGAGTGAATGGGAGCCAGTGAAGAGATTTGCAGAGGGGAGAAGCGGAGGAGAGAGATGAATTAGTCTGGCAGCCGAGTTAAGGATGGACTCAAGAGGTGCGACAGTGTTAGGGAGGCCACAGAAAGGATGTTGCAGTAGTCGAGGCGGAGATGATGAGGGCATACACAAGCATTTTAGTAGGTTGAGGAAAGGACGGATTCTGGAAATATTTTTGAGCTGGAGGCAACAGGAGGGGGAAAGAGCTTGCGGTTTGAAGGACAAGGCAGAGTCCAGGGTTACTCCAAGGCAGCTAAGGAAGATCTGTGAGATGGAGGAAAGATTGAGTTCAGATTTGTCCACATTGCGTTTGAGGAAGCGAGAGGAGGAGGAGGATATGGCTGAAAGACACTCCGGGATTCTGGACAGCAGAGAGGTGACGTCTGGGCCAGAGAGATAGATCTGAGTGTCATCAGGATAAAGGTGGTACTGGAATCCATGGGACTTTGAGTTGCCCCAGGCCAAGTGTATAGATTGAGAAGAGTAGGGGTCATAGAACAGAACCTTGGGGGACTCCCACAGAGAGAGGGTGGGATGAGGAGGTGGAGTGGGAGACGCTGAATGTGCGGTTGGAAATGTATGAGGAGATCCAGGATAGGGCGAGGTCTTTGATGCCAAAGGAGGAGAGGATCTGTAGAAGGAGGCAGTGGTCAACTGTGTCGAAAGCAGAGGACTGATCTAGAAGGAGGAGTATAGCGTATCAGGGTGGATAAAAATCAATGATTTTTTTAAAAAAAATCAAAAAAAAAAATCGGATTTTTTGATTTAAATCGGATTTTTTTGATTTAAATCGGATTTTTTTTCAATAAACTGCTTTTTGAGGAAAATATTTTACCATCCAAAGGTTCTTCCATCATGAGATAAAGCTGAGTTGTTTAACTCAGTAGAATAAAGGCTGTATATGTGTAACATTCACAATGCCATGCTCTTCCAGAGGTTTCTGTAGGATTAGTGGGCAGTTTCTCTCCTATATTATCACAGACGCTTGCTTTACTTATGCAGTTCTCAAAACTGAATTTTATTTCGCAGAGGTCCCAGCCTCTTCTTCACGGCAAAAATGTTACAACATGAACAGAATTGAGAAATAGATCTTAATCCTATTGTTCTACAAACCTATATAAATACAGAATCAACCCCTTCAGTGCCAAGTCCAAGAAGTTAGACAATATGTTTCTGATTGTTTGGAGTGGAATAGATCTGCACAACACAAGAAGAATGTGAATCTAAGTGTGAGGAGGAGGAAGGGCAAGCAGACAAGAAAATGAAAGTGAAACTGAGCACAATACTGCAGCATAGCCACAGACAGACAAGTCTGGATCTGTTTGTGTGTACGATCTGAGGTTTATTACATTCTTTCCTTATAATGGCAGCAGGCCGAAAAAGAGACCCAGTTTGGGAATATTTTAATGAAGCTCCTTCGCCTATCGGTAAGGCAGGCATGCGTGCAAAATGCAAACGATGCAACAAAGTTAGGTAGAAACTTTGATTTAAATCACTGATTTAAATCAAGCCTTACTGACTAGTGATTTAAATCGTGATTTAAATCAGTTTGATTTAAATCAAATCCACCCTGTAGCGTATTGTCCGTTAGCTTTGGCTGTAAGTAGGCTGTTAGTAATTTTGATCTGGGCTGTCTCAGTGGAGTGATGGGGCGGAAACCAGATAGTAAATTGTCAAAGAGCAAATTAGATGAGAGGTGGGAGGAAAGTTCAGCGTGGTCGTGCTGCTACAGGAGTTTGGAAGCGAACGGGAGCAGTGATATTGGGCGATAGCTGGGCATAGCGGTTGGGTCGAGGGTTGGCTTTTTAAGGACAGGCGTGATTGTGGCATGTTTGAGAGCAGAAGGGAAGGTACCAGAAATTAGTGATAGGTTTAAGAGGTGGGTTAGGGATTGGATAAGAGTGGTGGTGAGGTTGGGGAGGAGGTGGGATGGGATGGGGTCAAGTGCACAGGTGGTGAGGTGTGATTTGGAGAGGAGACATTTAAGCTCTCCTTCATTGATGCTGGAGAGGGAGATTATGGGATTTGGGCATTGGTCTGGTATACAAAGGGGTTGTGGTTGAACAATGAAGACTTGCCTTGTTTGGTTGATCTTATTTTTGAAGTGTGTGGCAAAGTCCTCAGCATAGACGAAGCAGGATGGAGTGGGCAGTGGTGGGCGGAGTAGGGAGTTAAAAGTTTTGAATAACTGTTTGGGGTTGTAAGATAGGGAAGATACCAGGGTTGTAAAGTAGGCCTGTTTAGCAGAGATGAGGGCAGATTTGAACATGAGTGTTGCCTGTTTGAATTCAGTGAAGTCGTCTTGCGAATTTGTTTTCTTCCAACGCCGCTCTGCAACCCTGGACGCTTGCTGGAGCTTTTTAGTGGTGTTATTGTGCCATGGTTGTCTGTTGATACGTCGCACTCTGCCATGAACGAGAGGGGCGACAGCGTCAATAGCTGATAGTGGCATTGTAGAAAGCAGTGGCACTGTCTGTGTTGTGGAGTGAGGATATGGATGCCAGTGGTAGAATAGAGTCAGAGAGCGTGTGGGTGTCTAGGTGTGCGAGGTTTCTGCGGGGTTGTGCATGTTGCTGGACATGGGTGACAGGTGAGGAGAACAGGGATGAGAAAGTGAATGGATGGTTGGATAGAGGGAGAGAGGAGGTGGTGAAGTTAGATAGAGAGCAGAGACGGGTGAAGACCAGGTGTAATGTATGTCCGTCTGTGTGGGTGGCTGAGGAGGACCACTGAGCATGTGGAAAAGATGAAGTAAGGGACAGGAGTTTGGAGGCTGTTGACTGAAGGGTATCAGTGGGGATGCTCAAGTTACCCATGATGAATGAGAAAGATTTCAAGCAGCTTCAAGAAGATCATCTAATTGTAAAGTATCATTTTGATGCTTTTCTGCAGTAATATCTGATTGTTCTTCAGTTACAGGACAGTGGCCTT
>JARQOD010000001.1:712011353-712036363 GCA_033576555.1 Oophaga sylvatica
AAGCGGGGTCCCCACCGTCAAAAGAAAAGGGTGACCAGGTGTGATCGGGGGTTTAAATTTTCCTCAGGTCACTGGTATCGGCTAATGGGACTACTGCTCCCATCAGCCGATGCCTGCTGCCGCTAATAACAGAGCAGGAGCGGCTGATGGGAGTATTCATCAGCCGCGCCTGCACGTAACTAAATAATTAAAAAAAACAAAAACAGCATGGGTTACCCTGTATCTTTGATTAAGCAGCCAGGCAAAACTCACAGCTGGGTGCTGCAGTCCTCAGCTGTCAGCTTCAGCAAGCTGGTTACCAAGAATAGGGGGGTCCCTACACCATATTTTGTAATTTTAAATAATTTAAAAAAAAATGGCGTGGGGTCCCCCTATTTTTGACAACCAGTCAAACTAAACTCGATAGCTGTGGGCTGGTATTCTCAGGCTGTTAAGGGGTCACGGATATTGCCCCCCAACCTAAAAATCGCAGCCGCACAGAAAATGTGCATCTATTAAATGCGCCAATTCTGGCACTTTACCCGGCTATTCCCACTTACCCTGTAAGTGGGGTTCATATTTGTGGGTTGATGTCACTTTTGTATTTTCAGGTGACATCAAGCCCATAGCTTAGTAATGGAGAGGCATCTAGAAGACACCTATCCATTACTAATCCTATAGTTTTATGGTAAATAACAGACACCGCCAGATTAAAAACAAACCTGACAACTCTGACAACCACTCCATTCCAGACACAAAAGCATCTAACTGTGTCATCATCTCTCAGATTACAAACCCAACAAAGTGGAGCTTGCCGTGCTTTCTAGAGGACTCTCATTTTGTCCTACTAAGGCCCTGATAAAACCGAACTCTGCAGTGATATGGACATTTTTCAGGAGACTGCGCCTGAGGGAATACTTCAATGATACAGAAGATCCAGAAACACTCGGACTGAAGGAAAAGGGATCCCAACAACCAAGAAGAGGTCAGACTGGACACCTCCACCTGGACGTAACCCTCATTGGATAAATATATAGACTCATTCAGACATTTGATAAAATCCACCATCATAGCCACCAACAAGAGACAAGCATCCAACATCAGTGCCCAGGAGAGAAAGGCCATACAGTCTCTGAAAACCAACAAAGAAATCATCATTAAACCTGCTGACAAGGGAGGTGCAATAGTCATGATGAACACATCAGACTATATTAAGGAAGCAAACAGACAACTTAAGGACACACGCTACTACAGAAAACTGGAGTCGGACCCTACACAGGACTATTACAAGGAACTAAGCAAGTTGGTATCTTGTCTGTCTGACAAATCCATAAGAGCTGATGACCTGATACCAGAAAGTCCAAGAACAGGGACATTTTACATGCTTCCCAAAATCCACAAAGCTGGGAATCCAGGGAGGCCGATTATTTCATGTGTGGACACCCTTACTGAGCAGGTATCTGGATGGGTAGAGGGCATTCTTAAACCCCTGGTAAAGGATACACCCAGCTACATTCAGGACACAACTGACCTACTGAATAAACTAGCAGCAATAGGTCCCCTACCAGAAGGAACCATCCTGGCCACCATGGACGTGGAATCTTTGTACTCTAATATCCCACACCAGGATGGATTAAATGCCTGCAAAGTCTTCATGGGAAACACCAGGAATGATGCTGATTCTGTGGTGAAACTCACAAAATTCATCCTCACCCACAATTGCTTTGAATTTGACAACAAGATCTATCTTCAGAAGACTGGCACAGCTATGGGAAGTAAAATGGCTCCATAGTATGCAAATCTTTTCATGGCCAAGCTTGAAAGCGACTTTTTGTCCTCATGTCCCATCAGGCCTCGGGCCTACTACCGCTACATTGATGACATTTTAATCATCTGGACAGAGTCTGAACAACAGCTAAAGACGTTCCATGAACAGTTCAACCAATTTCATCCAACCATCAACTTAACACTCAACTACTCCAGCACTGAAATTAACTTTTTAGACACCACCATTAAGCTAAAGTACAATGAAATAGAGACATCCCTGTATCAGAAGCCAATCGACCGTCCAACATACCTTAAATGGGACAGTTTCCATCCAAAACACATAAAAAACTCTGTTGTCTACAGCCAAGCCATCAGATACAACCGTATATGTTCCAACCCCATGGATAGAGATGAACACCTTGGTCGCCTCAGAAAGACTTTTTTGAACCAGGGCTACCATCCAAGAACAATTGAAAACCAAATTACAAGAGCCACAAGAATATGAAGGAATCACCTGCTACATTACAAAACTAAAGAAGAAAATAACCGGGTGCCTCTAGTGGTCACCTACAATCCAAATCTGGAGATGCTAAGGGGAGCTGCACGGAACTACAACCTTTACTACAAAAAGATGCCCGATTACAATCCATATTTCCAGACCCCCCACTACTATGTTTTAGGCAGCCCCCAAATCTAAGAAGCATCATTGTCAGAAGCTCCCTGTCCTCCCCAACAGCTGCAGGAACCTTTCCTTGCAACCAGAAGAAGTGTAAAACCTGTGCATCTATAATGACCACGGACAAGATAAAGATCCCCAACTCCCATCAGGACTACAAGATCCCAGGTACTTTCAGCTGCATCACATCTAATGTGGTGTACCTAATTATATGTACTAAATGTCCAACTGGGGGTCTGTATGTGGGGGAGACCGGGCAAAAACTGAGAACAAGGATGAATTCTCATCGCCACACTATAAGAGAAAAAAGAATGGATTTACCTGTGGCAAAACACTTTTGTATGCCCGGTCATAGCATGATGGATATGGAATTACTGGTATTAAAATCTAACTTCAAATCTGAGAAAGATAGAAAGGTTTGGGAATACAAACTTATGATGACCTTTGACACTCTTAGTGCTGGAATGAATATATCACACGGATTCATGTCATTCTATATCAATTAAGGAATCTGCGTCTCTGACCTTCTAGGGGCATCAAAACACAATACCAGACCCCAATCAGAGGGCAATAAAACTTTCTCTCCTTATCTATGAACTGTTCCAATATTATGTTCATCCCTCTGCCATAATGACAGTTCTGCTTCACGTCACTTGTCTTACCTATTGCACTATTCCTGTGTCCTTTTGTGTATATAAATATGTGATTCTTCAGTTTTTGTTTTAGTCTTTGCCTGATGAAGAGACCTGAGTAGTCTCGAAAGCTTGCAATTTGTTACCATCTTTTCAGTTAGCCATTAAAAGGTATCAACCACCGAGGACTCTCAACTCTAAATATTTTTCGCCAGAATAAAGTCTTTTATTTGAAATAAAATAAAACACTTTTCCATTTTTATTTAAAAATAACAATCACAGTTATACTCGCCTAATGCCTAATTCCACTGAATCCCTTGTCTCCTGTAATAAAACAAAAGTAAAAAAAAATACCCTTCACCTGTCTGCCGTTCTGTCCCACGCCGTAATCCATGTCTGAGGGATAAACAGTTTTCATCCTGGACAGTGCCAAGATGCGACCGTCCAGGCTGAGACCCACTGGTGAATGAGCTGCTGCAAGCGCAGGATCAGTGACCAGCGGTGACATCATCAAGGTTACTGCCGGTCACTGAGGCTGCGTTCTCAGCAGGGCTGAACTGCGGTGAGAGCAGTGAATATTCATTCTCTTTAGTATCAGGCACACATGATCGCTGCAGGAAGCCGGCGACTGTGCTTACTGTGCCCGCTATTAAAGAGAAATTAATATTCAGTGCTCTCCACTCCTATGGCTGTGGAGAGTCATGAATATTAATTTCTCTTTAGCACCGGAGACAGGGGTTAGCCGCGGCAGCCAGCCCCTGCCTCCTGTGACCCGTAGCTCCGCCACTGCCGCTTCCCCATTTTCCCACCACAGCAGGTGCATCATTTCAATTGAATGTGCGTCTAACGACGCACATTCAGCTAAAATAAAACATGCCTTTGACGGCCCCCTGAACCGGGCAGGGATCGCCAAGGGGTCTACAGTGCTTGCGGGCCGCATGAAGCAGCCTCGCGAGCCGCATGTTTGAGACCCCTACCCCACAGTATATCAGCATCTGCCACCTCCCCTCTCCCCCGTAGTGTTTAAAAGTTGAAAATATAAAAACTTTTTAAATAATTTTTCCTATTTTGTACCATTAAAAAAATGAAAGAATATAAATGTATTAAATGATAGTTTAGTTTTTTTAAGTTGTTGACTTTTTTATGAGACATTTCCTTTAAAAGGAAAGTGTCATGAGAAAATGACCTATTATTGGGTTTCCTGAAACAACTTGAAGTAGAAGTCTAAAAATGCCACAGTGGAGTGTGAAAAATGCAAGATCTGGCATTTTTTTTAAATACAGATTATTACACATTTTAAAAATGCATACCACAAAAACCTTATTTATATAAAACATTTTCTGATGACACACTCCCTTTAAATTGGCCATAAATGAGTGATTTCAGTTAAACTGTGTCTTGAATGCCTTGATGCTTATAGTTTGTCTGTGAAAGTTGTTGTTTTGGATAGAAACAAAAGACAAAAAAAATAGTTCTTTGCTGTGATCTGTGGTCTGGGCTTCCATTACTGGAATGCGGATCTGTCAGTTGGTATAAACATTTGGCACCTGACAGGAAAAAGGCAACATCACTGGTCAACTTTTCCACAATTTCTGCCTTTTTGTTTTAGCTGACCTATGACACACCTTCATCTTCTGGAACAAAGTCAGTCATGCTTGAAATTTTTGGTCAATAGTTGCAGGAAAAGTTCTTTGTCCACAAATGACCTTTGAAATATTGTTCCCAGAATCATCATTCATCTATTGCTTTTGTTGCCATTGAACATGCATGGCCAGTTTGAGTTATTTTCATAGCCATTATGGACTAAAAGGTCAATGTCTGCATCGACAAAATGATTATTCATCAGCCGATCATTCCTTATCTATCTTATCACTGTCCTCAGCTATCCAAAATCTCTAATTCTTGTCGGTGCTAATAAAAAACCCCACTTCTAAAACGCTCCATCATTTAATACATACTACGGTAACCACTGTAGGTGCACTAAGTATATTCAGATATACCGTACTCTGCAAAGCATCAACTCTTCTAGGTACACACAGTTTTTGAAGGAACTCGGCAGTGAAAATAGCTCTTAATGACATTGGCTGTATGTTTGATGTCATTATCCTGCTGAAGAATAATTTTGGAGTCCATTAGATGCCACACTGATGGTACTGTATAATGGATAAATATCTGCCAGATTTTCATAGCATTGAGGACATCATTAATCCTGATCCATTCCCCTGATTCATTTGCTGCAATGCAACCTCAAACTTAAAATGAGCTTCCACCATTGGCTGCAGAAACTCATTATTGTACCATTCTCTAGCCCTAAGGAACCATACTGCCTTCTGTTATTGCCATAAATCAAAAGCACTTGCTGCCATTTTTATGCACCACAATTCTTATGTTTTCATGCATAGTTGAATCATTTCACCTTCATATTGAAGGTATTGCTTTTGGATACAATTTGAAACGCTGGTGTGTGGACCCACTGCACCATTGGCTGAGTTTACCCTGGAGGGATGTGACTAAGTGGCTACCTGGTCTTCACTAGCATCTCTGATGATGAGGTTAGGCTTGTGGTTGTGGGATAACCACCAGGTTCTACTCCATAGCAGTGCCCAGTCCTGCAGCAGGTGACCCACAGGTCAGAGCAGGTATGCGAGGTACAGCGGGGCAAAACAGAAGCGTAGTCAGACGGTGCGGAGTTGGGGGCAAACAGTACAGGTTCAGGTTAGGTAGCCAAGGTCAGGAATGGAGAGAAAAGACAGGACGAGAATACAATCCGGGTCAGTAACGGGAGGGATAAACAACAAAACACCTTAACTAGAACTAGATACTAACCGCAAACTGGAACCTAAGCTCAGGCAAAGGTGAGGAGGGAGAAGCTGCCTGATTTAGCACGTGCTGGTTGGTGATTGGCTGGGAATATCCAACCCCTGCAGGATACAGCAGGGTTAAATTCATGCAGGATCTGGCTGCACCCACCTGTAGCCATGAGGAAACATTAGAGATACTCTCATGAAATATTTTATTTTCTGGAACAATTTCAAGGGTGTCAACACTTTTGGCCATGACTATATGTAGCAAGTTTGAAATGCTGCATGGACCAGCGGTGGCCAGTCATGATGAAACACAGCGCAGCGAATACAGTGAGTAGCATGGCGCGTTTCACAATTCTTCCATGAAAACCACTTCTGGCTAGACTTCTCCGAACAGTAGATGGGTGTAGCTGGGTCCCACTGGTTGCTGTCATTTGTGAGCTGCTGGACATCTTCTGGTTTTGTAAGGAATTAAGCATGATGTGTCATTCATCTGCTTCACTAAGTTTCCTTGGCCGTCTACTGCATTTAAACACTGTGTGCAGAATTATTAGGCAAGTTGTATTTGAGAGGATTCTTTTTATTATTGACCAACAACTATGTTCTCAATCAATCCAAAAAACTCATGAATATCAAAGCTTAATATTTTTTGAAGTTGGAGTGTTTTTTTTTTTTTTTTTTTTAGATTTGGCTATCTTAGGAGGATATCTGTTTGTGCAGGTAACTATTACTGTGCATAATTATTAGGCAACTTAATAAAACCAATATATACCATCTCACTTGTTTATTTCACCAGGAAAACCAATATAACAACACAAAATTTAGAATAAACATTTCTGACATTCAAAAACAAAACAAAAAAAATCAGTGACCAATATGCACCTTCTTCAATGACACTCAAGAGCTTCCATCATAGATTGTCAGTGCTGATCTTCTACAAACACATTGCGTGCGCACCACCACAGCCCCAACATGTTCGAGAGGTGTACTGTTTTCCCTCCTGTAAGACTCACATTTAGGAGGGACCACAGTTTCTATGGGCTCAGATCAGTGAACAAGGGGGCCTTGTCATAATTTTGTCTTCTTTAGACCTTTCTGGCAGCCATACTGGGAGTTTTTGTTGCATGTGATGGAGCTTGCCCTGCAAAAATCATGTTTTTCTTGAATGCATACCGACTTCTCCTGTACCACTGCCTGAAGAGGTCTTCCAGAACGGGCATATCTGGATGAGCTTCACCCACTCAACCGAAAGGTCCCACTGTTCATCTTGATGACCCCTACCAGTCCCTAAAGGTACTGCCACACTAAGCTATCCGCTAGCGATCTCGTTAGGTTGCAACTAATGAGATCGCTAGCGGGTTGTTTTATATCGCTAAATGCTACGCATTTAGCGATTATAGTACGACGCATCGCCGTTAGCGATCTCTTAAGACTTTGCGGTACAAGTACCGCTAAATCGCTAGAAAGGTGCCAGCGTAATCTTACAGCGGGAGCGCCGCGAGAAAATAGGTCCGACGATTCAGCGACGAGCAGATCACAGCGGGAAGCTCGTCGCTGTAAGCTGCCGCACTGAACAAATGCTAACAGATCGCTAAATAGTGACGTTTTTTAGCATCCACTAAGCGATATGTATTTGTGTGGCATACCTCTAACTCCACCTTGCTGGCATCTAAGTTGGAGTGGAGCTCTCTGCCCTTTACTGATCCAGCCTCGGGTCCATCCATCTGGCCCATCAAGAGTCCCTCTCATTTCATCAGTCCATAAAACCTTAGAAAAATCAGTCTTAAGATATTTCTTGGCCCAGTCTTGACGTTTTATCTTATGTTTTTTGTTCAAAGGTAGTCATTTTTCAGCCTTCCTTACCTTGGCCATGTCCCTGAGTATGGCACACCTTGTCCTTTTTGATACTCCAGTAATGTTGCAGCTCTGAAATATAGCAAAACTGGTGGCAAATGGCATCTTGGCAGCTTCACGCTTGATTTTCCTCAATTCATAGGCAGTTATTTTGCGCCTTTTTTTATCAACACGCTTCTTGCGACCCTGTTGGCTATTTGCCATGAAACACTTGATTGTTCGGTGATGACGCTTCAAAAGTTTTGCAGTTTCAAGACTGCTGCATCCCTCTGCAAGACATCTCACAATTTTTGACTTTTCAGAGTCTGTCAAATCTCCCTTCTGACCCGTTTTGCCAAAGGAAAGGAAGTTGCCTAATAATTAAGCACATCTTATCTAGGGTGTTGATGACATTAGACCACACCCCTCCTCATTACAGAGATGCAAATCACCTGATTTACATAATTGGCAGTTGGCTTTCAAGCCTATTCAGCTTGGAGTAGGACAACATGTATAAAAAGGATGATGTGAGCAAAATACTCATTTGCCTAATAATTCTGCACACAGTGTAGTCCTCAAAGATGCCTATTTCTTGGTGTCCTCGATACTGAGAATTACAGACAGATACTTATCAATCACGCAATGCTATTAGGGAGGTGTCTAATTGGCCGCCCATTTGTTCTGCAGAAGGACAGCAACACCAAACTTATATCAAATATCAATTAGAATAATTTTCAGTGTAAAGAAAAATAAGGAGTCCTAGATGTGATGATAGAGCCCTGATCTCAACATAATTGAGTCTCTCTAGGATCACATGAAGAGACAGAAGGATTTTTTCAAATGTGTGTCCACATTAGACCTGTGGTTACTTCTCCAAGTTGTTAGGAACAACCTCGCTGTCGAGTTCTTTTAAAAACTGTATGCAAGTGTACTTAGACGAATATTTAAAGACATAGGATGGATACCCCAAACATTGACTTGATTTAGATTTCTCTTTTGTTTGTGAACTTTGTAGTTTGCTTATTACTAAAAAAAATAAAATATTAACACCTCTATTTTTACCAATTTCTTACATTTCAGCATTTTTCCCCCACTTGCTTGAAAGTTTTTTGTGCAGTGCTGTACATCGACACGAGTGTAAATATGAGAATATATGTGACATACAACTGTATTTGGTGCACTCCTGACTATATCGTACACATTCTTTTACTTTATTATTAATGCTCCTAGTATTCCCATTAGGTAGTAGGGGCATATATGTGTATGTTATTGGATGTTGTATTCTTCAATTAGGAGGCTGTAATTTGTTATTCCAGGATAAATATTTGCAGCTACTGCAGACTTATTAGTGTATGGACATTACTTACAAAAGGGGAAATTATGGAGCAAGACGTGTTAGTTACATAAGCATTCTACTCTGAACTTATTTATACAGCTTGTAATTTATTCTTAAAAAGGGAGGAATAAGTGGCAAAAACTACATGACCAAATTGCCAAGGCTTTGAAGTTTTTTGAGTTTGTGAGGATTGGGGCTGTGTTTTTGTTCTGCTGTTGAATCTGTAACAACCGAATAATTGCTCTTTCCAGCTGGTAATGTCCCGTGCCAGACACATCTGTGTTAGCACTCAAATGTATTCCCGTTCAACGTTATACATCTCCCTCATACATTCTTATGCACATACACAAACACACATACTTAAAGGCTCACAGCCATACAAACACACATTTTATGTGCGAGGCGCTTGTCCCCCAAGTATGGACAAGAAGGAAACATGACTATGATTGATGTATTGCATAGTTCACAATCTCTTGAGATTGCAAGAATCCCAGGCGCTTTGCAAAAGATGATTTCACCATCTACTTCGCATTACACAAGTTTTCGACAAACTCCTCTAAGATCTGAGTCTTGATGAGCGTAGAAATTTGGCTATATATAAAACATAACTATTAATTTTGCAAGATGGTCTGAAAAGTTGATTTGATTAGAAATCACAAATTCATATTGTTTTACACAGTGCAAATGAGTGTTTTTCTCCATCCCTCCAGGACACTTTCTAACATTTTTGGAACCTGTAAACAACATAACCATTGTCCAGGGTCAAGCAGCTACCCTTCATTGCAAAGTGGCAGGAAATCCACTACCAAATGTCAAGTGGCTGAAGAATGATGCTCCAGTGGTGCAGGAACCCAAGAGAATCACCATAAGAAAAACAGATTATGGTTCACGGCTAAGGATACAAGACCTTGACACTACAGACACGGGCTACTATCAGTGCGTCGCCACCAATGGTATCAAGACTATTGCTGCAACTGGTGTTCTGTTTGTGAGGCTTGGTAAGTTTGAGATATGCGTTTTGGCTTGTAATACGAAACTTGTAAAAAAAAAAAAAAAAAGGAAATTACCAATAAACCAGTAGAGAATAATAAGGGAATCTGTTATCAGATTTTTGCTACACCATCTGATGGCAGCATGATCTAGGGGTAGAGATCCTGATTTCAGCAGTGTACCACTTCCTTTACTGCTTGCTTTACTTTATAAAATGACAGATTCATCTGGTTTAGATCTACCAGTTCTCGAAATACTGAGTTCTGTATAACCTCGCCCACACCCTGATTAGCAGCTTTCTGTGTACATTGTGCATAGGCAGAAAGCCAAAAATCAGTGATTGAGGCAGGGTTATACAGAGCTCATGAATATGGAGGACTACATGGCAGCACGTTTACTAGTTCTTTGGTGATAATCTCCTGCTGATAAAACAGTGATTTTAACAAAATTACAGCAAGCAGCCACGTAACTGACAAATCACTAGAATCCGGGTCTCTGCCCATACATGATGTTGATCTCAGATTAAATGCCAAAAACAGATTAATTTTAATGAGTGAATTTTGTTTTGCTCAAAGCATAGATATGACTTTTATTGCATAGTGTTACTTATTGGCTTATAATGTACAATTGTAATAAATATACATTTTCTATTTGTTTATTCAGGTCCTACCCACAGCCCAAACCCCAACATTCAGTAAGTGTAATTTTTGTGCTGTTAAGTTCATGAATGAATATTTTGCCATAGCCTTCTAGAATTAATTAGCAATGTGAGCGATTGTTAGTTTATATTGGATTCGGAGTTCACAAACTGTAATAAACTAGACACAAGTGTACAAGGGCCTGTGAAATGGCTGAAACTAAACACATGTACCTACAAGGAATTTATTTTACTTACTACACAATCCAAAAAGAACTCCCACACTGCAAACGGGAGAACATTAGGCTAAAGTGAGCAGTTCCGTCATACCTATGAATTATTCATAAGACGGATCTAAAGTCAAAGCCAGGAAAGACTTTGTCATGTAAGGATATTTTTACAATAGTGATTTCCTCTCTGAAAAGAGAAAAATTGTTCTTCTTTCAGATTTTGTTACTTCTCTGTATTCAATATACCTCCTCAGTACTGGTTTGCCAAAATTATCTGATACTTTGTTTAACTGTGTAATGAAAAACATGAGTTGCCTTTAAAGGGAACCTGACAGGAGATTCAGGCACCAGAAATCTGTCGGAAAAACAATTTGATACATTTCAAAATTTTTACACAACTCAAAGTTGCAAAAAATATTGCAACATTTGGCGTTTTCACTCCGCTTTCACCAAGCTCTGCCAAAACGGGCAGAGTCGCAATGCCACAGCCCATCTAATTTATGATGAGCTGCAGCATGCCTCTCACCAGAAATCTTACTCCAGTCCCTTTGGTAAGGCGCTCAACACTTTTCAGACCCCTCTTAATCAATTGTAACACGCCGCCTCATCAAGACCAGAATTGTTCATGCCGTTGTTTATGAATCATGGTGCATGAGTCTCAGATGACTAGCATGAGGGCAGGTCCCTGGCAGTTTCTCCCACCTCATTCTCCTAGACTGACAGATCTCTCCCTATGTGTGTTTATAGAGCAGGTCCCAGTCTAGTCTGGATAAACCACTGTGATCTTTCCTCGATATACCGTATTTTTCGGACTATAAGACACACCTAGGTTTTAGAGTAGGAAATTAGAAAAAAAAATGAAGCAAAAAATGTGGTCAATTCTATACTTAATATCCCCCATCCTGGTATGCATGGTCCCTTATCCCTATCCTGGTATGCATGGCCTGCTCAACTTCATCCTGGTATGCAGAGCCCCTATATCTGTCCTGGTATGCATGCCCCTATCCTTATTATGGTATGATTGGCTCCATCTTTATCCTGGTATGATTGGCCCCTATCTCCGTCCTGGTATGCAGGAACCTATCCTTATACTGGTATGCAGGGCCCCCGTCTCCGTCCTGGTATGCATGGCCCCAATGCCTATCCTGGTATGCATGGCCCCAAACCCTATCCTGGTATGCAGGGCCCTCATCTCCATCCTGGTATGCATGACCCCAATCCTTTATCCTGGTATACAGGGCCCTCCATCTCCGTCCTGGTATACATGGCCCTATCCTGGGATGCAGGGCCCCCATCTCCGTCCTGGTATGCATGGCCCCAATCCTTATCCTGGTATGCAGGGCCCCATCTCCGTCCTGGTATGCATGACCCCAATCCCTATCCTGGTAAGCAGAGACCCCATACCCATCTTGGTATGCATGGCCCCATCCTTATCCTGGTATGATTGGCCTCAATCCCCATCCTGGTATGCAGGGACCACATATCTGTCCTGGTATGCATGGCCCCCATCCTTATCCTGGTATGATTGGCCTCAATCCCCATCCTGGTATGTAGGGCCCCATCTCCGTCCTGGTATACATGGCCCCAATCCCTATCCTGGTATGCAGGATCCCCATCTCCGTCCTGGTATGCATGGCCCCAATCCTTATCCTGGTATGCAGGGCCCCCATCTCTGTCCTGGTATGCATGGCCCCAATCCCTATCCTGGTAAGCAGAGACCCCATACCCATCTTGGTATGCATGGCCCCATCCTTATCCTGGTATGATTGGCCTCAATCCCCATCCTGGTATGCAGGGACCACATATCTGTCCTGGTATGCATGGCCCCCATCCTTATCCTGGTATGATTGGCCTCAATCCCCATCCTGGTATGTAGGGCCCCCATCTCCGTCCTGGTATACATGGCCCCAATCCTATCCTGGTATGCAGGATCCCCATCTCCGTCCTGGTATGCATGGCCCCAATCCTTATCCTGGTATGCAGGGCCCCATCTCTGTCCTGGTATGCATGGCCCCAAACCCTATCCTGGTAGCAGAGACCCCATCCCCATCCTGGTATGCATGGCCCTCCATCTCCGTCCTGGTATACATGGCCCCTATCCTGGGATGCAGGGCCCCATCTCCGTCCTGGTATGCATGGCCCCAATCCTTATCCTGGTATGCAGGGCCCCATCTCCGTCCTGGTATGCATGACCCCAATCCCTATCCTGGTAAGCAGAGACCCCATACCCATCTTGGTATGCATGGCCCCATCCTTATCCTGGTATGATTGGCCTCAATCCCCATCCTGGTATGCAGGGACCACATATCTGTCCTGGTATGCATGGCCCCCATCCTTATCCTGGTATGATTGGCCTCAATCCCCATCCTGGTATGTAGGGCCCCCATCTCGTCCTGGTATACATGGCCCCAATCCCTATCCTGGTATGCAGGATCCCCATCTCCGTCCTGGTATGCATGGCCCCAATCCTTATCCTGGTATGCAGGGCCCCCATCTCTGTCCTGGTATGCATGGCCCCAAACCCTATCCTGGTAAGCAGAGACCCCATCCCATCCTGGTATGCATGGCCCCATCCTTATCCTGGTATTATTGGCCTTTATCCCATCCTGGTATGCAGGGACCACATATTCGTCCTGGTATGCATGGCCCCATCCTTATCCTGGTATGATTGGCCCCTTCCCCATCTTGGTATGCATGGCCCCATCAGAAAAAAAAAAAAAAACATTCTGCTTACCTTCCCTGCGTGCCCTTGCAGCGTCCTGCTCCAGTGCCAGCAGCTGCTTTATGCTTGTAAGCAGCGCATAGCAGGGACGTCATGCACTGCTTACAAGCCACCGAGGACAGCTGCCGGAATACTCTCCGCTCTCCACGCCAGGACTATGTACGTGGAGTGCAGTGAGTATTCATTGCTCTTTAGCAAGCAGTGTTGGCAGCAGCCACCGGGTTCCTGTAGCTGCCGGCTTTCATGTGTGCTGCTACTAAAGGGAAGGAATATTCATTGCATTCCATGCCTGTGAGTGGAATGCAGTGAATATTCATTGCCTTAAGTAGCTGCCACATTAGAACACCAGGCAGCTGCAGGAACCTGGCTGCTGCGGCTAACACTGTGCTCACTGTTAAAGATAAATTAATATTCACTCCATTCCACGCCCATTTCTCTAGCAGCGGGCACAGGAATTAGCCGCAGCAGCCGGCTCAAGCCTCCTGTGACCCACTGCTCCGCTGCTGCTGCTCCACCACCTTCCCCACCACAACCAGAGCAGGGACATTCGGACTATAAGACGCACCCCCCATTTTGCTCCACATTTTTGGAGGAAAAAAGTTCGTCTTTTAGTCCAAAAAATACGGTAGTCATCTAGACGCATGGCTTTTCAAAATATTTTTCCTGTGAGACACCAAAGTATTTGAGAAAACATACACATCCGCAGTAAAATGACTATTCACCCAGCATGAATCTTTTCAATAAACAATGACTAATATATATATATATATATATATATATATATATATATATATATATATATATATATATATAATGACGCAAGGAAAAGCTGATAACATATACTTCAAATATATGACAATGATGTCTGTTACCTGTGGGTTCCCATAAGAGTTGGTACAAATCGATTAGCAAGACCAGGTCCATTGACCACGTTTGTGTCCGCTGATGGGGAGTCCTGGGTTCTGCAACCTACCTGATGGCATCTGGAGTTCTTTTGATTACCTTACCTGGCAAGATAACGACATGCTAGGCCAGATTATCAAAGGAAGAGTTGTGGATGCCGGAAGGTAAAGATAGTACTCAGGGCTCCCATATCATGACCACCGGATTCCTAACTCCCATATTAATAAAGATTTTACACAGTATTATATCATTGTTTTGATAGATACCATTTTATGGCATAATGAAGTCTAGTACCATATTTTTTTTTTTTTTTTTAGTATACAGACATGGCCTGCCTGGCTAATAGAGTCCTATGGAATGAGTTAGTACAATAAAAATATATAGTGATCAATACATGAAAGGATGTCCTAAATTTTACATGTTATACTTATAGCTTTACACTAGTATTTAATATTCTTCTTTGAGGAATAATATAATTAGGATAATTGAGAAGTTCAATAGTGGAAATTCAATTTTTTCAAATTTCATTAAGTATACAGACAGTGTGTCATGTTTGAAAATCTTGACAATAACAAACAATTAGCAAAATTGTTTGTGATTTTCAACATTACGAAATACTGAGACCTGGCCAAAATTGTGAGCTTGATTTACCAGACTTAAGCCTAAATCATTTGTGTATTGGACTACTTTACTATTTGATAAGTAAAAATTGTTTTAAGTTTAAACTTAAAGAGGGAAAACAATTGAAATGAATTTATAACTCAAATGTGGTTGTTAAGAGCAACAATAAATAATATTTAAGCCAAATGATGTGATTTATCAATTTAGTAAATATAACATGCGAATTGCTAGAAATATTGTGGTTGATACCACTAACTCTAATTTTTGTCTTTCCTATTTGATTTATAGAAATGTTTAAGCTTCAACCCGAAGCCAATTAGATAAGTGACTGATGGTATTCAACTAAAAGATAATTGGAAGCAATGTGGTGCTAAATTAAATTCAGAAATGTATTTAGGGTGGAACATGTTTTGGATGTTTGGATTTGTGGCTGCTATTACTATATACAGAACTGTGTACTAAGCTCTTTCCTGTATTACTGTGTGAAGTTTATGAATATTTAGTTAAGAACACAACTAGCACACACTGTCTGATAACGTTGTGCTGTCGATATTCCGAGCTGCACTTAGCTTTGTATGCCTTCTTTGTGTGGTCTGGAAGGATGTGGAGGTGGCCTCAAAATTTCTGTACAGTTAATACCTGTCTGTTACGATCAAGTTTCTGCATAAAAATGTGGATTTAACTTTTCTTCCAGATTAGCGTTAATCAGACTTTTGTGAATTCTCTTTAACTTGTCTGAAACGTATTAGTGATATTTATTTGCATTCTGCCTTTTGGCCGGATTAAAATGTCTCCAATTAGACTTTGTTGGTGTATCTACAGAATTCTTTTCAGAGGTGTAAATCCATCTTCTGCTAAAGGGTCTTATACATCCACATTGCATCTACACACTTGTAACCTGACTCGCTGTGCAAAGTACCTTACACATTATTATATGCTGTAAAAGGTAGCTGTATTTCACTATACTGTCATGGGAAATATCATGGTCTGTAGTCACTGCTAACATTCTGTAGTTTAATACTAAGCTCGTAACATGAATGAGCCATGGCGGTCAGTGGTTTTTGTGCTTTAGGGCCATACAATGGGTCATGCCCATTTTGGTGATGTCTGTGATGTGAATTTTCCAATATAATAGACTATCTGGCTGTTTTATTTATCAATGGAAAACTTTTTGTTGTTTCACACCTTTGGGATGATTTATTAGACAAAAACATTATAGCAGTTGAAAGCAGCAAAAATGCTCTTGTGCAAGGGTGCTTTCACATTTTCTCCACGTTTGTGAGTCCCGTTGTGGCTTGCCTCCGATGAGGTGGTTAAAATAGAACTCTTTGGCCACAATGATCAAAGGTACAGTGGCTTGTAAAAGTTTGGGCACCCCTGGTCAAAATTACTGTTATTGTGGGCAGTTAAGCAAGTCTCAAACCTTGGTCAAAGTTATTTGAGCACACAAATCTCCAAGGGTGCCCAAAGTTTTGCATCAGCCCATTTTCCTTTTCGTCAGTTTTAAAATGTAAAAATTAAGAGACCGCTGCACAGTTTAATAAAAATCAGGTTCTCTACATGTTGTCTGATGGCCATTCCATTCCAGTGTCAGTTGAATTTCAACCAGAGTACACCTCATTCCACTTAATGTGCTTCTGATTACCGTATTTTCCGGCGTATAAGACGACTTTTTAACCCCTGAAAATCTTCTTAAAAGTCGGGGGTTGTCTTATACACCGGGTACGGACCAATCTGCATATGGTGGGGAGAGTGGTACCGATGACGAAGGAAGGGGGCGTCTCAGATGGAAGGTGTTGGATACCTCATCGTATCAGCGGTGCTTTCTGCAGCGGCACCTCTTTGTGCAGCGTGGGGGCTCAGTGCTGGGGGACAGCGACGGTGGCGGCTCCTCTTTCAGCAGCATGGGGGCTCTGTGCTGGGGGACGGCGGCGGCAGCTCCGGCTCCTCTTTGTGCAGTGTTGGGGGCTCTGTGCCGGGGGACGGCAGCGGCTCTGCCGGCATTTCCTCAATCCACGGAGGCCCCGGTAGCTCCATTGCTGCTATGCGGTGGCCTCCGAGAAAATGGCCGCTGCATCCTCAGATTCAGATCTCGTCTCAAGATCTCGGGAGACGGATCTGAAACTGAGCATGCGCCGCCCTCAGCGGCCATTTTCCCGGAGGCCACCGTATCGCAGCAATGGAGCTGCCAGGGCCTCCGGGGATTGAGGAAATGCCGGCAAAGCCGCCGCCGTCCCCCAGCACAGAGCCCCCAATGCTGCACAAAGAGGAGCCGCCGCTGCCGTCCCCAGCACAGAGCCCCCAACGCTGCACAAAGAGCAGCTGCCACAGAGAGCGCCGCTGATACGATGAGGTATCCAACACCTTCCCTCTGAGACGCCCCCTCCCTTCGTCATCGAGGCCACTCCACCCACCATATGCAGATTGGTCCATACCCGGCATATAAGATTACACCCGGCGTATAAGAAGACTCCCCCCACACTTTTAAGAAGATTTTATATTTTGACTGGAAAAGTTGGGGGGTCGTCTTATATGCCCAGTCGTCTTATACGCCGGAAAATACGGTAGGTGATCACATGAACCAAATCTTATGTAACGAAGGTAAGTATAAAAAACACTGCTGTGGTGTTCACAATCCTCTTGCAATAGGACAAGCTGGGTGGCAAAACAAGTGCTAGTAATATCCCAAAATTAATAGGAATGAAAAAATAACTTTTAACCATGCCAAAGATGTTGAAAAGAAAAGTCTTGAGTGAGAAAAAGAAGTGCTCAATTATGGCTTTACTAGCAGAGGGATACAGTGAGCATCATGTTGCCTCCATCCTTAAAATTTCTAAGATGGCAGTCCATTACAACAAGGTCAAGCAGCAGACATTGGGGACAACAAAGCTACAGACCGGCAGAGGGCGAAAACAACTCTTCACTGACCGGGATGACCGTCATCTTATTCGAATGTCACTGAGTAACCGCAGGATGACATCAAGTGACCTACAAAAGGAATGGCAAATGGCAGCTGGAGTGAAGTGCACGACAAGAACAGTTCGGAACAGGCTCCTAGAGGCAGGGCTCAAGTCATGTAAAGCTAGAAAAAAGCCTTTCATCAATGAGAAGCAAAGGAGATCCAGGCTGAAGTTTGCCAACTTCCATAAGGATTGGACCATAGAGGACTGGAGTAAGGTAATCTTCTCTGATGAGTCTAATTTTCAGCTTTGCCCAACACCTGGTCGTCTAATGGTTAGATGGAAACCAGGAGAGGCATAAAAGCCACAGTGTCTTGCACCCTCTGTGAAATTTGGTGGAAGATCGGTGATGATCTGGGAATGGAATTGGGCGGGTTAATCTTTGCGAAGGACTTGTGAATCAAGCCGCATACAAGGTTATCCTGGAAAACCTGTTGATTCCTTCTGCTCAGGCAATGTTCCCCAACTCTGAGGACTGTTTTTTTCCAGCAGGACAATGCGCCATGCCACACAGCTAGGTCAATCAATGTGTGTATGAAGGACCACCACATCAAATCCCTGTCATGGCCAGACCAATCTCCAGACCTGAACCCCATTGAAAACCTCTAGAATGTAATCTAGAAGAAGATGGATATTCACAAGCCATCAAACAAAGAACTGCTTAAATTTTTGTACCTGACACTGAAAAATTCTGGCACTCAATAATTGTAGAATGCAAAAAAAACATTTTTATTAGACAAAAAGGACATCCCAATGTCTTGTTACGTTTCGGTCTATAACTCAGACCTTCATCAGACTAGAGGTATGGAGGTAAGAAAAATCCACAAGAGTAAGTTGTCACGTGGACAGGTAATATTCCTATAGCAGTAAATGCCCTGGGACAGAAAGAGAAAGGAAAGAAAAGTCACTTAAGGAGTGATAAATGCATATGTGTGGCGCATAGAACGGGCCTGAAATTTACCAGGAGTGGCATAAGGTCACCCAAAAGCAGTGTGAAAGACTGGTGGAAAGAATGCCAAGATGCATGAAAGCTGTGATTAAAAATCATGGTTATTCTACAAAATATTGATTTCTGAACTCTTCCTGAGTTAAAACATTAGTATTGTTGTTTCTAAATGATTATGAACTTGTTTTCTTAGCATTATTTGAGGTCTGCAAGCACTGCATTTTTTTGTTATTTTGACCATTTCTCATTTTCTGAAAATAAATACAAAATGTATTGCTTCGAAATTCAAAGACATGTTGTCACTGTAGATTATAGAATAAAAGAGCAATTTACATTTTACTCAAAAATATACTTATAAAGAGAAAAATCACACAAACCTGAAAAATTGGTAGTGGGCTCTTAATTTTTGCCAGGAAATGTGGTCATCTTTAACTTTAGTGATCATTCAGTGATCATTTCATCTTCAACTTGTTTAACTGGTCACAATAACAGTAATTTTGACCACTAGTGCCCAAACTTCTGCATACCACTGTATGCGCCAGCAGGGCCATACACTATAATAGTGGCAGCAGAGCGAACGTTCTTTGTCGTGCATCATTTTTGGGTGTATACGTCTACTGGAGGCTGTCTCCCAAGCGCAGTCTACTATGTCTGAGTGTACGCCCTCAGTAGGCACATACGTCCGAATCCCACTATTGCATACATTTTTTTTCTTTACGTTGAGTGAATATACAAGCCTGGCAGTATACAACAAGAACACAACTATATCAGTTCTTCTAAAAGGAATATTTAACTTCATTAGGACATCAATAAATGTCCTGGGAAAATGTCCACAGGTGTGGAGGGAGGCTCAGGAGCTGAACTCCGTCTACAGTTGATAGATGCTAAGCTCAGCTGCGGCTGTTAACCATTTAAATGCCACAATGCGATCACAGAATAAAAAAAATTTTTGAAAACATCTATAAAAAGTCAGATGACCATTTTCCCGAGTTAAAAATAAAAAATGAGAAAAAAAATGCACATATTTGGTATCCTGCATCCATAAAATCAGATCTATCAAAGTATAAAATTACCGTAGTTAACCCGTATTGTAAACACTGTAAAAAGAAAAAATCAAATGTTAGTCAAAACATCGTAAGTACCTGAAATTGGTATTGATAAAAATGTCAGCTCACCATGCAAAAATCAATCACTCAAAGGTTTTGGAAAACGGTTACACAAAGCAGAATATATATATATATATATATATATATATATATATATATATATATATATATATATTTTTTTTTTACAAAATTCTGATTTTTTTTTTTTTTTATCACTTAATATAAAAAAATCAAAGCAAGCAATTGGACTAATCTAGTCAATCATGTTTCCAGGTCATCATTTTTTCCATACAGTGAGTATCCTTAAAATAAATCTCAAACCCCCAGCCCCAGTGAAGTTGCATTTTTTCACCATTTCATTCCAACCTGTAATTTTTTGTACTGTTTTTCAATACATTGTATGGTAAAATAAATGAAATAATGGAAAAATGAAAAAAGTTATTGCTCTTGAAAGTAGAAGGTGAAAATTAAATGAAAACGCAAAATTGATTTAAAAGGGTTAACGTCAATGTGACTTGTACGTCACCCCAAAAATGATGAGCTCATCTGCAAGATTGCCCATGGCAGTAATAATGTACATGACCCAAGTTTGCGGAGGCTGCATGCTTATGAAATTCTACCACCTGTGGACTGTTAATTCTGAAGACATTGCCGCACAGCTTTGAGAAGCGGGGATGTTGATAAATGTCTTCCAATTTAGACACAAACTATATTAAGTAATTACTAGTAAATGACCCTGTTGGGACATTTCCCTTCCACTAATCTTGACCTCATCTGTGCCTATTTGGATACTGAAGAATTTAATGGCCCCTGCATTTTTTTCTTTGTTGAAACTTTTAGTAATGTCTGTTTTAGGAAAGGTTTTAGTAGTCTTTCATGCGTGCCTTGGCAGGTTTAGAGGAAAACCATTTACAACAAATTACTTTTTTTTCCCCACAGAATTTTAAGCCTCGGAAATCTTAATTACATTTAGGAGGAAAATATTTGCCCTTTTACCAAGTTATTCACCTCATTTGTTTTTTGGTCATCAAGCTGTCTGGTGTGCTCTAGTGCGTAATTTCTGTACAGTTTATAATAGTGCAGCATCTGTATTCCACATTAAATATAGATATATGGTAATTCACTGAAGTTTGATTTAAAGGAAAGCTATCATCAGAAAATCACCTACTGTTTAGATCAGAGTTATGTGTTACACGTCTTTAAAATATATTGGATATTTTTTATAGTATGTTCGTTATTTTAAAATGAAATGCAAAACTGGTACTCTTTCCACTGGGTCTTTTTTAGATCCAAACTTCCTGTTCTTTCAGGAAGAGTTTTCAGCTGGCTCATTATCATCAGAGACAGGATTCTACATACAAAGCTGATAACAAAGGATCCACCATTCACAAAAGGTGACATCACAGCAGACCCTGATCTCCCTCCCTTCACAATGACCTTTGCACACAATCTTTTGTCACTGCAAAACAAAAGATAGAGTCGCTGTCTGACCATTATAACTAATGTACATGTGTTTTTTTCCTGAAACATCAGGAAGTTAAAGTTTAGCCCCTTTCCGACGTCAGGCATAATAGTACGCCAACGTCGGACTCCCTCCCTTTGATGTGGGCTCCGGCGGTGAACCCACATCTTTCCCAGGACATATCAGCTATTTTAAACAGCTGACATGTGCCCGGAATAGCCGCAGGTGGAATCGCAATCCACCTGTGGCTGTTAACCCATTAAATGCCGCTCTCAAACGCTGACAGCTGCATTTAACACGCGCTTTTGGCCATCAGGCCGGAAATCCGCCCACCGGTGAGCCCCCGGGTCCACCAGTTCATTGGCATGACAAACAGAGGTCTCCCATGAAGACTATTGAAGCATGCCAAAAGTAAAAAAAAAAAAGTTTCTAAAAATATAAAAAATATATAAAAGTTCAAATCACCCCCCTTTTGCCCCATTCAAAATAAAACAATAAAAAAATCAAACATGCACATATTTGGAATCTCTGTGTTCAGAATCGCTCGATCTATCAATAAAAAAAAGGATTAACCTGATCGCTAAACAGCGTAGCGAGAAAAAGTGAAAAATCCAGAAATGCGTTTTTTTGGTTGCGACAACATTGCATTAAAATGCAATAATGGGCGATCAAAAGATCTTATGTGCACTAACATGGTATCATTAAAAACGTCAGCTCGGCGTGCAAAAAAATAAACCCTCAACCAAACCCGAGATGACGAAGAATGGAGACGCTATGGGTATCGAAAAATGGCACAATTTTTTTTTTAACAGAGTTTGAAATTCTGTTTTCACCACTTAGATAAAAAAGAACCTAGACATGTTTGGTGTCTATGAACTCGTAATGACCTGGAGAATCATAATGGCAGGTCAGTTTTAGCATTTAGTGAACCTAGTAAAAAAAGCCAAACAAAAAACAAGTGTGGGATTGCACTTTTTTGCAATTTCACTGCACTTGAAATTTTTTCCTGTTTTCTAGTACACGACATGCTAAAACCAATGGTGTTGTTCAAAAGTACAACTCGTCCCACAAAAAATAAGCCCTCACATGGCCATATTGACAGAAAAGTAAAAAAGTTATGGCTCTGGGAAGAAGGGGAGCGAAAAACAGAAACGCAAAGCTGAAAATCCCTCTGGTCATGAAGGGGTTATAAAAGCTCCATTGGTCCCTGGAAAAATTGCAAGAGTTCTATTTTTGTGAGATGTAAAAAATTTCTAACATTTTTAAAAATACATTTAGCAAAAGGACCTGATGTAAACATTTTCTGATGATGGCTTTCCTTTAAAACATATCTTCAGGCTGAATTAATCAGTCATGTGGAGCAAGTCTGGAAGTCTAGTATTACACATGTTAGTAGAACTAGTAGATGCTACTTGTATCCACAGGACATCCATAGGCTGCTTTTTGCGGTCGTGATAACCAGCATAGAAAGGTCAATTATGTTTTACAATGAAATCAATTTGAACATGAATATTTCTATTTCTTAATCCATAACAAATAATCTCATTTATGCTCATGTTCCCACCGTTCCCCAATTAATCACCACAGAATATTACATTGGAAGCTAATGCCTGATGAGGTGGAAGACTATCTGGTAAATTATTCAGACAGAATATATTACATAGTATTTAACACATTATGCAACTTATGCTTTAGCTCCTGATTGTACCAATATTGTTTAAGCATAATTCACTAATCAAAATACTTTCCTCCATCGAATACACTTGGGGTTCACATTGCATTTGATTGCATGTTCAGGACCAAAAACTCCTGATTCAGATGTTTCCCTCACAGAACCATTGGCCTCAATGAAGCAACTACTACACTACTGTATCCAACTAAAATGATGGAGTGCAAAGATTCATATTTTGGACTTTGCCTAATTGAAGTCAATGGCTCTGTCGAGGATATGTCTGAAAATATTTTTCAGGTATTCAGACGCAATCCTCTGATGGACTCATGACCTGACCGCCAAATGCCATGTGATCCCAGCCTAAGAAATGCTATTTATGGCCACTAGTGCATAAAACTGATTTAAGTCAGCAGATGCATTGGTATCTATACTGATTGGGTGAGATTTATCCATGCAGGCAGTACATCCATCCCACAGGTAGAGGAGAACAGCCGATCCCAGCAGTATGGCACTAACCTGTTAGCAGAATCCGTTCTTCATTTTCCTTCAGTTTGGAATAGGCTGTTTTCAATAACAACAGCGCGCCAGGAATGACATATGCAATCCATTTATTGTGTCTCTTTAAACACCGCAAATGAAATAAATGGCAAACATGACTATTTAATTCCTGAACAATTATTCAATTTGAGTTATAATTTAGCCACACAAAAGTGGATGTGTAAGTTATTCCTAATCCATTGTCCTCTCTTTTGTAGTTCAGATGTAAATTAGACAAATCATGGATTATCGTCATATTCCCTACCTGACTCTTGATTTTACACCTGCAGAGATGGTGGAGTTATACATATATCAGCCATCATGGGGTAATTTAATCATGAGTCATATCGACTGACTTTCTGCTGAGTATGGCCAGCTATATGTATAGTAACAGCCATAAATGTGCGTGCTGTATAGTTCAGCCATAATATATAAGGAGTCCTGCATATTTAGTTAATCAAAATGCCAGCTGTTAACTATATTTGCTGGTTAATCCCATGTATTCATTGCCTGTCTTAACAACAAATCACCTATAGTGTGGATGGATAAATGAGTAGCTGAGAAATAAACGTATAGGAAACTGCAAAGTTGTTTTACAAGGAAACTAAGAAACAGTATAGGGATGTTGTATTGGACAGTGTCAGCTCCACAAGATTCTACCAGCCATACATGCAAAATATCTTCTACATTAATTGATACCAGTTGTCATCTAATAATCCAATCTTATATGAACTATTAAAATACTAAAGTATTTTTTGACCTTTTTTTAATACCTGCAACTGTTTCCAATTACAAGCTCAGCAGAACATCGTGCAAGACGACCTTAAAGTTCTGACCTTTCGCATACCGTAGCAAAATGGTTTTTGCATTACCGATTTTACCCCAAAGACAATAACTGCAACATGGCCATAGGGAAACAAAATGAATACAAGCAATATCTTATGACAACTTGTTATTACAATCTGTTTTCTTTCCAAATCCCAAAATTATTTAAAAGTCAAAAATAATTCTATAAAATATTTTCTGAAGTAGAGTACTGTTAGGAATTTTCCAACTTAAATACAAGGAGCCTTTGTCTGTTTTCTTCTTTGCCATTGAAACGAATAGATTATACTTTTTTTTCAATTCATATACTTATATAGACGTTTATGCATTATTTGAAGATAGAATATGCTTATGAAGCTACTGTACTCTCTT
>JARQOD010000001.1:712036463-712053544 GCA_033576555.1 Oophaga sylvatica
AATTCAGAGGGATGTATGGACTCAGGTAGTCCTATCAGTTTCAAGTTATTGCGTCTAGATCGGTTTTCTAAATCGTCCACTTTGGATTGAAGCTCTGTGACGACTTTCTCTTTTCCCTCTAGACGTTCTGCCATTTCCCTGGTAACATCCTCCAGATCAGAGATACGTTGTTCAGCCTCATCCAGGCGAGTGCCCTGACTATTAACTTGTGATATTATAGAGTATTGAGGTTTGAAGAGTGGCAAATCTAGAGTCTATTTTGGGCATAAGGCGTTCCATGATGGCATTCGCTATTGAATGAGAAGTCTCGCTACTGGTATCAGAGGTAGATTTAGGCGAGGATGAGCCTTGTTGGTTTCGAGAAGAGGCACGGCCTCCTTTAGTTTGTTTGCCCACAAATTTATCCATACTCAGCGACATTGGTGAGAAGATAGAAGGCGGTGATGTCTCAGTTAAGAAACGTTCCATTAGAATCTGCTATGTAGCATGTAACTCCTATATGGAGCGTATAGAATATTAGCCTCTTGCTGTTTACCTTTATTTATAGAGGTTAAGTAACCTTGAAAGTCAGAGAGGACAAATATACATTTCTACGTTGTAAACAGATTAATGTGTCACTGAGTGAGGACTTCACCAGGTTACACTGCTGCCAAAGGGTTAATAAAGTCAATATCAACTGTCCTCTAGGTCCTGTATTGTGTGTAGTCTCTGAGGTAATCCCCTTGTGACTTCTTAGGCTCATTTTTTTTTTAGCTCTGTAGCGGGGTGCTTTATTGCATCTGTCACCTTTGAGGTGATGGTCAGCAACTTAAAACAATGCAGCTCACAACAAGCCTGTAGTGCAGGGATACTGCTGAGGGCTGTAAGTGGCAGGAAGATGGCGTCTGTTGTAGTTAACCCTCCCCCTATTGCCACTGCACTCACCTCCGGCCCTAGATGCAATAACAGCCAGATCTTCAGGGCTTCACTGTTTTTGTTTTTTCTCTCCCGGTGGGTGGTCGCTTGTTATCTCGGGACCTCTTATCTGTGCAAGTCCCTCTTCACAGCTCACAGGCGGCAGCCTGTACCACGCTGCTCGGCGTCTCCTGCGCCTGGAGCCTCCCGAGGAGCCTGGAGAGGCAGACCCGACAGGATTCCCCCGCTGATTAATGCTGTTTTTCCGCTCACAAACTGAGGGATGGCCACGGATAAGAGTAGGCCAGCGGGTAGCTCTGCTAAAAAGCGGTCATTCCTTGGCTCCGCCTCCTGGAAGTCCTAAAGCTTCTTTTCTAATGGAGGAGCTGATGGATTGGTAGTCTGGTCACTGGCTCCTCCATCATCAGTCATTTTTATATCTAACAAGAGAGGGGACTATGTAATAAAAGCGGGCGCTGTGAATAACAAAAATAATAAGAATACACTATGTAAGAGACAGCACTGTACATAACAGCAGAGGAAGCTATATAATAAGGGACGGCATCATAAAAAGTGACTATACTATATACTGAGGGATGGCGCTATACATAATAAGCGAGTACACTAGATACTAAGGGACTGTTAGACATAATAAGCGATAATATCTTCCTCCACCTCCCCTGTTCCTAAATCCATTATAAATCCCCCTTCCTCCCATCCCAATCCCCCACACCCCTCATTGTCCTCTTCCCCCGCATCCCATTATTGTCCTTTCCCCACCCCAATGATTGCCCTCTTCACCTCAATCATTGCTTTCTCCCCCACCACCCCATCATTGCCCACTCCACCACCTCCATCATTTCCTCCTCCCTCACCACCCCATCATTGCCCTTTCCACCAACATTGTCCTTTCCACTACCACCCCAATCATTGCCCATTCCACCACCTCCATTATTGCCCTTTCCACCACAACCATCATTGTCCTTTCCACCACCACCATCATTGCCTTTTCCCCACCAACCCCATCATTGCCCATTCCACCACTTTCATCATTACTTTCTCCCCCACCACCCCCATCATTGCCCTCTCCATCACCCCATCATTGCTTTCTCCCCCAACACCTCCATCATTTCCTCCTCCCCCACCACCGCATAGTTGTCCTTTCTACTGCCACCATCATTGCCTTCACCCCCACCACCATCATTGCCTTCTCCCCACCACCTCCATCATTACCTCCTCCCCCACCACCCCCCATCATTTCCTCCTCCCCACCTCCCATCATTGCCTTCTCCCCCACCACCCCCATCATTGCCCATTCCACCACCTCCATTATTTCCTTCTCCCCCACTACCCCCATCATTGTCCTTTCAACTGCCACCATCATTGCCTTCTCCCCACCACCTCCATCATTAACTCCTTCCCCACCACCCTCATCATGTCCTCCTTCCCCACCACCCCCATCCTTTCCTCCTTCCCCACCACCCCATAATCTCCTGCCCCACCACCCTCATCATTGCCCTCTCCATCACCCCATCATTGCCTTCTCCCGACCACATCATTGCCTTCTCCCCCACCACCACCTTTATTGCCCATTCCACCACCTCCATCATTTCCTCCTCCCCCACCACCCCATCATTGTCCTTTCAACTGCCACCATCATTGCCTTCACCCCCACCACCCCATCATTGTCCTTTCCACTTCCACCATCATTGCCTTCTGCCCAACCACCCCATCATTGCCCATTCCACCACCTCTATCATTTCTTCTTCCCCACCACTTCCTTCATTGTCCTTTCAACTGCCACCATCATTGCTTTCACCCCCACCACCCTCATCATTGTCCTTTCCACTGCCACCATCACTGCCTTCTCCCCCACTACCTCCATCATTGCCTTCTCCCCTATCACTGCCCTCTCCTCCACCTACACACACAGCACTATTCACCTCTCTGCATGTTCCCCAACAGCAACACACACACACGTTCCCCTGCAGCGACACACACACACTCCGCACCTCTCCGCACGCTCTCCCGCAGCATCACCATCGTCGGCAGCTTCCTCTCTGGCACAGGCGTGGCGCTGAATGATGACGTCATCCAGCCACGATGCTGACTGTGAGAGACAGTAAGCGCAGGCAGGGAGCAGAACTGATCGCTGCAGCTCTGCTCCACTGCCATTTTCCCTTGCAGGCAGCGGAGCTGCAGGAATCTCTCCCTGCCGGCCGCACATGAGGGCAATCTGGCCAGGGGCCCTTGGAGCCTCGAGGCCGGATAAACAGGCCAGATTGCCCTCATTATTAGCCAGCCTGCAGTGGCCCCCCTCCACCTCCGGGCCCCGGTGCAGCCGCATAGGCTGCACATGCAGTATGTCCGCCCCTGAGTCTGCAGTCACCCTACGTGACTTGTGAGGATTCTCCAGCACCCAGAATGACTGTCATGTGAACATAAGAATACGATATGTATTCTTCCGGCGCGGCTTCGCTCAATGCCAGTGTATTGGGGCTGCACGGTGGCTCAGTGGATAGCACTGCAGCCTTGCAGCGCTGGGGTCCTGGGTTCAAATCACACCAAGGGCAACATCTGCAAGGAGTTTGTATGTTCTCCCCGTGTTTGCGTGGGTTTCCTCCGGGTACTCCGGTTTCCTCCCACATTCCAAAGATATACTAATAGGGAATTTAGATTGTGAGCCCCATCAGGGACAGCGATGATAATGTCTGCAAACTGTAAAGCGCTGCGGAATATGTTAGCGCTATATAAAAATAAACATTAAAATAAAGATTATTATTGAGCAAGGCCGGTAAAAATCTCGTCAGAATGTGGCCTGAAACATGCATGTTGCATACTTGCAGCCACATGACCGCCATTCCCAGTGCCAGTAAATTCTGACAGCGTGCATTGACTGAAGATTTGTAGTTTAAGTTGTACAAACCCTTTAAAGGCAATCTGTCACCACATTTGACCTATCTATACTATTAATATGGGCATATAGGTTATAGACTGCTTAGGAGATTTATGCCTGTATGCCTCATATCAGATGCCTGGTTGTGGATAAATCATCTATGACTTTATATAAATGACCTCTTCCAGGCAATGGGGAGTACGCTGCCTGGAATATAACTCTGCCTCCAGAGATTATTGTACATTAAGGGGGAGTTACCAGTGTGATGGCCGCTCTCTGCTCTCCTGATTTCACTGCAGAGCTGTGTGTGATTATATCTGACACATCTGCACATTCCTCTGTTTCCATCTCACAGGCAGACAGTAGTTCCAATATTGTAGCAATACAGCAGAGCTGTGAGAGTTACAGCAAAGGTGTTTGCAAGAAGACAAAGTTAATTTCTCCTGTTCTGTGTTAGTTACTTGTCTCACACTGGTAATGCCCCTTCATGTAAAAAAAAGCTCTGGAGGCAGAGTTATCTTCCAGGCAGCGTCTTCCCATAACCTTGAAGAATCATGTATTCATAGAGGTAATTTGCATAAAGTGATTTCTCAACAACAAGACATATTAAATGAGGCACACAGGTAGGACTATTCTCAGCAGTCTATAACCTGTATGCCCATATTAATAGTTTAGATAGGTCAATTATGGTGACCGGCTTCCTTTAAGCACTCTATTTATATTATGGCATGCCACAATTGTATACACAGAAGAAACCTTCCACTTGTTTCAAAGCTAGGAAGTAGTAAATTGGGGTAAAAGGTGATTTTATTTAATAGGACCAGTACACAGAAAATCAAATGGAACAAACATTTAGTTATAGAGAATTCTAGGCTGAATTAGGTGGGAGTTTTTTCAAATAGGTGACTATTTAGCGAGATTTAAAACTTCACATGAAAACTTTCATGCACATTAGATAGGGGAGGTTAACGATATTATTTTCGAAAAATATTTTACATTTATACTTTTAAATATATATGACCAGATAACAGCTATAAAATACGTAAATTAGACCCTTCAGTCAGATATTACTACACCTCATGTCTCTGTAAAATAAAATATATCCACCTAAATAATGGGAAAAATTTATGCAGGTATATACAGGTATATACAAAGTACAAACTAGACATCCTGTTACGTCACAAGGTACACAATGGTTAATTTGTACAACTTAAAACACAAATTGAAACTTTTAATATCAAATCATATATTCAAGTGCTTCTCACAAAATTAGAATATCAAAGAGTTAATTTATTTCAGTTCTTCAATACAAAAAGTGAAACTCGTATAGTTATTATAAACAGAGTGATTTATTTCAAGTGTTTATTTCTGTTAATGTTGATGATTATGGCTTACAGCCAATGAAAACCCAAAAGTCATTATCTCAGTATCTTAGAGTAATTAACAAAAAACACCTGCAAAGGCTTCCTAAGCGTTTAAAAAGGTCCCTTAGTCTGTTTCAGTAAGCTCCACAATCGTGGGGAAAACTGCTGACTTGACAGATGTCCAGTAGGCAGTCATTGACAAACTCCACAAGAAGGGTAAGCCACAAAAGGTCATTGATAAAGAAGCTGGCTGTTCACAGAGTGCTGTATCCAAGCATATTAATGGAAAGTTTAGTGGAAGGAAAAATGTGGTAGAAAAAGGTGCACAAGCAACAGGGATAACTGCAGCCTTGTTAGGATTGTTTAAAAATGCCATTCAAAAATTTGGGGGAGATTCACAAGGAGTGGATTACTGCTAGAGTCATTGCTCCAAGAGCCACCGCACACAGACGTATCCAGGACATGGGCTACAAGTGTCGCATTCCTTTGTGTCAAGCCACTCATGTCCAATAGACAACGCCAGAAGCGACTTACCTGGACCAAGGAGAAAAAAAATTGGACTATTGCTCAGTGGTCCAAGGTGTTGTTTTCAGATGAAAGTAAATTTTGCATTTCATTTAGAAAGCTAGGTCCCAGAGTCCACTGTCCTTCATCAAGACCAAAGTCAGCGCAGCTGTCTACCAGGAAATTTTAGAGCACTTCATGCTTCCCTCTGCCGACAAGCTTTCTGGAGATGGACATTTCATTCTCCAGCAGGACTTGGCACCTGTCCACACTGCTAAAAGTACCAATACCTGGTTTAAAAACAATAGTATCACTGTGCTTGATTGGCCAGCAAACTCGCCTGACCTTAACTCCATAGAGAATGTTGTCAAGAGGAAGATGAGAGACACCAGACCCAACAATGCAGACGAACTGAAGGCTGCTATCAAAGCAACCTGGGCTTCCATAACACCTCAGCAGTGCCACAGGCTGATCGCCTCCATGCTACACTACATTGATGCAGTAATTAAATCTAAAGGAGGCCAGACCAAGTATTGAGTACATTTACTGAACATATTCTTTCTAGCTGCAATACTCTTCCCTGTTAGGCCATTTTTGTGCATTGCAATGATGACTGCACTTGTTTCTTTAGAGATAACCATGGTTAACAGAAGAGAAACAATGATGCCAAGCACCAGCCTCCTTTTAAAGTGTCCAGTGGTGTCATTCTTACTTAATCATGACAGACTGATCTCCAGCCATGTCCTCATCAACACCCACACCTGTGTTAATGGAGTAATCACTGAAAAGAGGTTAGCTGGTCCTTTTAAGGCAGGGCTGCAATGATGTTGAAATGTGTTTTGGGGGATAAAGTTCATTTTCTAGCCAAATATTGACTTTGCAAGTAATTGCTGTTAAGCTGATCACTCTTTATAACATTCTGGAGTATATGCAAATTGCCATTAGAAAAAGTGAAGCAGTAGACTTTGTAAAAATTAATATTTGTGTCATTCTCAAATCTTTTGGCCATGACTGTACATGCTGACCACACTTGAGTGCATAGAGAACAATAGAATTAGTATAGAATATCATTGCTCTCGGCAACACGTCCTGTTTTCATAGGACAGTCTGCTTACGAGAACGATGAGTTTTAAACAAGTTAAAAATCATTTTGCCAGATAAACGAACATTTTGTTTGTTTGTCGGGTGATTGACAGTCTGTCTACACTGGTCATTTTGTCAGGAACAAACATTCCTGAGAGCACTAATCAGCCAGTATAAATGCACCCTTACTATTCAGATTGATGGCCATAATATTGTAAATTACTAATTACTCTTTGGAAAGAATTTCTTATAGCAGAATAACAATGAAAAGGGTAATGGAAGTAGAATACAAAATTATTTGCAGGAAAACATTAATGGTCTGCCAACAACATGTGGTTTCCATTGTGAAAATACCGGTCTTACTGTTTACTAAAAATTTAACGAGTGACATAATTTGTACAGACTGTAGGAGCTCATCCTAATTATGATTATTTCCTAGCTGCAAAGCAAATATATCAGGTTTATTTCTTTGAATTATTTGGCAGTGATGAACCATGGTGATTAAGGCTTGTTCTCTTGTGCAAATTCTGAACCTGTCTGTGTCCATATACTGGCCAAAAAAATCCAGTTTCTCTGCCTTCATTTATTATGTATATACTACCAAGCCCCCCTCTTTTCATTGAGTCCAGAAATCTATCAGTCTGTTTCAGTAGGCAGACAAAACACACTGCGAAATACAAATAGGAAACCGCTGTCTAACAAATAATCTATCGATGCCAAAGTAGCCAAGAAACTGATGGCAAATTAAATTTACAATGTGTATCTGTTATAATTCTCACCAGAAAACTGTTTGGTTGAACTGTAATCAAGTTCTTGTTGGCTAAACTAAAGTGTGAAGTCTGAGGAATCTCCACACTCTTCATCCTTAACCCACACAAGGTTAAGGCATCGTATGGACTATTTGGAAAGCACATAATTGTGCTAAGAATGCCTAGAACAGATTCAGAGGCCAAGTCAGGATCAGAACTAGGGAATGACATAGGGAGAGTGAGTGGTCAGTCAAACCCAGGGGGCAGCAAAGAAAAGTACTAGTGTCAGGTCAGATTCCTGTTTAAAGCACCATTCCAGGGTTTTGTTTTTTTTTAAAGCGCTGGAGTGGTGTTTTAAACCAAAGGTCCCTGCCCTTACTCTTACTCACCCTCCAGCGTCTTCTCCTTTTTTGGTGCTGCTCCAGTCCCACAGTGTCATCTCATGACCGCAGCTTCTTATTGTCTGATAGTTAGAGCACTAAACAACAATAGCACAAAAAGAGGACTTAGAAATCCTCCAAAAATTCAAAAATACAGCAAAAAAAGGCAGAGATGCTCTCCTGCGCAGGCCTTCAAACAAATGCACTATCAGGATGCAGTGGACCCACATAGTTAAGATGACGGCAACACAGGTGCAAGAATACCGATGAGGCAACCGCTCACAACCTACCAATACATGGAAGGGACGGCTGCTTGGTATATTGATGCACAATGAAGACTTGTATGCAGCGCCGTTCACATTATGTCAATGCACAGCATCCAGTTAAACACCCTAGTATTTACACCCTTCTATTAGATCAATATGGCCATATGAGGGCTTGTTTTTTGCGGGACAAGTTGTACTTTTGAACGACACCATTGGTTTTACCATATTGTGTACTGGAAAACGGGGAAAAAATGCCAAGTGCTTTGAAATTGCAAAAAAAGTGCAATTCCACAACTTTTTTGGCTTTCTTTTTTTACCATGTTCACCAAATGCTAAAACTGACTTCCATTATGATTCTCCAGGTCATTACAAGTTCGTAGATACGAAACATGTATAGGTTCTTTTTTATTTAAGTTGAGAAAAAAAATCCAAAGTTTGTTTAAAAACAAAAAAAGCATCATTTTCCAAGACTCATAGCGTCTCAAAACAGCTGACATGTGCCAGGAAAGATGTGGGCTCAGTGCCGTAGCCCACATCAAAGGGAGAGACACGACATGCACAGTATATGTATCCACTCACTAGGCTCAGCCTTTTCAAGCTAACTACCTCGGCATTAATGCTGAGCCCAGTGATTAACTGAAATGGTCAACTAAGATGTATACATGATAGTAAACTGTCATTTGAGTCGCAGCAGTGCCTCTGTACTGGAGAGGTAGCGCTCAAATGTGGAAGGGTGGGTATAGTTGAAAAGAATTGGACGATCTTTTTAAGGGCTGAATGCAGAAAAAACGTATTAATTCACTAATATATTTACGCACGCACATACTCACTAATAGACACCTCATATAAACAGAAAAACTGATACACACACTAACATTGATAATATATACACATACTGTCATGGGTTTACCGCGACAGAGAGGAGGCAGAAGACTGCAGCGTCTGATTTCTCAAACTCCTGCACTGATTAGAAGCACTTCACCTTCATATTAAACGGTAAATTTCTTTTAGCAGTGCAGGGGTTAATCTGCTCAGTTGAGAGCTGCTGGAGTGTTAAGGCTCTCAGCTGTGCACTGTTAGCCACTCCCATCTCCTATATAAACTGGGACCTGGCGAGCACTCATTGTTAGAGCTAACTTATGCTGCATGGCTGGAGGTTGTTGGTGGTTATTATTCGGAGAAGGCGTTTGGTGGATTTATCTGAGACTGTTGCTAGGTTTTCAGTGTGTGATAATTACCTTTCTTCTACTTTGGTAGAAGAAGAAGAAGGATGAATTCCTCTGTTATATGTGTGCGTATATTTGTATGTTTGATATTTTTAGTTACCCCCTGTTCGTATTACCTTTTTAGTCTGGTTGTTGTATTACTGTACACTACTACTCCCTTCTTCCCTCGGTGGGGTAAGGTTACAGACTGAGGGCAGATTCAGGAGCTATGGCAAGGTACGTGGCCCCGACGTCTTCACCATCAGAAGTAATCCGGGGAGCAGGGCGACCTAGGGCGCCCTTGGCATGAGGGACAGGGAAGGAGCCCCTGGTTCCTCGACACCCGGCCACAGAGTCGTGAAATTAGCACTGACTGAAATCGTTTTTTTTCTATTGATCTATTATGGATCCTATCACTGATCTGACAGGGCAACTGCAGCAGCTCAGCACTGTCGTTTTGCAGCACACTAACACATCAGGGTTGGGGACCATGACTCCCAGGCAACACTAAGTGGAGCCCAAGATCGCTTTGTCTGACAGGTTCTCTGAGGAGCGTGACAAGTTTGTTGTTTTCAGGGAGGCCTGTAAACTATACTTCACGTTACATCCTTGTTCCTCAGGAGTCGAGGAGCAATGGGTGGACATAATCTCGCTCCTTCAGAGTGACTCCCAAGCATGGGCATTCTCTCTCCCGTCTGTCTCCCAGTTGCTCCAGACGATGGAGGAATTTTTTATGGCTTTGGGTCTTATATATAAAATGACCCTGACTGCGTCTCCCTGGCGGAATCCAATATATACGATGACCCCGACCGCGTCTCCCTGGCTGAATCCACACTACATCAGCTTCAGTAGGGAGACCGGCCGGCAGAGGAGGAGTATTCCGAGTTTTTGAGGTTGTCCACTGTGTTGTCATATGCAACAGATCAGAACTTATTATATATGTGTAACAGGAAGACTTTATGCTGACCTGACAGTAGATGGCGATGTTGTGTAACGTTTCCTTCTTTAATATATTGTATAAGAATTAGTCTCTCTTCTGTTTTAGTTTCACTTTCGTTTTTGTTCATGTTTGCTGATGCAATGCTGTAATGTCTGTGCATTATTCCTTCACCTCATGTTCAGAGAAGTAAACGCTTGTTATCCCATGCAACTTGCTCTGTGAAATTTCCTCTGCAAAGGTGTGGATTCAGAAGCTATGCAATAGGTTATGGGCCCAGGCACCCAGATACAGCGTACCCAGAGCACCCAGAGAATCCAGACACCACAGATCCCAGGACACCCAAGAATACCAGATACCCAGGACACTGGAACTCTCAACAAGACTGGTGAATGCAGAAGAATTCTTCAGTGCAAGTCTCTCCAAACAAGTAAGATAAGTTAAAAATGATGAATAGCACAGAGCTAAAACTCACAGTAGCTAAACTGAATGATGAGAACTATCAGCTATGGAAGTTCAAAGTAGAGATGTTATTGTCTAAAGATGATTTATGGGAAGTAATCATTACAGAAAGACCAGATCAGGATAATCAGACATGGAATAAGAAAAATAGACAAGCGAGAGCTACCATCAGCTTATTAGTGGATGATGCTCAATTAATACATATAAGAAATGAAGAAACAGCGAAAGGAATGTGGAAACAATTAAGAAAGCTATATGAGAGACCCAGCTTAAATCACAAGTTATTTCTACTAAGAAAGCTGTACAATATGAGACTAAATGCAGACAGTGACATGCTGAAGCATATATTTTCTATTATGGAAGTGATATCACAGCTAAGATCTATTGGTGAAGATATTAAGGAAAGCTATGTAGCAGCAATTTTATTGTGCAGTTTACCAGATTCATATACAGCTTTAATAAATGCACTAGAGACAAGACCAGAAACTGACATTACATTAGAGTTTGTGAAAACAAGACTCATAGATGAATATCAGAGAAGGAAAGAGCAAAGCAATGATTATTCTACTGAAAAAGATAATGGAAATGCTCTTAAAGCTACAGAACTTAAAAAACCCTATAATAAAGAGACAAGAGAATGCTTCAGATGTAAGAAAAAAGGTCATTTAAAGAAAGACTGTACTATATGGAAAGCTGAACAACAGAAATTACACTATAAAGATAATATACAGACGGTAAAAAACACAATTTCTGATTCATGTGAAAATAATTGGAATGGCACATTTAAAGTAACTGATAAGAAATCATCACTTGGTTGGTTTATTGATTCAGGAGCAACGGGTCATATGACAAGTGACAAGAATTTCTTTACTGATCTTGATTTAAATAAGAAAGTAGCCATTTATCTTGCAGATGGAAGTAAAATAGCCGCAGAAGGTATCGGACAAGGTATGCTAAATTGTTCAAACAAGTTCGGACAAGATTCAAAGATACTTGTACAGGATGTGTTGTATGTTCCAAAATTGGAAGGCGGATTATTATCTGTGAAACGTTTAACAGCAAAAGGACTTAAGGTACTGCCACACTTAGCGATCTCGTTAGCGATCACGATAACGACGCAATCGTTGGTGTGATCTCTTTTAGGTCGCTAGTAGCTGCCAAACAGGAGATCTCATAAACTACTCATCAGCGGTCAGCGATCTCTTTAACGACTTTGGAGGTCGTTAGGATGTCATTAGCATGTACTGAGCGCTTCTGATTCATAGGAATTTCCAGCATCGCTCCTGCTCTCTGCGTCCTGCTAGCCTGCTTTGCAACTTCTGCAATCCTCTCTGTGACGCAAAAGAGAACTTACAGATATTGCGATCCACTCCGTGATGCAAAACAGTCATATGCGTCACAAACGAGGTCGCTCGTCGTTCGCAAAAGGTGCCAAACACAGCGATTCAGGCTCACCAGCGGGACGCCAACGATCAAAAAACGGTACAGAACTCTAGTGAACGATCAGCGACATCACAGCAGGGGCCACATCGTTGCTACATGCCACACACAACGAGGTCGCTAACGAGATCGCAAAATAGTGACGTTTTAGTGATCTCGTTTGCGATCTCGTTTAGTGTGGCATACCCTTTACAGTAAAATTCAAAGATAATGAGTGTGCACTTATTGCAGGAAACAAGTTGATAACCAAAGTCAAGGCAGAGGAACAATTATATATTTTGACAAACCGAAGGAACAGATGAAGGTATGTACACATGATCACAAAAACTGTATTCACATGTGGCATAGACGTCTAGGACATAGACACCCGGACAGTATAAGGGAACTACAGAGAAAAGAATTGACAAAAGATTTAAAGATATCAGATTGCTCAATTACCATAAGATGTGAATGTTGTATAAAATCCAAAGCCACAAGGATATCTATTCCAAAAGAAAGTGAGATGAAAAGCGAAAGACCACTTGATTTGGTGCATACTGACGTATGTGGACCCATGAAAGTGACTACATCAGGAGGCAATAGATACATGTTGACTTTTATAGATGACTACTCAAGATACACAGTCACATAATTAAGAACAAAAGAGAAGTTTTTGATAAACTTGTAGACTATGTAACAAGATCAAGTAACAAATTTCAAAGGAAGCCAATTGTCATCAGAAGTGATAATGGAGGTGAATTTACAAGTCACAGAATAGAAGACTACTTAAGACAAAATGGAATAGAACATCAGAAAACTGTTCCATACACACCTGAACAAAATGGAGTAGCAGAAAAGAAAAACAGAACTCTAACAGAAATGATGAGATGTATGCTGACAGATTCTAAACTACCAGAGAAATATTGGGGTGAGGCAGCAATGACGCTACATATCTACAGAACCGACTTTTTTCAGAAAACTGAAGAAAACTCCATATGAACTGTGGCAAGGTATGAAACCAAGTGTCAATCATTTAAAAGTTTTTGGATGTAAAGTTTTTATATACATTCCAACAGAAAAACGTTCCAAACTTCAAAACAGATCCATGGAAGGAATATTCTTTGGATATAGTGAAAACTGCAAAGGATATAGAATCCTAGATCCCAAAACAGAGTTACAGTGAGTAACAGTGTGACATTCATTGAAGATTTAAATGAAGACATTATGATTTCAGTTGAAACAAAAAATGAGAAAAACAATAGTGACATAACTGAAGAAATATCTGATGAGAAAGAAGTAGAAATTAATGAAGAACAAAATACTGAAAGTGAAGAATCACAACTACAAACAGACACAGAACCAAGACGTTCAATAAGAGAGAACAAAGGAAAACCACCAAAACGCCTCTCATACAAGGCAAGTACAAGTAAAATGTATGAATTATCTCTTGGGAAGACATAGCTCGACTTGCAGAAGAAGAAGACTATGATGAAACATTTGCTCCAGTTGTCAAACACACTACAATAAGAACTTTACTTACAGTTGCAGCAATGGAAAAGATGGAACTAAGACATCTGGATGTAAAGACAGCTTTTATGAATGGAGATTTAACAGAAGACATTTACATGGAACAACCTCCAGGATTCAAAGATGAAAGAAATCCAAAGTTTGCAAACTACAGAAAAGCATATATGGTTTAAAACAAGCAGCTAAAGCGTGGAATGACAAAATCACGGAAGTACTAACAAATGAAAAATTTCAAAGAAGCAAAGCTGATCCATACTTGTACACAAAAAGGCTGAGTAATAGATGGATTTATGTACTCATATATGTAGACGACATTTTGATTTGTTTTAAACAAGAAAGGGATAAAGAAAACATTCTAAAAATCCTGAAGCAATGTTTTGAAATCAAAGACTTGGGAAATGTAGGACAGTACCTAGGAATACAGATAGAAAGACAAAAAGTACTGTGGTTAAGACAATTGTTGACAGAATTAGGACAATCACACTTGGAACCAACAAAACTCAAAGAGGACCAAGGAGTCTTGAAGTTGGAGTATTGCCCTACTGAAGAAATTACAGCGGACATTTTCACGAAGGCGTTGAATGCTGATAAACATCAGAGACTAATAAAGTTGGGTTTGATTGAATAAGTCCTTACTGTTGAGAAAGGGTGTTGTCATATGCAACAGATCAGAACTTATTATATATGTGTAACAGGAGGACTTTATGCTGACCTGACAGTAGATGGCGATGTTGTGTAACGTTTCCTTCTTTAATGTATTGTATAAGAGTTAGTCTCTCTTCTGTTTTAGTTTCACTTTCGTTTTTGTTCATGTTTGCTGATGCAATGCTGTAATGTCTGTGCATTATTCCTTCACCTCATGTTCAGAGAAGTAAACGCTTGTTATCCCATGCAACTTGCTCTGTGAAGTTTCCTCTGCAAAGGTGTGGATTCAGAAGCTGTGCAACACACTGACACTAAGTGGAATGACCCCGTGCTCCATAGCCAGTTCTGTGAAGGGCTATCAGTAACGGTGAAAGATGCCTTAGCCCTTAGACTCCAGTTTCCCTTGAGGTGGCCATGTCTCTAGCTATCCAGGTGGCTCAACATCTTCGCCAGAGACATAAAGAGACACCCCAATATGCGGGAGGCGGGGGGCCAAGAGAAACCTGGTCGGAGTCATCTGAAGAACCCATGTAGTTGGGTGGGGAATTCGTTCTGGAATGCAGTCTGTTTTGGTGCAAAGGTGGAGTATGTTTTTACTGTGGTAGAAAGGGCCATTTCGTAGGCACTTTGTCCTTATCTATCTCACTGTAAACAGCCACCAGAAAACTAAAGAAGTCAGCAACCCGGGTGTACATATCTTCTCCGTGGGTAAGAAACAATTTTTTCCACCTGCTGAAATCCATCTTGGCAAAAATAAGGTGGCTATTTCTGCCTTTCTAGACAGTGCGGCAGGGTTTAACTTGATTGACGCTAGGTTCGTCCAGGTCCAGGGCCTCAAACCACATACAGTGTCAGATCTGTACCCATAATTGCCATTGACTCCTCACACTTAAGATAGGGGCATTTTACTCAAGCCGTCCGTGGGTTACATCTACAGGTAGGGGCTATGCACTCCGGAGGCATTGATTATGTGCTAGAGGGTCTGCCTTCACCTATGGTTCTTGGACTTCCTTAGCTCACTCTGCATAACCCTGTGGTAGATTGGCAGACTCAGGAGGTGGTAAAGTAGAGTGAGTATTGTCAAGGACACTGCTTGGGCACACAACTTGAAAGGGTGGATACCCCCAGTCTGTGCCTAAATACTTGTCTGACTTTGGGGATGTGTTCTTGCAGCAGGGGTGCCAAGAACTTCCTCCACAGCGTCCTTATGACTGCGGCGTTAAGCTTCTCCCTGGGACTAAGCTGCCAAAGAGCAGACTATATAATATCTCTGGTCCAGAGAGGCAAGCCATGAAAGACTAAAAAAATTGAAACAAGGGGAAAGGGTAGGTCGAGTTGTGTGGTAACCTGATAGTGCTGTCAAGATTGGTAATGTATTATCCACACCCGAAAAGGACCAGACCATATGTATGACTAAATAGGACAGTCGGTGAAAACCAAGGAAAAGAAGAGTAAGAACGAGTCCGACCAAAAAAAGTCACAGTGTGTTAGAAATAGTGAATCAAAATTAATGTTTATTTAGATCAGATGATAATCAAGGATAACAAAACATGGTAGGCAATTTAAAACAATGCAATGAAAACAAGGGGCGCACACCCAGAATATATGGACATATATCCGAAGGAGAAGCTGGGAATCAAAATGCAATGTATATGTAATACTGTAAAACTGAGAAATGTATAGCACGTAAATTACTACCTACATAATTAGTATCAATTGTTAACCAGCACAGTATGTAATGAATAAAGAGAATAAAGTGCAAATGCATGGAGAGCGCTTGGTTGTGTCGGATGTTGTACAGTTAGTAATAGTGCATGACATTGAATACGGGATTCATCCTCATATAAGGTGCCAGTGGAATGAAACAACATAATGGACTCTGAGCTGTAGTATATAGGAAAAGCAACCAAGATTCCTTCAGCATTATTAGTCCTATGTAAAGCAGTATGGACTTACAATTTGAGACTCCTTCTTCTAATGGCATCCACCTTGACGCACGTTTCGACTTCTGCCTTCGTCTGGGGGTGGAGGCATCCGAAGGTGGTATCGCATATAAGGCGCTATGGGCCAATCAATGCTGGGGGGTATGTGGATGCCATCTAATTGTCAGGGAGGAGGCATGGTATGACGCACAACACAGACCGGCTTCAGTGAGTGACCATGGCAACCGCGTCATGTGATCCGCGACGCCGCGCCGGCAGGGAAACCCAAAGTATGCTGGAGTGCGCATACATGCCGCATTCTCCCTGGGTCAGAAAGGGAATACATGAATTTTGGCCAGACTGTAGACATCTGCAGGGACAGGACCGTGTCAAGGATATTACACAATAGTTTGTCTTAGTGAGAAAATGATTAGTATATTGGCAGATATTAATAAAAAGTGAATGGGTAAGATAGTTATTAGCTTCAGCTTAAGTGTCAAATATGAATGGTGTATTGTGATAAAAGGAGATATGCAAATATGCAATAATAAGTAGTATATAGAACTGTCTGGTTTCACATTAGCATTTTTTTTCTGCGCAGCGCATCGTGCGCATCCGATCGCATGTGTCATGCGTACCTACAGTGGTGGCCAAAAGTATTGGCACCCTGCAATTCTGTCAGATAATACTCAGTTGCTTCCTGAAAATGATTGCAAACACAAATTCTTTGGTATTATAATCTTCATTTAATTTGTCTTCAATGAAAAAAACACAAAAAGACTTGACCTAAAGCCAAATTGGATATAATTCCACACCAAACCTAAAAAA
>JARQOD010000001.1:712053644-712113151 GCA_033576555.1 Oophaga sylvatica
GGGTAAACGACGCCAAAAGTGTGCCCCGGGCGGGTGCTGAAATTTCAGCATCCCTCCCCGTCATTTTGCGGGGACTCGCCCGGGGCTGAGTTTCCTCCCTGCCCCGGGAGAGGCGTCCATGCGCCCCTGGCTGTTCCCCCCGCGTGGTCGAGCAGATCGAGCATTCAGGGGGGGGGCAGGGGGCGGGGGCCCCTTGCCTCGATCGGCGCCCCCCGCGTTTACATTGCGGGCCCGATCTCAGCCAGATGAGGGGTTTCATGAAAACCCCCCGGGTCATCCAGCACGGAAAATCTGGACCTGTCACAGCTGGTCTAAAAAGCTTTCTGCATGGGTATAATCTTGAAATGTTGGGCTTGCAATGTATTATACCTACAAAAAAAAGTTAAAAAGTGAAGTCCCTAAAGGGACTGGTAAAAAAAAAATGAAAATTCCCCTAAAAAAAATACCTTTTTTATGTAAAAAAAAATACATGTTTGTATCGCTGCCCAAAAAAAATCCCATCTATTTACACCCGTAAAAAAACACAAAAAAAGTAGAAAATTAAATTTGAAATAACAGCGATCAAAAGATGGATTAAAAAAATTTTTGGTCCACTGAAACGTCATTTGTCCCCAAAAAAACAAGCTGCCATACAGCTCATCAGGAAAAAATAAAAAAGTTATGCTCGCAGAATAAGCAAAATGAAAAAAATAATTATTTTTTCATAAAAGTTTTTATTGTGTAAAAAAAACCAAAACAAAAAACAAGATATAAATGGGTTGTTTTAATCGTTTCTGACCCGAAAAATAAAAAAGCCTTACCAATTTTCCAAACCCCCGGAATGGAGAAAATTTTTTTCTGAAATTTTGGTTTTTGTTCATTCTGCCTCCACAAAAATCGGAATAGAAAATGCCCGAAAATGGTACAAATAAAAACGTCAGCTCGTCCCGAAAAAAATCAAGCTTGCACATGACTGTCGGCCGAAATATGGAAAAATTATAGCTCTTAAAATACGCTATTTCTTCCAAAAAAATTTTTTTAAAAAAAGCGTCTTTTAGTGTGTGACAGAAGCTAAACATGAAAAAAAGGTATAAATCTGGTATCGCTGTAATCGCACCGACCCGAAGAATAGAGTCGCTTAATCACTAATACTGCACGAGGAACGGTGTAAAAAATAAAACTAATTCTTCACCTTTTGTGGATTTGTTCATTCTGCCTCCCAAAGATCGCAGTAAGGGTATGTTTCCATTAGCGGAAATATTCAGTATTTGCTGCAGATTGAACGCTGCGTCCTACCGCAGCGTTTAATCTGCAGCGGCCAGATGTTTCAGCATAGTGGAGGGGATTTTATGAAATCCCGTCTCCACTGTGCGTTTGAACACGCATCCGGCGGCCCTCCGTTTCTGGACATGCGACGCGTCTTTTTAGACCGCAGCATGTCTGTTTACCTTGCGGCGATGCTCCGTCTCCGCAAGGTAAATAACAGAGTCCTATGTATAAGGTGCGGTGAATCTGGATGTGTTCAATGAACACAACCGGAATCACCGTGCGTTCAGAAGGGGGCGGGGCTTTGGGCGGAGCGGGCTTTCCGCTCCGTCCAAAGCGCAGACAATCCGGTATCTGGAAACGTACCCTAAGGCGATCACAGTGGTTTACCCCCACATATGGGGGTCTAATTTCTCCTGCTACCTTTGTGAAAATAAAAATTTGGGGGCAAAAAGATTATTTTTGTGGAAAAAAAATATGATTTCTTTATTTTCACTACTCTACATTATATACTTCTGTGAAGCACTTGGGGGTTCAAAGTGCTCACCACACATCTAGATAAGCTCATTGGGGGGTCTAGTTTCCAAAATGGGGTCACTTGTGGGGTGTTTCTACTGTTTATGCACATCAGGGACTCTGCAAACGCAACATGACGCCCGCAGACCATTCCATCAAAGTCTGCATTCCAAAACGGCGCTCCTTCCCTTCCGAGCTCTGCCATGCACCCAAACAGTGGTTCCCCCCCCACATATGAGGTATCAGCGTACTCAGGACAAATAGCACAACAACTTTTGGGGTCCTATTTCTCCTGTTACCCTTGTGAAAATAAAAATTTGGGGGCAAAAAGATCATTTTTGTGGAAAAAAAATAGGATTTTTTTTTCACGGCTCTACAATATATACTTCTGTGAATCACCTTGGGGGCCTAGTTTCCAAAATGGTGTCACTTGCAGGGGTTTCCACTGTTTACGCACATCAGGGGCTCTCCAAACGCGACATGGCGTGCTCTCGATTCCGGCCAATTTGACATTCAAAATCTCAAATGATGCTCCTTCCCTTCTGAGGACTGCCGTGCGCCTAAAGATTGGTCTTCCTCCACACATGGGGTATCGGTGTACTGAGGAGAAATTGCACAACAAATATTGTGGTTCATTTTCTCCTGATACCCTTGACAAAATAAAAAAATTGTGTCCGAAGAAAAAATTTGGGGAAAAAAGTTAAATGTTCATTTTTTTAATTCCATGTTGCTTCAATTCTTGTGAAGTACCTAAAGGGTTAATAAACTTCTTGAATGTGGTTTTGAACACCTTGAGGGGTGCAGTTTTTAGAATGGTGTCAATTTTGGGTATTTTCTATCATATAGATCCCTCAAAGTAACTTTAAATGTGAGGTGGTCCCTAAAAAAAAATGGTTTTGTAAATTTTGTTGGAAAAATCAGAAGTCACTGGTCAACTTTTAACCCTTATAACTTCCTAACAAAAAAAACTTGTTCCAAAATTGTGCTGATGTAAAATAGACATGTGGGAAATGTTATGTTAGGGTTTGAGTTCCCAATGCTGCACAAGGGGAATCTCGAGCCATTCCTGCTGCGGTCCCCCATCCGTCTCCGGCCGCAGTGGAGCCTGCTCAGCAAAGACGTTGGTCCCAGTGTCTTGCCCGGTCTAATACTGTGCAGAGACTATGTGCTTTCTATTGGTCCTTTCTGGAAGGTCTTCTACTCGTGGCTGCTATAAAAGGTTGTCCTGATCGCACGGCCGTGCGCTAGTATCAAACCTTTATGTGCTTTGCGCCAATATGGTCATGCGTGTGTTTGGTTAAGGCCGCTGAAATACGCCATTACAATACTGACCTAATCGGTGAGGAGCTTGGTGTGCTAGCTGGTCAGGGTCGGTGTCTTAGATGCCTTTAGAATACCGGCATAACCGGTGAGGAGTTTGGTTGCCGTATTCAGGGCCTGGTGTACAGACGCCATAGATAGCGCATGACCACTTCCTATGTTCGCTTAGTCAATTGTGTACCTGGACACAGTAGGGTTTCTCAGCGGCTCTGTGACGCAACAGGGTTCGCTTTAAAACGCTAGTCAGCGCTCTAGCGTTTTACTTTGCGGCTCACTGAAGCTAAGTGAGTTTGTACTTATCGCCATATAGCGCTGCGGCATTCTCACTAGCGGCTCTGTGGATTAACAGAGTTCGCACTAACAACCACCGCGCGCTACGGCGTTTATTTTAGCGACTCTGCGGGATAACAGAGTTTGCTACTATCGCCATCTTACTAGCAGCAGGCTCTGCCTGCACGGTGGACCCCGGGTTGCGAACACACCTCTCTACATTATTTATTAGGTGCGTTCCGCAGACCCTAACATGTTATTTATTAACTATTTTTGTGACATATCTCTCTGATTTAAGGGCATAAAAATTAAAACTTTGAAAATTGCTAAATTTTAATTTTTTTTGCCAAATTTCCATTTTTTTCATAAACGCAAGTCATATCAAATAAATTTTACCACTAACATGAAGTACAATATGTCACGAAAAAACAATCTCAGAATCAGCGTGATGCGTTGAAGCGTTCCAGAGTTATAAGCACATAAAGTGACAGTGGTCCGATTTCAAAATTAAGTTCAGACAAGGTAAGACGGTCACAGAGGAGCAGCCAAGCGTAGCTTTGGGTGATGTAATGCAGCTCCAGCCGGGTGCCTCAGATGAGGAAGAGAGGTGCAGAGTTGGATGAAACCCGGTCAGCAGGAGCGCAAAAACAGGGGCTAAATTAATAAACAATCTTTTATTAAAACCATAACGCGTTTCAACAGGTAATTCTGCCACCTGAGGAAGACAGAATTTTACCTGTTGAAACGCGTTGTGGTTTTAATAAAAGAAGAGTGTTTATTAATTTAGCCCCTGTTTTTGCGCTCCTGCTGACGGGTTTCATCCAACTCTGCGATTTCAAAATTAAGGCCTGGTCATTAACCTACAACAGGGGAAACAGGCCTCCTGTGGCTGGTGATCAGTACTGCAGGCAATAATATTGTAAATTCTACATTACTAACAAAATAGAACAGCAGCTGTAAATTACATGCACACGGTTAATGGTAGATGACGGTCAGCGGCATGTACCCCATCACCTCACACCTACATCATTTAGAGTCTGGACACTTTACTGCCCACCTTTTATGTTCCACATGCCAGGTAAGATATATTGTCATATGTTTGTGTGGTTTTGACAACTACTGAACAAGGTCGAGACTACAAATATTTTGAGTAGGCAAATATTTGTACAATCAACAGGCAGCCCTGGCTGACCAGCCTCACCAAAGAACTGAGACGGGCTTCCAGGGTTGCTGAGCGGAGATTAAAATATCCCGCTCTGCCGAGCACCTAACCGCATACAAGAAGTCCCTCACCAGCTTCAAGTCCACGCTCACTGCTGCAAAGCAAACTTACTTCTCATCTCTCATATCCTCTCGGTCTCACAACCCTAAACAGCTCTTCAACACTTTCAATTCTCTACTCTGTCCCCCAGCACCTCCTCCTTCTCCTCTCATTTCTGCTGAAGACTTTGCCTCTTTCTTTAAGCAGAAGATCGATACGATCAGAGAAAGCTTTGGCCCACAGACCCCATTGCCCCTCTTAGCTGCTCAACCCTCTTCCTCCAAAACCAACTTCTCCACCTTGACAGAAGATCAGCTTTCCACCCTCCTATCAAGATCACACCTCACCACTTGCATGCTTGACCCGCTCCCATCCTACCTCATCCCTAGCCTCGCCACCGTCTTCACCCCTACTCTAACACACCTCTTCAACCTCTCACTTACAAATGGTGTCTTCCCCTCATCCTTCAAACATGCCTCGATCACACCCATTCTCAAAAAGACCTCCCTTGACCCATTCTCTGTGTCTAGCTATCGCCCGATATCTCTTCTCCCTTATGCCTCAAAACTACTGGAACAGCATGTCCATCTTGAACTGTCCTCCCACCTCTCCTCCTGCTCCCTCTTTGACTGCTTACAATCAGGCTTTCGACTGCATCACTCAACTGAAACTGCCCTAACTAAAGTCGCCAACGACCTACTAACCGCCAAGAGCAAGCGTCACTACTCTGTCCTCCTCCTGGACCTGTCTTCTGCCTTCGACACTGTGGACCATTCCCTCCTGTTACAGATTCTCTCATCTCTTGGCATCACAGGCTTGGCCCTATCCTGGATTTCATCATATCTAACAAACCGAACATTCAGTGTCTCCCTCTCCCACACCACCTCCTCACCTCGCCCCCTGTCTGTCGGTGTTCCCCAAGGCTCAGTTCTTGGACCCCTACTCTTCTCCATCTACACCTTCGGCCTGGGACAGCTCATAGAATCCCATGGTTTCCAGTATCATCTCTACACCGACGACACGCAGATCTACCTATCTGGACCTGACCTCACCTCCTTACCAAAATCCCACAATGCCTGTCTGCTATTTCTGCTTTCTTCTCTGCTCACTTTCTAAAACTGAACATGGACAAAACAGAATTCATCATCTTTCCCCCATCTCACTCTACCCCCCACCAGACCTGTCCATCAACGTCAATGGCTGCTCACTTTCCCCAGTCCCGCACGCTTGGTGCCTCGGAGTGATCCTCGACTCTGCCCTCTCTTTCAAGCCACATGTCCAAACCCTTGCCTCCTCCTGCCGTCTCAAAGTCAAAAATATTTCCCGGATCCGTGCATTCCTTGACCATGAAACTACAAAAACACTAGTGCATGCCCTCATCATCTCCCGCCCCGACTACTGCAACCTCCTACTCTCTGGCCTTCCCTCTAGCACTCTGGCACCACTCTAATCCATCCTACACTCAGCTGCCCGACTAATACACCTGTCTCCCCGTTATTCCCCAGCCTCTCCTCTCTGCAAAGCCCTTCATTGGCTTCCTATCGTCCAGAGGCTCCAGTTCAAAACCCTAACCATGACCTACAAAGCCATCCACAATCTGTCTCCTCCATGCATCTGTGACATGGTCTCCCGGTACATACCCACATGCAACCTTCGATCCTCTCAAGTTCTCCTCCTCTACTCCCCTCTTGTCTCTTCTTCCCACAACCGCATACAAAGCTTCTCCCGTGCCTCTCCCATACTCTGGAACTCTCTACTCCAACACATCAGACTCGCGCCTACCATGGAAACCTTCAAAAAGAACCTGAAGACCCACCTCTTCCGACAAGCCTACAACCTGCAGTGATCATCAGTCTACTGAACCACCGCACGACCAGCTCTACCCTCTCCTAGTGTATCCTCACCCATCCCTGTAGACTGTGAGCCCTTGCGGGCAGAGTCCTCTCTCTTTCTGTACTTGTGTGTGCCTTGTATTGCTCATGTTTACTGTACTAGTCTATATTTGCCCCTCTTCACATGTAACGCGCCATGGAATAAATGGCGCTATAAAAAGCTATAATAATAATAATATTGTTTGGCGATGCTCTGGATAAATATATAAATACTAGATGGTGGCCCGATTCTAACGCATCGGGTATTCTAGAATATGTATGTAGTTTATGAAGATTTAAGAATAATGCAATGAATACACAGGATTTTTCCGGTAAAATATATACATTATCATTATTTTAGCCCCAAATTTAAACACGCTCTCCGGGAGATGAAACACTCTCACCGGGAGATGACCGGCTGCTCGCACCAGAAGTATCCCGACCGGCGGCGCCGCTCCCCGGTCCTCCGTTCACACTTGTCGTCGGGAGATCAGTGGCCCTAGTCGCTGATCTGCCACCGGTAGCTGCATGGAGGTCAGCTGCGCCGCCGGTCAGGGTACTTCTGCTGCGAGCCACTAACGGCCGCCATCTTTTTTCTGAAATCCCTCATCGCTGATTGGCCACGGCCGGACCAATCAGCGACGTGGGATTTCCTGGACATAAAGACAGACAGACGGGATAAGACGATTATATATATTAGATATTATGAAAATCACAGGATGGATAGACATGGATGACATGTTAATGATCTGCAAATGATGAAAAAATTAAAACAACTTTTTTTAAAAAATTTATTCAACATTGAGGGTGAGTGACACATCCAGAAAACATGCACATACAGTCATGGCCAAAAGTTTTGAGAATGACACAAATATTATATTTTCACATGATCTGCTGCCCTCTGGTTTTTATGTGTGTTTGACAGATGTTTTATCACAGACAGAAATATAATAATTGCAAACATATGAGTAACAAAAGTTTATATTGACAGTTAGAATGAGTTAATGCAGCAAGTCAATATTTGCAGTTTTGACCCTTCTTCAGGACCTCTGCAATTCTCCCTGGCATGCTCTCAATCAACTTCTGGACCAAATCCTGACTGATAGCAGTCCATTCTTGCACAATCAATGCTTTCATTTTGTCAGAATTTTTAGGTTTTTGTTTGTCCACCCGTCTCTTGATGATTGACCACAAGTTCTCAATGGGATTAAGATCTGGGGAGTTTCCAGGCCATGGACCCAAAATCTCTGTTTTGTTCCCTGATCCATTTAGTTATCACCTTTGCTTTATGGCAAGGTGCTCCATCATGCTGGAAAAGGCATTGTTGATCGCCAAACTGCTCTTGGAGGGTTGAGAGAAGTTGCCCTTGGAGGACATTCTGGTACCATTCTTTATTCATGGCTGTGTTTTTAGGCAAGACTGTGAGAGAGCCGATTCCCTTGGCTGAGAAGCAACCCCACACATGAATGGTTTCAGGATGCTTAACAGTTGGCATGAGACAAGACTGGTGGTAGCGCTCACCTTGTCTTCTCCGAATGAGGCGTTTTCCTGATGTCCCAAACAATCGAAAAGGGGATTCATCAGAGAAAATAACTTTACCCCAGTTCTCAGCAGTCCACTGCCTGTACCTTTTGCAGAATATCAGTCTGTCCATGATGTTTTTTTCTGGAGAGAAATGGCTTCTTTGCTGCCCTCCTTGAGACCAGGCCTTGCTCCAAGAGTCTCCGCCTCACAGTGCGTGCAGATGCACTCACACCTGCCTGCTGCCATTCCTGAGCAAGCTCTGCACTGCTGGTAGCCCGATCCCGCAGCTGAAACACTTTTAAGAGACGGTCCTGGCGCTTGCTGGTCTTTCTTGGGCGCCCTGAAGCCTTTTTGGCAACAATGAAACCTCTCTCCTTGAAGTTCTTGATGATGCGATAGATTGTTGACTGATGTGCAATCTTTCTAGCTGCGATACTCTTCCCTGTTAGGCCATTTTTGTGCATTGCAATGATGACTGCACATGTTTCTTTAGAGATAACCATGGTTAACAGAAGAGAAACAATGATGCCAAGCACCAGCCTCCTTTTAAAGTGTCCAGTGGTGTCATTCTTACTTAATCATGACAGATTGATCTCCAGCCATGTCCTCATCAACACCCACACCTGTGTTAATGGAGCAATCACTGAAAAGGGGTTAGCTGGTCCTTTTAAGGCAGGCCTGCAATGATGTTGAAATGTGTTTTGGGGGATAAAGTTCATTTTCTAGCCAAATATTAACTTCGCAAGTAATTGCTGTTAAGCTGATCACTCTTTATAACATTGTGGAGTATATGCAAATTGCCATTAGAAAAAGTGAAGCAGTAGACTTTGTAAAAATTAATATTTGTGTCATTCTCAAAACTTTTGGCCATGACTGTACACACCTTGACATGCTATCAATAAACTTATAAATGGTTGTCTGAGGAATATTCTGCCTCGCTGAATGCACTTGGGCACACAAATCATCAAGATCCGCTGCTGGAATATCCTTTTGCAATTGCTGACCAATGAGGTCCCAGACCTTCTCAATGAGAGATAAGTCCAGAAACGATGCATGCCATGGTAACATTTTTAAGCCATGCATGCAGATCAGAGGCATTCATTTTGAAAAATGTCCCCTTGGTCATTTTCACGTTTGTTTCCATGTAAAGGTTTCTTCATGTTGTTGACCACATGGTCTCCAGACCAATCTCCAGTTATTATTATGTCCAATCCAAATCCAGACTCTTCGCTGAAGAGGATAGAGGTCTATTATAGTCTCTTGTTCTACATCATAATAGCCATTGAGAGCAGTGGCTTGACGTGAAAGGACCATCTGTAGCTGGACTACTTATATCGTGCAAGCACCTTCTAATGATTTCTGTCGACACTGTTTAAGGCCTGGTATGCAACATCCAATTACACTTGCAGTACAGAATGATTCACTACTCCCCATTCTTAAAATCTGATGAGACCATGTGGGCAATGTTATGAAGAGACCTTAACAAAGTATCCTAACGTCAGTCTGACTCCTAAGATTTTGGTGTGGATTGGCAAAATTTAAAGTAGCTGTATACCTCATATCTTCATTCCTTGTACATTAACAGCTCAGCTTTACTCTTATTTGATGGTGGAACCAGTGGTATGGCCAGGTAGCATGTTGCCCGTGTTACTGTGAGAAGCTTTCGTGGTCTATATGTGCTATAATGGCCTGCCGCGTCTCTGAACTCATCTACCATTGAACACATCTAAGTAATCATTGGTCTGCATTTGCAAAGGGAGCTGTCTGCAGTGGATCTTGATTTGTGTGCCCAAGTAATATTCTTCGTGGCAGCACATTCCTCACACAACCATTAATAACCTGATTGATAGCATGCCATAGTGTGTATTTTTACATGTAACACTCATTCAATTCATATTGAGTAAATCAAGATGTTTTGAAAAATGTTTTCATTATTTGGATATTATCATGTCTATTAATTCTGTGATTTTCACAACGCCACAACTTTTCTTTGGCTGTAGGTTTGCTTAAATTCTTCTATCTTTTCATGTAATCCCAGTCAGACATGATGATGTTGAGACCAGGGCACTGTAGAGGTCATATCATCACTTCCAGGACTCCTTGTTCTTTACAGTGAAGATAATTCTTAATGACATTGGATGTATGTTGAGTTTATCCTGCAGAATAATAATGATAATCTTTATTTATATAGCGCCAACATATTCCGCAGCGCTTTACAGTTTAACAGTTTCAAAACACAACTCATAAGTAACAACGTTAACAATACAATAATTAAAGCAAAATAAGATGACCCTGCTCGTGAGAGCTTACAATCTACAATGAGGTGGGGGAGATACAAAGTACAGGTGTGTATATACAATGGTGTATTTACAATGATGGTCCAGCCATCTTAAGGGAGTGAGGGATGGATGGAGATAGTGAATGGGCTACACACACACACTTACACATAGAATGACTTTGATTAGTGAACGTGATAGGCCACTCTGAACAAATGTGTTTTGAGGGAGCGCCTGAAACCATGCAAATTGTGGATAGTCCTAATTTCTTGGGGTAGAGCATTCCAGAGGATTGGCGCAGCGCGGGAGAAGTCTTGGAGTCGGGAGTGGGAGGTACGGATTAGTGCAGAGGTTAGTCGAAGGTCGTTTTGCAGAGTCGGTTAGGCCGATAGATAGAAATGAGGGAGGAGATGTAGGGGGGTGCTGCACTGTGGAGAGCTTTGTGGATGAGAACAAGTACTTTGAATTGGATCCTATAATGAATGGGTAGCCAGTGTAAGGACTGGCGAAGAGCGGACGCGTCCGAGTACCGATTAGCCAGATGGATGACCCTGGCTGCTGCATTAAGGATGGACTGGAGAGGGAATAGTCGAGTAGTGGGGAGGCCAAGTAATAGAGCGTTGCAGTAGTCCAGGCGGGAGTGGATCAATGCTACAGTGAGGGTTTTTGTTGTTTCCATGGTGAGAAAAGGGCGGATTCTAGAGATGTTCTTTAGGTGTAGGCGGCAAGAGCGGGCAAGAGATTGTATATGGGAGGTGAAGGAGAAATTGGTGTCAATAAACTTGGATCCAATCAGACACTTCTATAATTGCATGATGGATAAGTATCTATGCATATTTATCAACATCGAGGACACCATTTATCTCCAACTAAATTTGCTGAAATGCAGCCCCAAACTTACAAGGATCCACCACCATTATTCACTGTTGTCTGTATGCTCATTATTGCCACACTCTCCAGCCCTTTGGCAAACAAACTGCATTCTGTTAATACTAAATATTTCACATTTTTTCTCATCAGTCCAGAGCACCTTTTGCCATTTTGTGCACCCCATTTTTTATGTTTTAATGCCTAGTTGAGTTATTGGATTTGTTTTCATGTTATACGTATGGCTTTTTAGCTGTAATTTTTCCATAAAGTTCATTTTTGGCCATACTTTTCTGAATATTATATGGGTGTAGCTGGGTATAACTGGTTACTGCCAGTTCTGAGCTGATAGCACTTTTGGACATCTTCTGATTTTGAAGGTAAGTAAGCATGATGTGTCTTTCATCTGCTACACTAAGTTTTCTCAGCTGACCACTGGGTCTCCAGTCCTCAACATTGAATTTCTTGGATCCCGAGAAACAATTACCGTAACATGTTATACACATCTACCTACATTTTTTGAGTAGTATTGTATATACCACAATAGGAGTTGTTTTTATATTTATTAAATTTTTAATTTGAACTTTTTCACACAGCTAAATTGCTTAGTTTGAATAAGAACAAATTCATATGGTGATATTTGAAAAGGACAGCGCATGGATGCAACATGGACGGCTCCATATCTGTTTGAACATCTGACCCTATCATTAGAATTTTTGAGTTTGGTTTGTAAATCTGACACAACTTGGATATGACTGTGATTAAAATGTCCTATTCTATCAAAAAACATTAAATTGGTATGTAAAAATGTTAAAAAGTGAACATAAGATTGGGGCCATATGGTCTACTGCTCCAAATATACAGTATCTGAAATTGTGATGGTTTTGAGTGTGCAGTGTTTTTTTCTCTGGCAAAATAAACTGTTGCGAAAGGGGAGTTGGTGGCACCAATGTAGAAGAAATTGTCTGAGAAGAGATAGTTGTAAAGCACAGTTGTCATAAGATCATAAAACAGTCCTCTACACACTTCTTTGCCATTTTTTCTTATTGCATTTTGAAAAGTGAAAAATAGGTTTACACAATAATAAAGTACTTAAAAACACTTGAAGATACTCTAAATTTCTTTGGTAAATAGGTCCTCTGAAACATGAGATCCACTTATAAGCTCCGACTTAAACGGAAATGATATGTGTACAGATGTGTAGAAAACTAGCAATGACTGTACAGTAAATCTCATGGACAGTCTGCATTTAATTACTGCACTATTAATAGGAAATGTCTGGTCTGACGGGCTTACTTCCCATTTCCATCCCACTAAAAGCGGAACTTTGCTTTATCTGAAGAATAAAGTACTTAATGGTCTAACTGTTCTTGAAAATTGTATTTCAGAAGGGATTTCTTTTACACAGTGCAAAATTGTGTCTATTGATATCTGACTTACAGTGGGGGAAATAAGTATTTGATCCGTTGCTGATTTTGTAAGTTTGCCCGCTGACAAAGACATGAACAGTCTATAATTTTAAGTGTAAGTTAATTTTAACATTGAGAGATAGAATATCAAAAATAAAATCCAGAAAATCACATTGTATAAATTATATACCGTATATACTCGAGTATAAGCCGACCCGAGTATAAGCCGAGGCCCCTAATTTTGCCATGGAAAACTGGGTAAGCTTATTGACTCGAGTATAAGCCGGGTGTATAAACCGCCGTCCTGCTATGCTCCCCCCGTCCTGCTCCGTGCTTCCCCATCCAGCTCTGTGCTCCCACATTCTCCTCTGTGCTCCCCCTCCTGCTCCATCCTCCTCTGTGCTCCCCCCTCCTGCTCCGTCCTCCTGTGCCCCCCCTTCCTGCTCCGTGCTTCTCTGTGCTTTCCATCCTCCCCCTCGTCCTGCTCCGTGCTCTCCATCCTCCCCCCGTCCTGCTCCGTGCTCCTCTGTGCTCTCCGTCCTCCCCCCGTCCTGCTCCGTGCTCCTCTGTGCCCTCCATCCTCCCCCCGTCCTGCTCCGTGCTCCTCTGTGCTTTCCATCCTCCCCAGCTGTGCTCCTCTGTGCTCTCCTTCCTCCCCCCCATCTTGTTCCGTGCTCCTTGTCCTCCATGCTCCCCCCATCCTCCTACATCATACTCACCCTCCCCGTGCCATTGCTGAACGTCCCGGCAATCCTGCGTTGTACCCGGCTTCCTGCAGCTTTCCTGTGCTGAGCGGTGACGTAATACCGCTCATTAAGGCCATGAATATGGATGCCATGCCTTTGGGAGTGGTGTCCCGTCCATATTCATAGCCTTAATGAGCGGTATTACGTCACCGCTCAGCACAGGAGAGCTGCAGGAAGCCGGGTACAACGCAGGATTGCTGGGAGGTTCAGCGATGGCACGGGGAGGGTGAGTATGATGTCCCGGCCACAGGCTCCTGCCGCGGCACCCCCTCCCCCCGCTGGTTTCCGCCCAATGACTCGTGTATAAGCCGAGGGGGCATTTTCAGCACAAAAAAAGGTGCTGAAAATCTCGACTTATACACGAGTATATACGGTAAATTTATTTGCATTTTGCAGTGAGAAATAAGTATTTGATCCCTCTGGCAAATAAGACTTAATACTTAATGGCAAACCCCTTGTTGGCAAGCACAGCAGTCAGACCTTTTTTTGTAGTTGATGAGATTTGCACACATGTCAGGAGGAATTTTAGTCCACTCCCCTTTGCAGATCATCTATAAATCATTAAGATTTTGAGGCTGTCACTTGGCAACTCGGAACTTCAACTCCCTCCATAAGTTTTCTATGGGTTTTCTAAGGTCTGAAGACTGGCTGGGCCACTCCATGACCTTAATGTGCTTCTTTTTGAGCCACTCCTTTGTTGCTTTGGCTGTATGTTTTGGGTCATTGTCTTGCTGGAAAACCCAGTTACGATCCTTTTTTTTTTTTTTTATAACATCATTTTTATTGATTTTTTTGAACATAACATCAGTAGGATAACATAGGATAGGATATAGCATCAGCAATGACACTGTAAATTACCAAAAGTACACATACAAATCTTACTTGTCAGACTACAGGTCCGCATAACTTTTTGAAATAGTATATAGATACATAGGTTGATCTCCAGTCAATGCCTTGTGACACAAATTTTGGGGAAACAGTAAGAGAAAGAAAAGACAGACTGACTACATAGAAGGGTAATAGGCAAGGAAGAGAATCTCTTTTACTGTATTTTGCATTGTCAGTTATGACCCATTTTTAATGTACTGGCAGAGGGAAGGCGGTTGTCACTCAGGATTTTACGGTAGCTGGCTGTTATGATTTGGTAGCCGATGAGACAGTAGCAAAAATAGCCAAGGCAACCAGACACCCAGAGAGGTTGGTAACTAACGGATTGCAGACCCCTAAACTGACCGCACAACTAGAAGTAGCCGTGGAACGTACCTACGATCACCTAGACGCCTCGACACAGACGGAGAGTTAACTAAGCCTAAAGAGAGAAAGGGGAAAGCTAACTGCCCCGGAGTAGCGCCCCAAAGGAATAGGTAGCCCCCACACAGATATTGGCTGTGAGACAAGATGAAATAAGAACACAGGCAGAAAATAGAATAAGCAAATGCTGGGGCCCAAAACTGTCTAGATAGAATAAGACAGGAAATAATACTGTCTGCAATCGCAGCAAAACCCTAAGAAAAATTCCAACACTTCTGATTCCAAAAAAATACTGAGACCACACGATCTCTCCAGCTATATCAGAACTCTGGTGTGAACATGTAGCTACCCAGCAGCCACTGAAATAACAGGGACTGAAAAAAGAAACAACTGAGAAACAGAGACCAGCGCAGGCCCCAGCAGAAGGACCCGGCTGACCTCACTCAGAAAGCAGAAAAAAAACAAAAGAAAACAAAACCACTGACACAAGCAAGAAATAGCTTATCAGAAAGTTTACAGGAGACCGCAGAAGCTGACTTCCAAACTAGACCAGGATGAGAGAACTAATCACCGGCGAGGATCATGGGAAAGTTACTCCCTTAAATCCCCCAGTCATGACTCCCAAGCCAATCGTCAGCAGCTGAAAGGTCTGTCAGTCAAGACTGGTTCATTAATATCAACAGCCACCAGAGGGAGCCCCAACTCAGAATCCAGAGAATTCACAACAGAGAACTAAAGCAATGTGGAAGGAAAAAATTAACATTTTACTTTATTCACAAAAAATTTACTTTGGAACCAAAGTTTTTTATTTTCACAAGGGTATCAGGAGAAAATGGACCACAGAATTTATTGTGCAATTTCTCCTGAGTACGCCAATACCCCGTATGTCGGGGAAAGCCACTGGTTGGGCACATGGCAGGGCTCAGAAGGGAGGGAGCACCATTTGATATTTTGAATGCAAAATTGGCTGGAATCAATGGTGGGGGCCATGTCACGTTTAGAGACCCCCTGATGTACCTAAACAGTGGACCCCCCAATTTTAACTCCAACGCTAACACAACCCTGACCCCAATACACCCCTAACTCTAATACCAACTGTAACCACAACACTAACCCCAACACACCCTAACCCTAATCTCAACTATAATCCTAACACACCCCTAACCCTAATCCCAACCCTAATTATAATCATAACCCTAACCAGAACTCGAACCCCAACACCACAACCTTAACCCCAACACAACCCTAACTCCAGCCCCAACCCTAGCTCTAACCCAAAGCCTAACCCCAACCCTAACCCTAGCTCTAACACCAACCCTAACCCTAATGGAAAAATGGAAATAAATACTTTTTTTAATTTTATTATTTTTAGCTAACTGAGGAGGAGATAAAGGGGGGGTTAATTTACTATTTTTTTTTTATTTTGATCACTGTGATACGGTCTATCACAGTAATCAAAATGAACAAATAGGAAAAATCTCCTATTGTTGCCGGGTGCCGGCCGGCAGATCTCGGCGGGCGCACTGCGCATGCGCCCACCATTTTCTTCCCAGAAGAAGATGCCGAGGGCGGGGGGACAGAGGTGGAGGGACATAGTAGGTACCCGGGGACCCATTTCTCTCTCCTCTCATGTGCTAGATCAAAAAGAGAGAGAAACAAATGGGAAACCGGACTTTTTTTTTTTGCAGTAGCCTTTATTCGGTGAATAACGGCAATCGCAACACTGGGGAAGGTAAAAAACTACCAGAATCATGTTCTCAGGTGTCTCAGCTACTCCCGGTAGCCGAGACCTTGGAGATTTTCCGATGCTGAGGGGCGCTATACACTTATAGTATTTCTCAGTGCCGTTAAAAAGCGGCGCTGAGGAATAAGTACTCTTAACTGCTGCTGTTAAAAGGCGCATCGGTGGTCGTTAAGGGGTTAATATTGCTAACAAATAAAATTTTGAGAATTGGTCAGTATCATAAAAAACATTTACATCCAGGTACCTTATAGATGAAATTGTCTCTGATTTGAGTTGTCCTTTTTTTTTCGTCTTCATCTTGCTCATACTCATAGCTCATCTCTGCAGACTTCCATCTTCTCTGGTCTTGTGTAACACATCCCAACACGATATCCTTAAAGAAAGCAATGTCATAATAATACTCCTGGAAAAAAATATCTGCCCTACACTGAGCCCCTGAATAAATAATTGTCCCTCTCTATATTCCCTTCACAAAATATGACCCCACACTGTCCCTAGTACATGCTCTCCACACTGCCCCCTCCTTTTCGTACTTGGCCCTCTCTTCACACTGTCCTCTCACAATGTGGGTCCTCTATAGCCCTATAGGGCCCAGTCTCTATAACCCCCTCATCCCATTCCCCTCCTTTTCTTACTGTCCTCTCCTGGGTATTGTCAAGAGGAAGATGAGAGACACCAGACCCCACAATGCAGACGATCTGAAGGCTGCTATCAAAGCAACCTGGGCTTCCAGAACACCACAGTAGTGCCACAGGCTGATCGCCTCCATGCCACGCCGTATTGATGCAGTAACTGATGCAAAAGAAGCACCGACCAAGTATTGAGTGCATTTACTGAACATACATTTCAGATTTTAAAATCATTTTTTCAAGCTGGTGTTATAAAGTATTCTAATTTACTGAGATAATGACTTTTGGGTTTTTATTGGCTGTAAGGCCTCTTTCACACTTCAGTCGTGCGACGTCAGTCAAAATCCGTCAAAATGTGAAAAAAACGTATCCGCCATTTTTTTTTTGGCGGATCCGCTTTTTTCCCATTGACTTGCATTAGTGGCGTATTTTGACGGATGGTCGTCCACTAGGTCCGTTTTTTAACGGATCCGCAAAAAATTTGGCGTCCGTCGTTTCAGAAAAACGTCCAATGCAACGTTTTTTCGGTCCGCCAAAATGGCGGACTATGGCGGATCCGCCGCATCCGCCATTTTGTATAATGGCCGCCCATGGGCGACGGATCCGCTGGCATCCGTCTTTGACGGAATCCGCCCGCAGATCCGTCGCCTCCATAGAAAACCATTGAAAATGCTGACAACACTGTCCGGGGTCTCTCTCTCTCCTCGGTCCGGACATGCGTACCTGTATTTTCCAGATAGAAAATTTATTTTTCCGGGTTGAAAAGTTCATGGCGGATCCGTCAGAAAAGTGATCTGCTTGCATCCGTTTTTAGACTTTCCTGGCAGATCCGCCATTTTCACTCTTTGGCGGACATCACACGACTGAAGTGTGAAAGAGGCCTAAGCCGTAATCATCAACATTAACAGAAATAAACACTTGAAATAGATCACTCTGTTTATAATGACTCTATATAATGAGTTAACTTTTTGATGATATTCTAATTTTGTGAGAAGCGCCTGTATTTATGACAGACAAATCCGCCAGGGCGTGACTCATACTATTACAGTTCATAATCTAGCCTAGCGGGAGCAAGGGGTGTCTCAGATTAGCAAAGAACTGTGTGCAAACAGTAGTCAGAGCACAGTTAGGCGACAAAGAATACCTTAGGCCATGTTCACATGTTCAGTATTTGATCACTATTATACATTGTCTGTAAGCCAAGACCAGGAGTGGGTGATAAATACAGACATGGTGACGTGTTTCTATTATACTTTACTCTCCTGGTTTTGGCTTACAAATACTGAGGTAAAATACTGGGGTGTGAACGTGGTCTTACAGAGCACCTATCAGCAATCTAGTTATTCAATAAAAGAGCACGGCGCATCAACAGATCAGCGGTTTCCATGTTTAAGTCTCCCACTGCAACAAAGGATACATCCAAAAATCTACCAATTGCTTTTCTTTATTCTATCTCCCCAAATATACAAAAAAGTGATCCAAAAGCCATCCGGAGGCAAAAGATGGCTCCGATAGAAATAATCCCGAACATGGCTGTCTCCAGTGACATATAAGGGTATGTGCACACGTTGCAGATTTTGATGTGGATCCGCAGCATTTTTGGACGCGCTGAATTGCATCAAATCCAGAGTATAGTGCACAGCCATTGATAGTCTATGTGAATTTGAGAATTGCTGTGCACATGCTGCGGAAAAATAAGCACGGATTTGCGTTTTATTTTCCGCAGCATGTCAATTCTTTTTGCGGATCTGCAGCATTTCTGCACCCATTGACTTGCATTGAGTCAGTCAATTCCGCAGCAAAACCGCAGGCTTAAAAGATCTGCAGTTTTGCTGCGGAGTTGCATGCGAGAAACGCTGCAGATAGGGAGGAGGAAGAGTGTGGGCGGAGACTGTGTGTGCAGTGAATATGCGCAGGTGTCTGTGTGTGCTTGTCTGCACAGCTGTGTGTGCGTGTCTCTGTGTAGGCAGGCATCGTCCGATGTGACTACTAGTCCCATCCGGTTATGTCTGTGCTACAGTGACATCAGTAGCCAATGATTGAATAGTGGTAGTCCCATCATCTGGCTACTGTGTTGACTAGTAAAAAAAAAAACACATACAGTACACATACTCACCATACAGCGAGTCCCCAACGCCCTCGATCACCTGTAAAAAAATAAATAATAAACTCAACAGTATACTCCCTGTTCCGACGTAATCCATATGAGTGTCCCATGACGATCTCCCATGGAGAGCTGTCACATCGGCAGATGTGACCGCTCTCCAGGGGCCTCCGGTGATACAATGACGGAAGGTATCCTTCTGCAGTGTATCACTCCACTGTCAGGTCACAGGTGTTTGTCCTGTCACTTGCGGCACCACTGCATGGGAAAATTCTCACGCAGCATTGCCGTCAAGTGAGAGCATGAACTCCAGTGATAACACTGCAGGAGCCATTGTCTCCTGTCAGTGTGTCACTGGAGGCCCTGTAGAGCGGTCACAGATCTATAGGGGAGATCGTCGTGGGACACTCGTTATTATATGGATTACATCAGAACAGGGAGTATTGTGTGTTTGTTTATTATTTTATTTTTTTTTGCAGGTGATCGATGGCTTCGGGGAATTAGGAGTATAATAAAGATGGGAAAATGTTTTGTTTTATTTCATTAAAATACTTTATTCTGGCTGTCTTTATTTTATCCATTTACAACTATAGGATTAGTAATGGATCAGTGTCTTATTGACACCTCTCCATTACTAATCTGGGCTTGATGTCACCTTACATTACAAAGGTGATACCAACCCCCCCATTACCTCATATGCCACCGCTACAGGGCAGTGGGAAGAGAGAGGCTAAGGCTGGTTTCACATTTGCGCTGGGCATGTTGCATTTTGTTGCGGTCGGCGCAGCATCAAAACTACGCATGTGGATGCATCTGCATGGCCTGCGTACCTAATGTTAAAGATAGGTACACAGAATGCAGGCAGTGGGCGGGGCTTAACTGAGGAAGTATGCAGCCCTCCCGAACGCTAGTGTGAAACTAGCCTAAGTGCCGGAATTGGTGCATCTTAGAGATGCGCCATTTCTGGGGCGGCTGCGGGCTGGTGTTTGTAGCCGGGGGGGGCAATATCCATGGTCCCTTCCTTGGCTATGAATATCAGCCCACATTAATTATAGGGGGACCCCACGTCATTTTTTGGGTAGGCTCCCTATTTTAATAGCCACTAAAGGCTATAAACATCTGCCCCCAGTTGCTGGCTTTCCCTCTCTGGACTGGAAAATTGCGCAGGAGCCCACACAATTTTTTTTCCCCTTTTTAAACAGATATTGTGTTTAAGGCCGGGGTTACACTTGCGAGAAACTCACGAATCTCGCATCTCATTACCCGGCACTGCCGCCGACACTCGGGACTGGAGTGTGCGGCTGCATATATTTCTATCTATTGATATATCTATCTATCCATCGATATAGCTATCGATAGATATTCACTTATATTTGTTTTGTGTGTGTAAACATTACTTTAGAACATGGTATGTGATGATATTATTGTGTTCAATGGAGTATGTAAAAGAAGAGGTTGGACAAAGAAATGACATCACAATTCTTTTTTGTTAAATAACATATCTTTATTTAGCTTACAAAAACGCATACAAATCCGGATTTTTACCTGCGTTTTCTGCCAAGAGAGACAGAATCTGCGCAGAAAATTCCACAGGCAAATCCGCAGCGTGCACATACCCTAAGGGCAGTGGTTCTCAATCTTTCTAATGCCGTGACCCCGCAATACAGTTCCTCATGTTGCGGTGACCCCCAAACCAAAAAATAAGTACAGTCCTCCATACAATATTATGGGCACCACATAGTCCTCCATACAGTATTATGGGCCAAATATAATGCTCCATAAAGAATATTGGACCCCAAATAATGCTCCATACAGGATATTGGTCCCCATATAATTCTCCATACAAAATATGTAGCTCTCCTCTGCACTGCGCTGCGTTCTGCACTGTTACGGCTCAGGAAAGGGCGCTGTGGAAAGACTCCCCATTATCATCATATCATTGCTTCCCCATCATCATCATTGCCTCCCCATCATCATCATCATTACCTCCCCATCATCATCATTGCCTCTAAATCATCATCATCATTGCCTCCCCATCATAATTGCCTCCCCACCACCATCACTGCCTCCCCCACCACCACACACATACAGCACCACACACAGACAGCACCGCAGCACTCTCTCACATACACACACATCGCACTACACACACACACCTCACCTGTCCGGCGCCCGCACTTACTCACAGCCGGCCGCTGAATGATGACGTCATCCAGCGGCGCTGCTGTGAGAGGAAGCCCGGGCGCCCCCTGGAGCCCGGAGCTGCGGAGGCACGGGGAGAGGTAAGTATTCTGCCGGCTGCTATTCAGCTGGAACGCGCATCCATATAGAGCGTGCGTTCCAGCTGAATAGCGCTGCTGCAGACGGTAGTGCGACTTCTCAGCGGCTAAAGCCATCAGAAATATGTATTTTCTGATGGCTTTAACCCCTTAACGACCGCCGATATGCCTTTTAACGGCGGTCATTAAGGGTACTTAAACCACAGCGCCGTTAATTAACGGCGCTGTGGAAAAAGTAAATAGCGCCCCCCAGAGGTGCATTTTCTCCGGGGTCTCGGCTATCAGGGTAGCCGAGACCCCAGAGAACATGAATCGGGTCGGTTTTTACCGACACCGATGTTGCGATCGCCGTTATTAACCCTATAACGGCGATCGCAACAAAAAAAAAATGTGCCATTTAATTTCTTTGTCCTCTGATGTCATCGGACATCAGAGGACAGAGAAAAAGGGTCCCTGGGACCCCCATGTGGCCCCCGATCCCCTGCATGTGGCCCCCGGGCCCTTCTGCCTCCCCCGGTGCCGCCGCCATTGAGAAAATGGTGGGCGCATGCTCAGTGCGCCCGCCGCTATGTGCTGGGGGGGATGGGCAATTTTCTCTGGGGTCTCGGCTACCGAGACCCCAGAGAACATGATCCGGGTCGGTATTCACCGATCCCGGTGTTGCGATCGCCGCTATACAGCTATACAGCATAACGGCGATCGCAACAAAAAAAAAAAATTGTTTTCTCCCCTCTGATGTGATCGCACATCAGAGGGGAGAAAATGAGGGTCCACAGGTCCCCCGATCACCCCCCTATACCTCCCGGTGTCCTCGGTCCTCCCGCAGGCCCCAGGATCCCGGCGTCTTCTTCCTGGAAAAAAAAAAATGGCATGCGCAGTGCGCCGCCTATCTGCTTGGCGGCAGATTCAAATTTTTTTTCATTCATTCTCATAAAAGTACATTTTGATCACTGTGATAAACTATCACAGTGATCAAAATAAAAAAACAGTACATAAACCCCCCCATTATCGCCCCCTTAGTTACGGACATATAATAAAATATAGAAATTATATTTATTTTCATTTTTCCGTTAGGGTTAGGGTTATAATTAGGGTTAGGGTTAGCATTAGGGTTATAATTAGTGTTAGGGTTAGGCTGGGTTCATACTGCGTTACACCGCGGTATAGCGCGGTATAACGCAGTCCGTTAACGCTGCCATTCACCCCCATTTGAGGGCGCATCGCGACGCATGCAGTAAAGCAGCATGCGTTCGCGACGTGCCATCATTCAGTGACGGAGCCTCGGACGTGGGCTGCAGCGTCTGGGCTCCGTCACCGCTAGCGCAGATGAATCATCTGCTGATTCCTCTGCGCTAGCGGGTATAGCATAACGCAATCGCGTTATGCTATACCGTTACCAGCCCGTCAACGCTATGTGTTGAACGGGCTGGTAAAACGCAAAATGAACCTAGCCTTAGGGTTAGGGTTATAATTAGAGGTTATAATTAGGGTTAGGGTTACAATTAGAGTTAGGGTTACAATTAAGGTTAGGGTTACAATTAGGGTTGGAATTAGGGTTGGGATTTAGGTTAGGATTAGGGTTGGGATTAGGGTTAGGGTGTGTTGGGGTTAGGGTTGGAGCTAGAATTGAGGGGTTTCCACTATTTAGGCACATCAGGGGGTCTCCAAACACGACGTGGCGTTCAAAAAGTCAAATGGCGCTCCCTCTCTTCCGAGCCCTGCCGTGCGCCCAAACAGTGGTTTACCCCAACATATGGGGTATCAGCGTACTCAGGACAAATTGCACACCAATTTTGGGGTTCTAATTTCTCCTGTTACCCTTGGGAAAATAAAAAATAGCTGGCTAAAAAATCATTTTTGAGAAAAAAATGATTTTTTATTTTCACAGCTCTGCGTTTATACATTTCTGTGAAACACTTGGGGGTTCAAAGTGCTCACCACACATCTAGATAAGTTCCTTAAGGGGTCTAGTTTCCAAAATGGGGTCACTTGTGGGGGGTTTCCACTGTTTAGACACATCAGGGGGTCTCCAAACACGACGTGGCGTTCAAAAAGTCAAATGGCGCTCCCTCCCTTCCGAGCCCTGCCGTGCGCCCAAACAGTGGTTTACCACAACATATGGGGTATCAGCGTACTCAGGACAAATTGCACACCAATTTTGGGGTTCTAATTTCTCCTGTTACCCTTGGGAAAATAAAAAATAGCTGGCTAAAAAAATAATTTTTGAGGAAAAAAATTATTTTTTTAATTTCACGGCTCTGCGTTTATAAATTTCTGTGAAGCACATGGGGGTTCAAAGTGCTCACCACACATCTAGATAAGCTCCTTGGGGGGTCTAGTTTCCAAAATGGTGTCACTTGCAGGGGGTTTCTACTGTTTAGGCACATCACGGGCTCTGCAAACACAACATGACGCCCGCAGAACATTCCATCAAAGTCTGCATTACAAAATAGCGCTCCTTCCCTTCCAAGCACTCCCATGCACCCAAACAGTGGTTTCACCCCACATATGGGGTATCAGTGTACTCAGGAAAAATTGCACAACTTTTTGGGTCCAATTTCTCCTGTTACTCTTGGGAAAATAAAAAAATAGCGGGCTAAAGAATCATTTTTGAGGAAAAAAATGATTTTTTATTTTCACGGCTCTGCATTAATAAATTTCTGTGAAGCACTTGGGGGTTCAAAGTGCTCACCACACATCTAGATAAGCTCCTTGGGGGGTCTAGTTTCCAAAATGGTGTCACTTGCAGGGGGTTTCTACTGTTTAGGCACATCAAGGGCTCTGCAAACACAACATGACGCCCGCAGAACATTCCATCAAAGTCTGCATTACAAAATGGCGCTCCCTCCCTTCCAAGCACTCCCATGCGCCCAAACAGTGGTTTCACCCCACATATGGGGTATCAGCGTACTCAGGAAAAATTGCACAACAACTTTTGAGGTCCAATTTCTCCTGTTACCCTTGGGAAAATATAAAAAAATAGCGGGCTAAAGAATCATTTTTGAGGAAAAAAATGATTTTTTATTTTCACGGCTCTACGTTTATAAATTTCTGTGAAGCACTTGGGGTTCAAAGTGCTCACCACACATCTAGATAAGTTCCTTAAGGGATCTAGTTTCCAAAATGGTGTCATTTGTGGGGGGTTTCCACTGTTTAGGCGTATCAGGGGCTCTCAAACGCGACATGGCGTCCAATTTCAATTCCAGCCAATTTTGGTTTGAAAAGTCAAATGGCGCTCCTTCCCTTCCAAGCCCTGCCGTGCGCCCAAACAGTGGTTCCCCCCCCACATATGGGGTATCAGCGTACTCAGGACAAATTGGACAACAACTTTTGTGGTCTAATTTCTCCTGTTAACCTTGGGAAAATAAAAAATTGGGGACTAAACGATCAGGTTTGTGGAAAAAATATGACTTTTTATTTTCATGCCCGGAGTTATAAACTTCTGTGAAGCACTTGGGGGTTCAAAGTGCTCACCACACATCTATATAAGTTCCTTAGGGGGTCTAGTTTCCAAAATGGTGTCACTTGTGGGGGGTTTCCACTGTTTAGACACATTAGGGCCTCTACAAACGCGACACGGCGTCCAGCCAATTCTGCGTTGAAAAAGTCAAACGGCGCTCCTTCCCTTCCAAGCTCTGCCATGCACCCAAACAGTGGTTTACCCCCACATATGGGGTATCAGCACGCTCAGGACAAATTGCACAAAAACTTTTGGGGTCTTGTTACCCTTGGGAAAATAAAAATTTGGGTGAACAGATCGTTTTTGTGGAAAAAATATGATTTTTTATTTTCACGGTTCTATGTTATAAATTTCTGTGAAGCACTTGGAGGTTCAAAGTGCTCACCACACATCTAGATAAGTTCCTTAGGGGGTCTAGTTTCCAAAATGGGGTCACTTGTGGGGGGTTTCCACTGTTTAGACACATCAGGGCCTCTACAAACACGACATGACGTCCAGCCAATTCTGCGTTGAAAAAGTCAAACGGCGCTCCTTCCCTTCCAAGCTCTGCCATGCACCCAAACAGTGGTTTACCCCCACATATGGGGTATCAGCATGCTCAGGACAAATTGCACAAAAACTTTTGGGGTCTTGTTACCCTTGGGAAAATAAAAATTGGGGTGAAAAGATTGTTTTTGTGGAAAAAATATGATTTTTTATTTTCACTGTTCTATGTTATAAACTTCTGTGAAGCATTTGGAGGTTCAAAGTGCTCACCACACATCTAGATAAGTTCCTTAGGGGGTCTAGTTTCCAAAATGGGGTCACTTGTGATGGGTTTCCACTGTTTAGACACATCAGGGCCTCTACAAACGCCACACGGCGTCCAGCCAATTCTGCGTTGAAAAAGTCAAACGTCGCTCCTTCCCTTGCGACCTCTGCCGTGCACCCAAAAAGTGGTTTACCCCCACATATGGGGTATTGCCATATTCAGGAGAAATTGCACAACAAATTTTGTGGTTCATTTTTTCTTTTAACAGTTGTGAAAATAAAAAAATTGGTTCCGAAGTAAAGTTTTTGCAAAAAAAGTTAAATGTTAATTTTTTTCCTTCCACATTGCTTCAGTTCGGCTGGAGTCACACTAGCGACAAAATCGGACGACTGCAATGCGATGAAATATAGCATTGCAGTCGGACCAATGTTAATCTATGGAGCAGCTCCCACCATCAGATTTTTTGTGGTCCGTTTTAAACGTCCGAGTGCAATCGCAGCATGCTGCGATTGTCACCGATTGTGGGTCGACTATCGCCAATGCAAGTCTATGGGAGCGATGAAAAATCTGATTACAAACGGACCACACTGTGTGACTTGCGATTAAATCGCACCGGTGTCCTTTAGAAAAGCCAGCAATTCATCCCCAACTATACTGTAAAATCACACTGACAGCTTTAATAAAGAATAGAATCAATACATATACACATATATATATATATGTATTCTATGTCATTGTGACATATATATATACATATATTTATAGTTCCTAGACTTCTACATACTGTAATAGCCGCTAATTCAATTGCCGGCTTTTGTGAAATCACAGAAGCCGACATGAAATGATACATTGTTTCCACACAGTTAACCATGTCATTTCCTGTATTTTGATATATGGTTTGAACTTACAATTACATAAGTGTATGTGTACAAAATTTCAGACATGTAGGGGTTAATTAAAGGTGTAAATTCGTTGTAAAAAAAAAAGCGTGGGCTCCCGCTGTATTTTCTCCACCAGACAGACAAAGCAAGCGAGTGGGGGCAGATAATAATAGCCTAGGGAGGGTACATTTTTTTTGTGCCCCCCCTGGATACTGACATCTGCCCCCAGACACCCCAGAAAGGGCAAATCTAATTAGAGATTTGACACATTTTTTTACAACGAATTTACACCTTTAATTAACCCCTACATGTCTGAAATTTTGTACACATACACTTATGTAATTGTAAGTTCAAACCATATATCAAAAATACAGGAAATGACATGGTTAACTGTGTCTAAACAATGTATCATTTCATGTCGGCTTCTGTGATTTCACAAAAGCCGACAATTGAATTAGCGGCTATTACAGTATGTAGAAGTCTAGGAACTATAAATATATGTAATATATACATGTCACAATGACATATATATATATATATGTGTTCTATGTGTATATATCTATTCTTTCTATTGTGATTTAAATACTATTCATTTGGATCCATTATATGTCCGTTTTGCAAGCCTGCGAGAAATTCTCGCAAGTCGGATGTAAATCGGATGTTACAACTATGGTCAGATGCGACTAAATCGCATCTTTCCAGGAAAATCGGATGCCAGACGGATGACTGTTCATGACATTTTGCTGCGATAATCGACCGACTAAAACGGTCAGATTTTTTACTCGGTGTGTGTGACTCCAGCCTTCCTGTGAAGCACGTAAAGGGTTAATAATCTTCTTGAATGTGGTTTTGAGCACCTTGAGGGGTGCAGTTTTTAGAATGGTGTCACTTTTGGGTATTTTCTATTGTATAGACCCCTCAAAGTGACTTCAAATGTGATGTGGTCCCTAAAAAAAAATGGTGTTGTAAAAATGAGAAATCGTGGTCAACTTTTAACCCTTATAACTTCATAACAAAAAAAAAATTGTTCCCAAATTTGTGCTGTGTGAAAAGTAGACATGTGGGAAATGTTATTAATTAAGAAAGGTGTGTGACATATCTCTCTGATTTTAGGCATAAAAATTTAAAGTTTGAAAATTGTTAAATTTTCAAATTTCGCCATATTTGCGTTTTTTCATAAATAACACAAGTTATATCAAGAAATTTTACACACGTGAAGTACAATATGTCACGTAAAAACAATTCAGAATCGCGAAGATCCGTTAAAGCGTTCCAGAGTTATAACCTCATAAGAGACAGTGGTCTAATGAGTAAAAATTGGCCCGGTCATTAAGCTGCAAAATGGCTGTCACTAAGGGTTACGCGACCCGTGTTTGTCGTTTGAACCCCGCTCGGGTTGAGAACCGCTGCCTTAGGGTAAGTGCCCACGATCCGCAGCAGCTGCCGGTCTGATGCAGCGTCAAGTTGTGGCAGTATTGTTATGGATTTCTAGGAATCCCAATGCCCAATATGCTTCCATAGTCACCGCGAGATGGACAGGGTGCATTTCTAGACCGCAGATGTCAAATTTAATTTTGTGGAGATGAGTCAATAGGACGCGGTGACTCCGCACAGGTCAGAGATCACACGCGGAGTCACCTGCGCTCAGTAGACGGCAGCGTGCTGTACACAGTGGATAGGTGCTGCCTCCGGATCAGGATACAGATGATGAAAGGCAGGAAATAACACTACGGAGCTGCCTGGGAAGAGCAGCTGATAGAAGAAACAGACCAAGACTCAAGACTGCCATCATGCCCTCACACTCCCTCTCCACCAGGCCTGGTCCTCACCTCTCCAGGAACAGCCAATCACCGGCAGGAGCTCATCCCCACCGTGGCCTGTGATTGGCTATAATGGCCACGTGTCCTTGACGAGATGTCACCGCCAAACCTGAATGTGACAGTAGGAGCAGAGCGGCATGTCACACACGTCTGTACTCCAGAGGGGGAGGGGCGCCTGCGGCTTATATAGCAGACATGGCAGGCGGCTAGGTGAGGAGTAGGTGGCCATGAGGAACCAGGACGCACCCGCCTGGGCCGAGGACAGCAGTACGTACCTGGCCCGCAGGAGGCGCAATAACGAGGCAGCGCGGCGGTGCCGGGAGCGGCGCAGGATGGAGGAGCTGCTGCTGGAGCTGCGCGCCATGGAACTGCTCCAGGAGAACCAGCGCCTGCGGGCCGCCCTGCTCGCCCTCTACCCGGGCCCACGTGTGGCGGACTGGCCGCTGGGAAGCTTCCCGGTACAGCCCGGAGCCCCGTACACGGCCTGGAGCGGAGCCCCGGTGTGCCCGCCGCCGGCCACTAGTGCCGAGCCTGTGCCCAGCCATGTATTGCACCCTGTGCGGGCGACACCTGCCCCCTCACCCGCCGGGGGGAGCCCTACCGGGCGGCCAGCGCTGCATCCCCTGCCCGGACCCTCTGCCACCTGCCGCACAAGCTCCGGCTGAAGGGTGGTCGCGTCCTGAGCTGGGAGGACGGCGCCGGGGAGCAGTAGACCACTGGAGATGTCGCAGGGCACAGGAGACCAGGAATAAACTGTCCCCTGTACTGAGAGATGACGCAGCCGGGAGCCTGGTGTGACCTGTACGTGATGGTGCCAAGTCCTTATTCCAGCGGCTTTTGGGTGAAAATGACCAGGAGATATAAGTGAAGGATTTAAAGGGTTACTATGGGTGGGAAGGCGATCCCTCCAGATCTGTAGGGTCTTCCCAGTCAGCACCATGGGCACTTTTCCGTCTAAATGCATTTTTTTTTCCCTTGTAGGTTTCTAAGCACTAAGGATATGTTCACACGTTTAGTTTTTGCTGCATTTTTTGAATGCAAATTTTAAAGCTGCTTTTTCCAGTGCCAGCAAAAGCTGAGAAACCAGCAGCTGAACGCGCACCATTGTGTTTGTATTTTACCTTGACTGAATTGGAAAACTGTAGCGTCTTTTACATCTAAACCGGTCAATTCCTGAAAATGGCACAGTGTCTTTTTTTTTTTTTTTGCTAAAACCCCTGTGTGAGCGTCTCGCTGGTTCCTCCAGAGTTCGGCAGTCTATTTAGACAACAATATTACCTTTTCCTGCTTGTTTACAATAATTGTGTAGTGTGAATGCTCTTTTAAAGGGAATCCCTGTTGAGTAACGTGGAGAAAGTAAAGTGCGGCAAACTCCTCATAAAAATCCGAATTAAGGTTTTATGTCCAAACTGGCACGGCGTGGTAGTGAGCAGAGTCCTGTAACATGTACGGTCCAGGTTTCTGGTTCATTAGGCGAGGGCCACGGTTTACATTGCCTTTATCGTTCAACCGGCTGGACTGTGGCTTGTAGAGCACCTCTTGACATTTTGGGGATAACTGTGTGGTCTACTGCTATTTCTTCTCCATTTTTGACTGAGAATCTTTCAGTGGGATCAATATTTTCATGTACAGTAATCTCTGGAGGCTGATTCGTTTGAGATCTATGTCCAGCCCATAGTCTTTAAGTGCTCACTTATAAGAAAACCCTGGATTTCTCTGGAATAAGACATCAGATCTCGGAAATCAAGTTGCCATGTTATTCCGCTTCCTGTGACCTACATGCCCATATAGGCGGCTAAGGAGGGTTCTTCTTACCAACAGATTCCCTTTAATTTCTGAGACCAATAATATGCAGCTACTATGCAAACACTGTCCGGTCCTGGACCGCTTCCGCCATGTATGAATGGACGGAATTTAGTCCATCACTTCCATTATGTAACAGACTACTGGTTTGTAAATTGTTTTGTTACTCCTGTGTTCTTTCTGGACTTCCTCTTTACTGTATAAATGCAGATACGGGTCACTCTGGGATGTCACTTTCTCACTATCTGCATTGCACTGCATATGATCTTGTTTTGATATTTCCATAATTGTACATAAAATTTTATATTCTCCTTGAATACGAAGTTTAATATTTTTTGAATTTTATATTGGAATAAGATTTTTCTGTAGACTCCTATAGTCTAAAATTCTGGGCGCTGCAGAGGTGGAAAGGTAATGATGGACTCCTATGGATAACTATAGATGCATATGAGGTTCATGCACAGACGCCGTTACAAACCACATTATTGGATAATAATGTAGCCTTCCTTCCCTAATGTGACAAGTGTTGAGTGTATCTTAGATTTTTTTTTTCCTCCCCTAGCACTTTTACTGACAGGCTGGGGTCACACTTGCAAAAACTCGCACGAGTCTCTCGCATCAACACCCGGCACTGCTGCCGGTACTTGGACCGAAGTGTTCAGCTACATAGAAATACATGCAGCTGTACACTCTGGTCCCGAGTGCCTGGTATTGAGGTGTGAGTTTCTCGTAAGTGTGAACCCGGCCTAATCCAAATATACAACATTAATTTTTTTTGCTTAAAAATCTTTTAATTGACAGAAGAAATAAAGAGGTTGTCTAAGCTTGGGATAAAAATCCATAGTCGCTATGCCAGTGCAAGTGGTATGTCATGTGAGTGCATGTATGTGATCTTCATATTTGATGTCACATGCTGATTAGTGATGAGAGAACGTTTGCTCACCTAAGGTGTTTTTCGAGCATGCTCGGGTGCTAATCGATTGTCCTCGCCGGCGTGCTCGAAAATTATGTTCACGGCTGCTTGTCTCACAGCTGTTCAACAGCCGCAACACATGCAGAAGTTGCCTGGTTGTTAGGCAATCCTTGCATGTGTGACGGCTGTCAAATATCTATGAGACATGGAGCCGAGGGGACTCAAGCATAATATTTGAGCACACCAAAGTCACTCGGTTAGCTCATGAGCACCCTCGGATAACACCTTATCTGAGCACGTTCACTCATCACTAATGCTGATTAGACACTTATCTTCTCTCCATAGAGGAGCTAGATCAATACAACAGTAAAGCCTGGGTCTCACATAGCGATACACCAGCGATCCCGACAACGATCAGGATCGCTGGTGTATCGCTACATGATCGCTGCTGAGCTGCAAAACAGGCAGCGATCAGAACAACGACACTGCGGGTAAACATCGCTTAGTTACCCGCAGTGTACATTGGATACCAGCGCCCTGATGCAGGGAGCTGGTAACAAAGGTACACATCGGGTTTCCAGGCGCTGCGCGGTGCCTGGAAACCCGCTGTGTACCTTGGTTACCAGCTCCCTGCATCAGGGCACTGGTATCCAAGGTACACAGCGGGTTTCCAGGCACAGCCCCGCGCCTGGAAACCCGCTGTGTACCTTGGTTACCAGCGGATCGCTGATATCCCGCCTGTCACACGCAGCGATGCGTGCCTGTCAGCGGGAGACCAGCGATCAAAAAAATGTCCAGGACATTCAACGACGATCAGCGATACCCGGCAGGGGGGCTGATCGTCGCTGAATGTCACATACAGCGACATCGCTGGGGACATCGCTGCTGTGTCACAAAACTAGTGACTCCGCAGCGATCTCGCTAGCGATATCGCTATGTGAGACGGGGGCTTAACACCTATAGGTCCTGTACTCACATAAAAATTCACAAAAAAAAATATATATATATATATATATATATATATATATATAACACACACAGTACAGACCAAAAGTTTGGACACACCTTTTTATTTAAAGATTGTTCTGTATTTTCAATGACTATGAAAATTGTACATTCACACTGAAGGCATCAAAACTATGAATTAACACATGTGGAATTATATACTTAACAAAAAAATGTGAAACTGAAAATATGTCTTATATTCTAGGTTCTTCAAAGTAGCCACCTTTTGCTTTGATGACTGATTTGCACACTCTTGGCATTCTCTTGATGAGCTTCAAGAGGTAGTCACCAGAAATGGTCTTCCAACAATCTTGATGGAGTTCCCAGAGATGCTTAGCACTTGTTGGCCCTTTTGCCTTCACTCTGCGGTCCAGTTCACCCCAAACCATCTCGATTGGGTTCAGGTCTGGTGACTGTGGAGGCCAGGTCATCTGGTGTAGCACCCCATCACTCTCCTTCTTGGTCAAATAGCCCTTACACAGTCTGGAGGTGTGTGTTGGGGTCATTGTCGTGTTGAAAAATAAATGATGGTCCAACTAAACGCAAACCGGATGGAATAGCATGCCGCTGCAAGATGCTGTGGTAGCCATGCTGGTTCAGTATGCCTTCAATTTTGAATAAATCCCCAACAGTGTCACCAGCAAAGCACCCCCACACCATCACACCTCCTCCATGCTTCACGGTGGGAACCAGGCATGTAGAGTCCATCCGTTCACCTTTTCTGCGTCGCACAAAGACACGGTGGTTGGAACCAAAGATCTCAAATTTGGACTCATCAGACCAAAGCACAGATTTCCACTGGTCTAATGTCCATTCCTTGTGTTCTTTAGCCCAAACAAGTCTCTTCTGCTTGTTGCCTGTCCTTAGCAGTGGTTTTCTAGCAGCTATTTTACCATGAAGGTCTGCTGCACAAAGTCTTCTCTTAACAGTTGTAGAGATGTGTCTGCTGCTAGAACTCTGTGTGTCATTGACCTGGTCTCTAATCTGAGCTGCTGTAAACCTGCGATTTCTGAGGCTGGTGACTCGGATAAACTTATCCTCAGAAGCATTGGTGACTCTTGGTCTTCCTTTCCTGGGGCGGTCCTCATCGGAGCCAGTTTCTTTGTAGCGCTTGATGGTTTTTGCAACTGCACTTGGGGACACTTTCAAAGTTTTCCCAATTTTTCGCACTGATTGACCTTCATTTCTTAAAGTAATGATGGCCACTCATTTTTCTTTACTTAGCTGCTTTTTTCTTGCCATAATACAAATTCTAACAGTCTATTCAGTAGGACTATCAGCTGTGTATCCACCAGACTTCTGCACAACACAACTGATGTTCCCAACCCCATTTATAAGGCCAGAAATCCCACTTATTAAACCTGACAGGGCACACCTGTGAAGTGAAAACTATCCCGGTGACTACCTCTTGAAGCTCATCAAGAGAATGCCAAGAGTGTGCAAAGCAGTCATCAAAGCAAAAGGTGGCTACTTTGAAGAACCTAGAATATAAGACATATTTTCAGTTTCATACTTTTTTATTAAGTATATAATTCCACATGTGTTAATTCATAGTTTTGATGCCTTCAGTGTGAATGTACAATTTTCATAGTCATGAAAATACAGAAAAATCTTTAAATGAGAAGGTGTGTCCAAGCTTTTGGTCTGTACTGTATACATGTATTTAATGTGCTCTGTGAAGGGAGTGGGAACCATTCAAGATGAAGGAACCAAAGGAAACACGCTAGAACAATGGATAGGCATGAAAACCCAGAGAAGGAATATTCCAATAAAATTACCTTTATTAAACAATAATAGCAAACAGTAGTACTGTATAAAAAAAGTGCACACGTATTAGGACTATATATACAATAATATGAATATATGAAAGTGTATATAAAATCAATATCGCAAATGGTGGACCAAAGACAAGAAAACTGGAGAATATTTGAATACAAGAGTGACAAAAACATTTATAAAATGAATTTATTGTATATATAGTCCTAATACGTGTGCACTTTTTTTTATACAGTACTACTGTTTACCACTATTGTTTAATAAAGGTAATTTTATTGGAATATTCCTTGTTTGGGTTTTCATGGCTATCCATTGTTCTAGGGTGTCTCCATAGAAGAGCGTTGAGAGAAGCTCGACATATTTAGTTGGCACATGACTACAAGTATGCGAATCATATAAACCGTCTTTGACCGCCTGCTCACATCGGCAGTACTGAGGCATACACGTGAGCGCACTGCATGCGGTCAAGATTCTGCAGTCATGTAGAGTGACTACAAACTTTTGGCCCAAATCACTAAATCTAAATTTGCAACTACATCACACCGATACACAAAAGGGTTTGCAGACCCTCAGGAGTATAATGTTGATGTATTCAAGTTGGATGAAGTTTAAAATAGTAAGTAGGGCTGTAGGACAAAATGAGAGGTGCTGTGCAGACACAATGGTATGCGGGACCTCAATAGCAAGAAAACTTAGCATCCACTGGTGACTTGTAAAACAACTTGATCGAGCAAGGTTTCTCAACGGTGACTTGAGATCTTTCTCAGGCTCCATCTAACAGGGACTTAATTTTACCAGATGTGTTTGGGCCATGATTTTGTGGCACTTAATAGAAGTATTACAGGTTCTCCTCCCGCACTTATTACTTTTGCCATTAGGCTGCACACAGCTCATGCTCACGTAAAACAAAAAACCACCTCAGATGGCCATTTTACGGAATGCAGTCTGTTAGGACTCTTTCAATTAGTGGTGCAGGTTGCGTTGTTCCCCGACGCCGAGTGCTGAAGACCGCTCTCATCTTACCCTGCTCGTGCTGCGATCAGCGCTAGAAGGGGACAATGTTGAGAGTTGTTTGCAGCTGATAACAGCAAGAGCAGGCAGCGGCTGATGAGTTTTTGTCAGCCGCCGCCTGCGCTATAAATAAATAAAAATAACGTGGGGTTCCCCTGTATTTTTAAAATCCAGCCAGGCAAAACTGACAGCTGGGGGCTGCAATCCTCATCTGCCAGCTTTAGCAAGACTGGTTATCAAGCGTGGGGTCCCCCCATTTTTGACAGCTAGACTTGCTAAAGCAGACAGCTGGGGGCTGGTATTCTCAGGCTGGTGAGGGGCCATTGATATAGGGCCCCAGCCAAAAAATAGCTTGTGTATTTATCGTAAATAAATACGCTGCAAGTGGCTAAGTGCACACGATCAGGAATAATTGCGTTTTTTTCGCGGTTTTTCCGCGGTTTTCCGCGGTAAAAACGCGATAAAAACGCAAGCATTAAGCATCCTATACATGTTAATTGATTCCGCATGTTTTGGCCACATGTTGCGTTTTTTTCCGCGAAAAAAACGCTTTGCGGAAAAAATAGCAACATGTTCATTAATTTTGCGGAATGTAAGCGGTTCATGTGCGGTGGTACCCAGGGTCTGGAGGAGAGGAGACTCTCCTCCAGGCCCTGGGTACCATATCCCTGGTAAAACAATAATTAAAATAAAAAATAATGATATTCTCACCTTCCGGCGGCCCCCGCAGCCTTCCCGCGGCCCCCGCAGCCTTCCCGCCTTCAGCGACGCTCCCGGCAACTTCCGGTCCCAAGAGTCCTTTGCAAGAATCACCCAGATGGCATAGCGGTCTCGCGAGATGCTACGTCATCGGTGTGATTTGCCGCAAAGCATCCTTGGGACCGGAGTTGCCGGGAGCGTCGCTGAAGGCGGGAAGGCTGCGGGGGCCGCGGGAAGGCTGCGGGGGCCGCCGGAAGGTGAGAATATCATTATTTATTATTTTTACATTAGATCTTTTTACTATTGATGCGACATAGGCGGCATCAATAGTAAAAAGTTGGTCACACTTGTCAAACACTATGTTTGACTCGTGTGACCAACCTGTCAATCAGTTTTCCAAGCGATGCTACAGATCGCTAGGAAAACGCTAGCATTCTGCAAGCTAATTACGCTTGCAAAACGCTATTATTCTGGCGGGAATCAGCACACAAAAAACGTGCGTATTTCCTGCGGGAGAAGTGCGGGATTGCCGCGGAAATTTCCGCGGCAATTCCGCAACGTGTGAACTTAGCCTAAAGTCTTTTTTTAAAATAATAACACTTTTCCTTTTTGTTTAAAAATAACAAGCACAGTTATACTCACCTAACGCCCATTCCATTGAATCCCTAGTGTCCTGTAATAAAACAGAATAAAAAACAGTATCCCTCACCTGTCCGTCATTCTGTCCCATGCCGTAATCCATGCCTGGGGATAAAAATAGTTTTCAACCTAGACGGTGCTAAGACTCGACCGTTCAGGCTGAAACCACAGTGATGAGCGTAGATAGATGCGATCTCAGCATGAGCCCAAATCAAAGTCGGGGACATGACATATGTTACATCATGTGTGATGAAGGAATTAAAGGGAACTTATCAGTCGAAACACGCTGCCCAGACCACAGGCAGCATGCATCAGAACACTGCTAAAGCCGTTCTAGCATTTTGGAAAAAATGTTCTTTTGTGAGAGACCTGTTAGTCAACTAGAGAAGTGCAGAGAAGCCGGCAGCATTTTCAAACTATTTTCTCCAAACCACTGTAGCTGAACTGCTTTGATTTAAAGGGACACTGTCATCACAGGATGACTGGTCAAACCAAGTACAGGCTCTCTGTGCTTCAAGGCACAGCCAATCATTTATATACACATTCCCACTTGCTTTGTTTCCATCTATCTCCTCCTTTCTCTGTCTCTATGAAACCAGAGCTATCAATCAAAGGAGGAGGGTGGAGATAGCGAGACAACAAGCAGATAGGATGGTGTATTTAAATGTTGGCCCCGCCGTGAAGCACCAGGCAGCGGGGCTTAGTTTGGAACAGTAATTTTGTGCTGACCGTCTCTTTAAAATTGCCATAGGCTCTTATTTAGCAGATGGAGACCGATAAGGTGTTTTTTTTTTTTTTTGCTTCTGTCTCCTGGTATGTATTTTTGCATACTGTTTCATTGTACGGCAAAGTACAACAGAATGCCCTTTCCTGTGCAGCAGGCATCCGGAAATAAAATGTATACTGTGCCGTATGTTATATTTTACCATGCCAAAACATCCATCCAGACTGCGATCTTTGTGAGGCATATACCGTAGATCGTAAGGCCTCATTCAGACGAGTACAGACTGATTCATAGACATATCAGGCTGCAAAGTTCAGGTCACAAGACATGTGGCCTGTCCATGAATCACAGTCTGTGCTTTGTGACACCCAGTGTGAATCCAGCCTTAGCCTGAAAGAAGATTCTGAAGCTACGCTAAAAATGTATCCAGTACGTCCTGAAGTTGGATTGACTTGATGGGCTCTTTTTGTTTTTTTGTCATATAGAAAAGCTTATTACAAGTGAACGACATTACAAGTGGAATGCCAGCTGACTGCCTCCTGAATGGATCTTGCTAAAGTGTAGGGTAGTCATTCTTGTTTAAATGGTCACTGTCTGAAACTATAATGTGATCTTATTTGATAGATGTTATTGTGATAGATCTGCGGATCACTTTTACATTTTTTTTGTCACTTTGACAACAAAGTACCCCTAGACCATAACATTTCCTCCTCCAAGCTTAACAGATGCCATTGTAAGGTGTGCCTTGAGATGCCAGAATAAAGCACTCCTTCAGGATGTGACCCTTTTAAGGAGCCAAAGATTCTGCTGTGATCCCTAAAAAGAAGTGGACCCTTGCTAGCAAGCGGTGAAGTGTCACCTGCTCATTGAGAAAGTAAGAAGACCTGGACATATAAGTGCCAGTCTTGGGATCATGTTTTCCTGCTGAGGTTGCTTGCTACATGTGGGCGACTCTCCTACAGAGACCTTGTGATGAGTAATGCAGTCATGGGCTTCTGGGTATGAAATTTCCCGGTTGGGGTTATGCCAGTTATCCCCTGCACATAGAAAGAAAAAGACTTGAGTAGAGTAACTGCCAGGTGAGGCAGTTGGGCCTAATACAAAAAATATTTACAATTTGGATGATCCAACAGGAACCCTCACTAACAAGTCCTAAAACTTCACTTTTATTATGGATTAAAATAGTGGGGAAAAACTAAACATGAAATGCTCTATCCCTATTAGTGATGAGAGAGTATACTCGTTGCTCGGGTGATCTCCGAGTATTTGAAAGTGCTCGGAGATTTAGTTTCTGTTGCCGTAGCTGCATGATTTGTGGCTATTTGACAGCCTGAATACATGTGGGGATTGCCTAACAGGCAATCCCCACATGTATTCAGGCTGTCCAGCAGCCATAAATCATGCAGCTGCAGCAACAGAAACTAAATCTCCGAGCACTTCCAAATACTCGGAGATCACCTGAGGATGCTCGGGAAAACCCGAGCAACGAGTATACTCGCTCATCACAAGTCCCTATATTGCCTAAACAATTCTATTATAATGTAGGTGCTGATTACCAAATATCACTTAATGACATCCTGAGGTGTCAACATTATAGGGCAAAACAGAAGTTTTTCCTAGAGCACATGTCCCCTCAACATATTTCACCGCAGATGCGGCGTCATCAGGAATGGGACTATAGCTAGAATCGTTTAGGCAATATATGGACAGAACATTTCATGTTTAGTTCACCCTACTATTTTAATCAATAATAAAAGTTAAGTTTTAGGACTTGTTAGTGAGGGTTCCTGTTGGGTCATCCCAATTTGTAAATAATGTTATACATAACCCTCCCAAGCCCTTACAAGATCTTCACAATTTGAACATTGATATAATAATAGAGAAGCACCAGAAGATCTGCTGCCTGAGGTGACCTAGAGAGCTGCCACTGAGTCTTGATATGTGGGAGAAAAAAAGGCTCACAAAATGATGCCTCAGGGACTGAGTGAAGAAAAAAACTTGTGTAGGGTAATCTGGTGCATGGATGAAGAGGAGCTTACACTCAGTCCTGTGCACTTTCCCTTTTTGTGAGGCAACCTTGTGTGATGGCAGAGGTTATTGAGAAGGTGCAGTAGATGTACAGAGGATATTAACCCCTTAGTGACAGCCATTTTGCAGCTTAATGACCAGGCCAATTTTTACAATTCTGACCACTGTCACTTTATGAGGTTATAACTCTGGAACGCTTTAACAGATCCTGCTGATTCTGAGTGTTTTTTTCGTGACATATTGTACTCCATGTTAGTGGTAAAAAAATTTCGATATGACTTGCGTTTATGAAAAAACGGAAATATGGCGAAAATTTTTAAAATTTTGCAGTTTTCAAACTTCATTTTTATGCCCTTAAATCAAAGGGCTATGCCACACAAAATACTTAATAAATAACATTTACCAAATGTCTACTTTACATCAGCACAATTTTGAAACCAATTTTTTTTTTTGTTAGGAAGTTATAAGGGTTAAAAGTTGACCAGCGATTTCTTATTTTTACAACAAAATTTACAAAACCATTTTTTTTAGGTACCACCTCACATTTGAAATCACTTTGAGGGGTGTACATGACAGAAAATACCCAAAAGTGACACCATTCTAAAAACTGCACCCCTCAAGGTGCTCAAAACCACATTCAAGAAGTTAATTAAAACGAACATTTAACTTTTTTTCGCAAACATTTTACTTCAGAAACAATTTTTTTCATTTTCATAAGCGTAAAAAGAGAAAATGAAGCACAAAATTTGTTGTGCAATTTCTCCTGAATATGCCGATGCCCCATATGTGGGGGTAAGCCACTGTTTGGGCACACGGGAGAGCTCGGAAGGGATGGAGCACCGTTTAACTTTTTCAATGCAGAATTGGCTGGAATTGAATGTTAGGGTTCAAGTTCCCGCTGCTGCACACGGGGAGTCTCAAACCAGTCCTGCTGCGGTCCCCCATCCATCTCCGGCCGCAGTGGAGCCTGCTCAGCAAAGATGTCGGTCCCAGCGTCTTGCCCATTCCAATACTGTGCAGAGACTTGCTGCCCCTCCTGGTCTTTGGGATGAAGTCCTGCGTTTCCCCTTCTGAGCATGCCCAGGGTAAGATCTCTCATTGGAGATCAGGGGTCACATGTTCAGGTACTGCAGCAGCTCCTATTGGTCTGCCAGGAAGGTCCTGAAACTACATGTGTTTTGGAACAGTTTCTCATTGGTCCTTTTTCTGGCAGGTCCTGTAGCTGTTACTATAAAAGGGTGGCATGGCTGGGCCGCCATACGCTAGTATCAAATCTGTTACGTGCTTGCGCCAGTGAGGTCATGTATGCATGTGGTTAGGTCTGGCTGAAATAAGCCCCTAGAATACCGGCACCTCCGGTGAGGAGATTGTATGCACGTGTTCAGGGCTCGGCTAAAAACGCCATTAGAATACCAGCTACTCCGGTGAGGAGATTGTTGCTTGTGTTCTGACTGCATGACCTCAGACTGCAATCCGCTTAGCAGTCATCTGTGTTCCCTGTGAGTCTAACAGGACACAGTCTTTTTCTCAGCGGCTCTGTGACGCAACAGGGTTTGCTTTTTAACGCTGGTTCAGCGCCCTAGCGTTTTACTTTGCGGCTCACTGAAGCTAAGTGAGTTCGCACTTATCGCCATATAGCGCTGTGGCATTCCCGTTAGCGGCTCTGGGGATTAACAGAGTTCGCACTAACTGCCACAGCGCGCTACGACGTTTATTTTAGCGACTCTGCGGGATAACAGAGTTCGCTACTTTCGCCATCTTACTAGCAGCGGGCTTCACCTGCACGATGGACCCCGGGCTGCGAACGCACCTCTCTACTATATCAGGTGCGTTCCGCAGACCCTAACATTGAGATCAAACGTCTTGTCGCAGTTTTAGAGCCACTGATGTGCCTAAACAGTGGAAACCCTCCACAAGTGACACCATTTTGGAAACTAGACCCCCTCCCCAAGGAACTTATCTAGATGTGTGGTGAGCACTTTGAATCCCCAGGTGCTTCACAGAAGTTTAAAACGTATAGCCGTGAAAATAAAAAAATATTTTTCCTAGCACCCATGATGACACCAACGAGAGAGGGGATCCGCCCCACTCGGACAGGGAACCTTTAAGATAAAAAGGACGGCTCCTCTCTCCGCATCAGTGGTTTCCTGTCCTTGTAGGGCGGAGCCTTTACCTTATGGCAGTGGCAAGTGCTGATGAAGAAAGAAGATGCAGGATCCCAGTCCTGATGGGGTCTCGGCCGCAGTAGTCTGCGGCGCCAGTACCGCGTGGTGGCCGGCAACACTGCGTCCCGGCGCGTGGTCAGAGCGTGGCTGGAAACAGGAAGTCATGCTCTGGTGACATAGCCGGGACTTTTGCACCCGGGGGAAGCCGGGTGGCGCTACCGGAAGCTGCAGGAGACGTTAGCCGGCGGATCCCCTGTGAGTATTACTACTTAAGGGAGGACCACCTGACAGGCAGGGGCATGTGTACAAGATAGATGCACAGCAGCCCTCTTCACAGCAGCAGCAGCATGGAGGAACAGCGAAGGAGCAGCCACAGTGTCCCTGGCACCAGGATGGGAGTTCTGAAAGATCCAGTGGGGAACGCAGGTCCAAGGATTCCAGATGGCATAGCTCCTCCAGGATAAAAAGTTCCACGGTCCCTAAAGGAGACCTTTTGGACGACGTCCGGCCTCCTGTTCTGGTACCCTTTGATTGTTGGGAGCGGTGAGTGAGCTACGAGAATGCCTTTTGTTATTGCAGGCCTTAATCTTTTTCTCTCTCTCCCCCTCCTTTTTTTCCCCTTTTTTCTATATGGCTTTACGATAGGAGCCCCTTTTAAAAATGTATGGGGAAGTCAAAGAATAGGGTGTGTGCTTTATGTGGGCAGGATCTGGACAGTGCATGGCCCAAAAAGTTATGCCATCCGTGCATTAATGACACAGTGGCTAATGAAACCCCTGAATTTTCCAGTACCCTGAGAACTCTCATCAGAGCTGAGGTAGAAAATTCACTAAGCTCTTGGTCCCGTTCAGGGGAAACATCAAAGGGGGATAGAACCGAGAGGTCTCCTTCGGACGAGGGAGTTCTGCATTACACTTCGGGTTCTTCCTCGTCAGAAAGTGACTTGGGCTCAGGTTACTGCTTCCCCCTGGAAGAAGTGGACAGATTAGTTAAGGCGGTGAGGTCCACAATTGGGTTGGTGGACCAGAAGCCTAAAAGATCCAGGATATTATGTTTGGTACCCTGGACAAGAGGATGCATAGAATCTTTCCCATGAATGATCAGTGACATAGTCTCATTACTAGGAAATGGGAAAATCCAGATGAAACTCTTCCTTCAAAAGAAAATATCCTTTTGAAGATGAAGCATCTTTGTCTTGGGGCAAAGCTCCCAGGTTGGTTGTGGCCATATCTAAAGCCTCTAAGAGTTCATCCCTTCCTTTCGAGGACTCTGGGTTACTAAAAGACCCTCTTGATAGGAAGGTGGATACTTTTCTCAAAGCTACATGGGAATCGTCAGCAGGGGCATTGAGGCCGGCCATCGCAGCAAGTTGTACAGCAATGTCTCTTATGGTATGGTTAAACACGTTTGAAGATCAGCTGGGTGAGGATTCATCTATTGACGCCGATAAAACTACACTGCTGATGATCAAGGGTGCAGCAGCTTTCCTAGCGGACAAATCGGCCGATTCAGCCAGGCTGGCCGCGAGATCAGCTGCACTGTCTAACGCAGGCTGGAGGGTGGTCTGGTTAAAGAGCTGCCCCTGTGATGCTCAGGACAATATTTATTTGGCCTAGCTTTAGATGACCTTTTGGAAAAGGCGACCGACAAGAAAAAGAGGTTCCCTAAGCCTCCCTTCTCTTCCTTTAAACAGTCCTTTTGGAGGAAAAGGTATGATAAAAGAGAGGGTCCATGGATCAAAGAAGACGAGAGGATGGTCAGAAAAGATCCAAGGGGTTCCTGTTCAGTTCCTCCTCCCGAAGGGATTGGAAGTCCTCCAAAATGACTCTTTTTCCCAGGTGGGGGGAAGGCTCTCCCACTTCCTTCCAGCCTGGAAGAAGATATCGTCCAGTCCAACCTGGTGGGGGCAGGGTTGAGGCTAGGGTTCGGGAGATATCCCCCAAACAAGTTAATTATTACGGGCCTGCGGGCGACAGTGTCAGAACAGAGAGCCCTAGAGACAGAAGTTCTATGCCTCTTAGGAAAAAAAATGTCCTGCAGTATGTACCAGCGGAGGAAGAGGGGGAAGGGTTCTATTCCCCTCTGTTCCTAATAAAAAAAACTGGATGGCTCTTATAGGACCATCTTCAACTTAAGAGGCCTGAACAAATATTTAAGGATCCCGAAATTCAAGATGGAGTCGATAAGGTCGGCAATTCAGCTAGTCTTTTCGGATTGCTATGTGGCCGTCCTGGACTTCAAGGACGCGTATTATCACTTGCCGATTCATACAGCGTTTAGGAAATTTCTCAGGGTGGCGGTATCAGTGGAAGGTGCGGTAAAACACCTCCAGTACAGGGCGCTTCCATTTGGCCTGGCAGTGGCTCCTCAGGTTTTCACAAAGTTAATAGTGGAAGTTACGGCCCACCTGAGAGAGAGAAACAGGCTAGTCATCCCATACCTGGACGATTTCCTGATAGTAGGCTATTCCTTTGCTCACTGCCACAATCAAGTGGAGGACATAGTCACCATCTTAAAAAACTTAGGAAGGTGTTTAAACCTGGAAAAATCAAGGTTGCGACCACAGAGGACACAGGTATTTTGGGGGCTCTTGCTCGACTCCTACCGGAATGTCCTCAAAAGTCAGCATTTGTTGCAGGTGCTTCTAGACAGTACGCTAATTCTACTGCATGGAGTTGTGTATTCTCTTCACTGGTGGCTGGGCATAAAATCCATTTGGGAGGGGGTCCCATGTTTTCCCCACATCTCCAGGGTAGTTACCAAAGATGCCAGCCCCAGGGGGTGGGGGCGCATCTGGACAGCCACTTGGTTCAAGGGACATGGTCACTGTTGGAGAAGGAGGCCTCCTCGAATGTGTTGGAGCTTCGGGCAGTAGAAAATGCGTTACAGACTCTTCTGCCGTTCCTGCAGGGCCGTCATTGTAAGGATACTATCGGACAACCAAGTCACAGTGGCGTATGTGAATCATCAGGGGGTAACACGGTCCCAGACCCTATTGCAGGTATCCAAATGGATTTTCAGGCTAGCGGAAAGCAACATCCTATCACTGTCAGCCCTCCATATCAAAGGGAGGGACAATGTAACAGCAGACTTTCTAAGCCGCAGGCTTCTTCTGCAAGGCGAATGGTCCCTCAAGACGACGGCAGTATTCAGGTGTTTAATAGAGACGTGGGGGGAACCGGAGATCGACCTTTTTGTCACCAGACAGAGCGCCAAAGTGGAAAAAGTTTGCTCCCTGAACCCAAGGGAGAACCTCTATGTAGTAGATGCCTTCCGGATCAGATGGAAGTTTTCCCTAGCTTATGCCTTTCCTCGATCTGTCTGATACCAGCAGTCCTCAGGAAGTTCAGGCAGGACAGAGTGAGGGTAATACTCAGCCCCCTTTTGGCCTAAGAGGCCCTGGTTCTTCTGGCTGAAGAGTATGTCAGTCACAGATCCCTAGGTCCTTCCGGAGATCCAGGACCTTCCAGCTCAAGGGCCTGTGCTTCATCCTCAGGTGACTGGGCTGGAACTTGAGAGGTCAGTGCTAGAGGGTAGGGGATTCTCGGCCAACCTAATTTCCACCTTGCTTGCTTGTAGGAAACTGGTCACTACAAGGATTTATGGTAGGACTTGGAAGAGATTTTTGTCATCTACAGGGTATTCTCCAGAAGGGAAAGTACCCCCGAGGGAGATCCTGGAGTTCCTTCAGAAAGAACGAGATCAGGGCCTGGCACTAAGCTTGTTAAAGGTTCTGGTGTCAGCATTGGGGCGCTTTATAACTACAACTTAGCTGGTAATCTGTGGGTGGTTAGATTAATTAAAGCCTGCACTAGAGTCAGACCAGCCCCTATAGCCAGGGTCCCTCCATGGGACTGGAACTTGGTCCTAAATGCCTTGACTGAACCCCCATTTGAGCCATTAGCAGATGCATCCATAAAACTGATTACGCTTAAGACCATTCTTCTGGTAGCCCTTACTTCAGCATGTAGAATTGGGGACATACAGGCCCTTTCAGCAGATCCTCCCTTCACGGTCGTAATGAATGATAGAGTAATCCTTGAAGCCTGATCCAGCCTATTTGCACAAAGTGGTGTCGAGGTTTCATAGATCGCAAGGGATATCCATACCGTCCTTCTGTTCTGACCCAAAAAATGATAGGGAAAAGAAATTTCATACTCTGGATGTCAGGAGGTGCCTCCTTCACTATTTGCAGGCAACAAAATGTTGTAGGAAGGATAGGGCTCTGTTTATCTCCTTCCAGGGTTCTAGGAAGGGATGGGAGCCTCGAAGGGTACCCTATCCAGGTGGATAAAGGAGGCAATCAAGTTGGACTATATGTGTGGGAAGATTGGCTCCGGACGATCTGAGGGTCCATTCTACACGGACGATGGCAACTTCCTGGGCAGAAAGGGCAGATGTGTCTATCAAGTAAATCTGTAAGGAGGCTACGTGGTCATCACTTCCACCTTCTATAGTCACTATAGACTGGATCTTTCTGCCTCTTCTGATTTGACTTTTGGGAAAAGGGTTCTACAAGCTGTGGTCCCTCCCTGATAGATAATTCTCTGTAATTCTCTCATTGGTGCTGTCATGGGTGCTAGGTATATTACTTACCGGTAATGTGTTTTTACGAAGCCCATGACAGCACCCTTATATTCCCTCCGCTACTAAGCTTTCACCCTTTGGTTGGTGGGTCGTTGTAGATAGTTTCCACTTAAGGTGGGGTTGAGAATAATGTATCTAGTCAATGAGTTGTATAAATGTATATATGTGTGTGTACACTAACCCGGACGTCCGCTCAAGCTGTGTAAACCACTGATGCAGAGAGAGGAGCTGCCCTTTTGATCTTAAAGGTTCACTGTCCTTGTGGGGCGGATCCCCTCTCTCGTTGGTGCTGTCTTGCGCTTCGTAAAAATACATTACTGTAAGTAATATATGTGTTTTTCCACAAAAATGATCTTTTTGCCCCGAAATTTTTATTTTCCAAAGGGTAACAGGAGAAATTAGACCCCCAAAGCTGTCCAATTTGTCCTAAATACGCTGATGCCCCATATGTGGGGGGAACCACTGTTTGGGCACATGGCAGAGCTCGGAAGGGAAGGAGCGCCATTTGGAATGCAGACTTTGATGAAATTGTCTGTGGGCATCATGTTGCATTTGCCGAGCCCCTGATGTGCCTAAACAGTAGAAACCCCCCACAAGTGGCCCCATTTTGGAAACTAGACCCCCAAAGAGCTTATCTAGATGTGTTGTGAGAACTTTGAACCCCCAAGTGTTTCACTAAAGTTTAAAAAGAGCCATGAAAATAAAAATAATTTTTTTCCACAAAATTGATTTTTTTAGCCCCCAATTCTTTATTTTCACGGGGGTAACAGGAGAAATTGGACCCCAAAAGTTCTTGTCCAGTTTGTCCTGAGTACACTGGTACCCCATATGTGAGAGAAAACTACTGTTTGGGCACGCATAGGGGCTCGGAGGGGAAGTCGTGACGTTTTGGAATGCAGACTTTGAAGGAATGGTCTGTGGTCATGATGTCGCGTTTGTAGAGCCCCTGATGTGCCTAAACACTAGAAACCCCCACAAGTGATCCCATTTTGGAAACTAGACCCCCAAAGAACTTATCTAGATGTGTTGTGAGAACTTTGAACCCCCAAGTGTTTCACTAAAGTTTAAAAAGAGCCGTGAAAATAAAAAATCATTTTTTTCCACAAAATTTATTTTTTTAGCCTCCAATTCTTTATTTTCACAGGGGTAACAGAAGAAATTGGACCCCAAAAGTTCTTGTCTGGTTTGTCCTGAGTACGCTGGTACCCCATATGTGAGAGAAAACTACTGTTTGGGCACACATCGGGGCTCGGAGGGGAAGTAGTGACGTTTTGGAATGCAGACTTTGATGGAATGGTCTGTTGTCGTCATGTTGCATTTGGAGAGCCCCTTATGTGCCTAAATAGTGGAAACCTCCAATTCTAACTCCAACCCTAACCCCAACACAACCGTACCCCCAACATACCCCTAAAACCTAACCCCAAAACACCCCTAATCCTAACCATAACCCTAATCCCAACCCAACTTTAGCCCCAACCTTAACTTTAGCCCCAATCCTAACTTTAGCCCAATCCTAACCCTGTTGTAAAAATGGAAATAAATACATTTTTTTTCCCTAACTAAGGGGGGAATAAAGGGGGGTTGATTTACTATATTCTTTATTTTGATCACTGTGATAGACCCTATCACAGTGACCAAAATGAACTAATCGGCAAAATCTATTTGTTGCCGGGTGTCAGCCGGCAGATCTTGGTGGGCGCACTGCGCATGCACCCGCTATTTTCTTCCGGAAGAAGATGGCGGCGGCTGTGGCGGGAAGCAGGAGGACCCAGGGACACCGGGAGGTACTGGGGGCTATTGGGGACCCTATTTCTCTCTCCTCTGATGTGCGATCACATCAGAGGAAAAAGAAATCAAATGGCAAATCAGACTTTTTTTTTTTTGCGGTCGCCGTTATACAGTTAATAACGGCGATCACAACACCGGGGTCGGTAAAAACTGACCCGAATCATGTTCTCTTGGGGTTTCTGCTACCCTCGGCAGCCAAGACCCCAGAGAAATTCCGACTCTTTTTCCTTAGCGCCGTTAATTAACAGTGCTGTGGTTTAAGTACCCTTCACTGCCGCCGTTAAAAGGCGCATCGGCAGTCGTTAAGGGGTTAATGTTGTCTGCTGTGATAGTTCTGTGGGCATACATCTGCAGCAGAGGGAAAACATTCGGAAGCTGTGTACATAGTCTGCTCCTGCTTTCGCTGCCTTTGAGACTAAGTTTTTGTGGCCTGCCAGATATTTCCACCATCCAAAACAACCTGCATACTTACAATATTAAGAAGTCTTACAGCATTTTGACATCTCAAATTTAAAATTTTCTTACTAGAACACTTTTCTTTAGTCATCTTTTAGGCCAGTTTCACACGTCCGTGTCTCCAGTACGTGTGGTGACAGTTTTTACACGTACTGGAGACTAGAGTTGAGCGATACTTTCCGATATCCTAAAGTATCGGAATCGGAATGGTATCGCCGATATCACTAAAATATCGGCGATACCCGATACCGATACCGGAAGTCCCATGTAAGTCTATGGGAACAAAATATCGCAACTAAAAAAACCCCATTCTTTCCTTGTAAACACTAAATATACACACATAGAATACATATATATATATATACATGTCATTGTGACATATATATATATACATATATGTATAGTTTATACACTTCTACATAGTAAAATATCCTCTGATTCAATTGCCCGGTAAAGCCGGCTTCAGTGAAAAGACAGAAGCACCCGACATGAAATGACACTTGGTGTACATAGGGTTAACCATGTCTTTTCATGTCGTTTGCTATCTGATTTGCACAAACAATTAAATCAGTCTATGTGTGCAAAATTTCACACCTGTAGGGGTTAATTAAAGGTGTAAATTCATTGTAAAAAAAACGGACTTTTTTGCTACGAATTTACACCTTTAATTAACCCCTACAGGTGTGAAATTTTGCACACATAGTCTGATTTAATTGTTTGTGCAAATTAGATAGCAAAGGACATGAAAAGACATGGTTAACCCTATGTACACCAAGTGTCATTTCATGTCGGGTCATAGGTCTAGGTTTCGGTCTGGATGCCGAACTTTACTGTTCGGGTTCGCCCATCTCTACTTGCAAAATCACCAATCTATAGCACTAGCTTCTCCAAGAGCAGTTCTCCTAATCACAGCTCTGACTATCCTGAGCTATGTGCTTGTTCAAGTGCCATTATCTCTATATGTACCGTAAATACAGTGATAGCAGTGTACATTATAAAACAAATCAATAATAGCTGAATGTGTTACAGCAGAACTTTATAGTTCTACTAATACTATAACTCAGCCTATCCTATCAGAAACAAAGAAGTAAAGAGCAACTAGCTCTGACCTGCTCCAGAGACAAATTGAGAATATTTCTTTAATTGTAACCACAACAATACCAGCACATTAAAAAGTTGTTGTTGTCCAATGTCCATATAGTACTATATTATGCTAAACAGTGGCCAGAGACCGCCATACCATGCCACAATAGTCCCATAGTTTGTTTTCATAGGACAGTGCGATTCTGTGCCTGCACACAGCCATATACTTTGCATAAAGTACCATATTCTACCTGCAAAGAACCAAATTGTGTGTTTGCAGTCCTACAATGAGCCTATATTGCACCCAATAAACTACACATTAGACCCAAATTAGAGTAAGGCTAAGTTCACACGTTGCGGAATTGCCGCGGAAATTTCCGCGGCAATCCCGCACTTCTCCCGCAGGAAATACGCACGTTTTTTGTATGCTGATTCCCGCCAGAATAATAGCGTTTTGCAAGCGTAATTAGCTTGCAGAATGCTAGCGTTTTCCTAGCGATCTGTAGCATCGCTTGGAAAACTGATTGACAGGTTGGTCACACGAGTCAAACATAATGTTTGACACGTGTGACCAACTTTTTACTATTGATGCCGCCTATGCCGCATCAATAGTAAAAAGATCTAATGTAAAAATAATAAAAAAAATAATAAATAATGATATTCTCACCTTCCGGCGGCCCCCGCAGCCTTCCCGCGGCCCCCGCAGCCTTCCCGCCTTCAGCGACGCTCCCGGCAACTCCGGTCCCAGGAGTGCTTTGCGACAAATCACACCGATGACGTAGCATCTCGCGAGACCGCTATGCCATCTGGGTGATTCTCGCAAAGGACTCTTGGGACCGGAAGTTGCCGGGAGCGTCGCTAAAGGCGGGAAGGCTGCGGGGGCCGCGGGAAGGCTGCGGGGGCCGCCGGAAGGTGAGAATATCATTATTTTTTATTTTAATTATTGTTTTACCAGGGATATGGTACCCAGGGCCTGGAGGAGAGTCTCCTCTCCTCCAGACCCTGGGTACCATCGCACATGAACCGCTTACATTGCGCATGGTGGGCATAGCCACATGCGGAAAGTAAGCGGTTCAATGCATTCCTATGGCGGCGGAATCACCGCGATTACGCTAAATTAATGAACATGTTGCTATTTTTTCCGCGAAGCGTTTTTTTCGCGGAAAAAAAACGCAACATGTGGCCAAAACATGCGGAATCAATTAACATGTATAGGATGCTTAATGCTTGCGTTTTTATCGCGTTTTTACCGCGGAAAACCGCGGAAAAACCGCGAAAAAAACGCAATTATTCCTGATCGTGTGCACTTAGCCTAATACTTGCCCATGTACATAGATGCCAGAGAGAACCACGTTTGTAAGTTACTGTGTATAACAACGCACATTATTCCATATTGTGCCCTGTTTGATTGATCCGATTCCTAACTGAAGGTGGTTTTCCAATCCTTAAAGAAAACTTCAAACTTGCTCCAAATAGTAAAACATAATCTAATATATTCATGTTTTACCCTTACCCCTCCTGTGCTGCTGGCCACAGGACCAACCGTGTGTTGCTTTCCATTGCGCTTGACAGCAGTGATTGGCTGCCTGAGTGACATGGCATTCAATCGACCTCAAAGCATGGTTAACAACTCCTGAAGGTTCTCAGCTCCCAAAACTTTCATGAATGGGCTAATCTCTAAATCCCACCCTTGCCCACTCAAATTGTATAAAATATAGACATGCGGACCCTCGATTTTACCTGATCCGTAGACCATATTGTTTTATATCCATTCAGGAGTTAGGAACACTCTGGCACAACAAGATACTTCTCTTTTATATCCTAAATATGCATGCATGCTAATATTCTGTTACTTTTGATGATGCCAAACCCTATATAGATTTGTATAATCATTGGGTCACATGGCAAAACAAAAATAGGGACAAAGTCAAGTTTGACACCAAATCAGACAAATTCACATTTAGGAGAATCAAAGAACAATCAGACTAATGATCTGTTGAGACTGGGTACACCTTTAGAATACATATAGCCAGTGGCACAACATAAATCTTTTACACGTCAATGCAAAGTCAATAACATGGCCCTCTATAATTGAAAATAAAAATAGTTTGCGCACATAAAAACTACAAGACACAAAAGGATCTGTAGAAAAATAGGAATATGCATGTGTCAAATGGAAAACAATACATAAATTCAGACGCACTCTGTAGAACAGTTTGAGATGCAGATGTAATAATACAGTAATAAATAAATATTGCACTAAGACCCGTGAGAAAAAGGTGATGAGAAAAGCCTGTAGTCTATTATGTAGTAAACCCCAAACCAAAGGACTAAATAGTCATAATACGCATAAGGTATTTATTCATATGGGTATTAATATGGACAAACCCTGAAAAAGTAAAAGAGGTCCTCTTTTAACGATGGAGCAGAAAAACGCTGCAGAAATCCTAAAAAACCTTTTATGCAGAAAGGTCAGAAGAAATTGACACTGTCCCGGCCGGTGACAGCTCAGATGAATGAGTATTAGTGGTGCACTGTGGAGAAAATAGTCCTGTTTGCACAGGTTTTACCTGACAACCCCGATGGGTCACTTGCAATAGAAAGTCCAATTTCAGCCTCCTCTGGCCTGCTGACAACCCCGATGGGTCACTTGCAGTAGAAAGTCCGACTTCAGCCTCCTATGGCCCGCAGACGAAACTTACATCCGTTGATGAAAGCCGGTGATCTCTGGCCTCCGTGGCCAGATCAGGAACGCCGGCTGATGATGTTGAATCCTCACTAGGAAGAAGGATGTGGGCAGGACCTGTTGGTAAACCAGCCTGCCTCAAGCACAGTAGTACACAAAATTGCAATATCTAACTGTCCCTCAGAGTGAGCAGAGTAGCGTTCTGTCCCTAACTGAGTTCACAGCACAGTGACGCTAAAATGGCTGCGGCGCCTTTTATAGTGCATTCTGACATCATTTCAGCAGCCAATCACAGCCATGCCATTAGTTAAGATGACCGCAGCATTACAGGATGTGCCCACACTTCATAAGATTCATCATTGGCTGACTAACATCACATTGCCTCTCAAAGAATTATGGGAACTTCCGATTCCGGTATACGATATTGAAAAAGTATCGGAATTAAGTATCGGAATTCCGATAACGCGAATATCGGCCGATACCCGATACTTGCGGTATCGGAATGCTCAACACTACTGGAGACACATACAGACATAGACACATTATAATCTACTGTATGTGTCTATTCACATGTGCATGTTTTCACACTGACCGTGTGTCCGTGTGCCAAACATGTAGACATGTCCGTTTTGACACGGACACACAGACCGGAAAGCGTCCCGCACACTTGCACACGGAGAACTGTTCACACAGTCCTCCGTGTACACAGACAGCCGCTGGGGTAGTAGCGGCTACTGTAGGCGCTGTCCCCTGCGGCTGGTGCTGAAGGCGGCTGTAATTCCCCCTGCTCTGCCTGCGAGCAGAGGAGAACGAAGTGCGGTTTATTAATATACCGCTTATCGTTCTCTTCTCGCAGGCAGAGCAGGGGGAATTACAGCCGCCTTCAGCACCAGCTGCAGGGGGACAGCGCTTACTGTAGCGCTACTTCCCGCCGGCCGTCCGTGTCCATGTGGTGCTGATGCGGCACACGGGTGGAACACGGTTGCCACACGTGTGCCGCACATAGTACACACATGGACACACGGACACTGATATCTCCGGTACTGATTTTTCCGGTACCGGAAATAACAGGACGTGTGGAAACCGGCTTTTTCCGGTTTCTGAGATATTTTGCCCATTGTAATTGTTTATCTTTCTCAGATGAAGATAATTACGTTATGTAATAGGTAACCATTCTAGAGTTTGTTCTTCACTATTGTAGAGGAGACTAATGTTTTACGGGTGCTATTTTTTAAAATTGTTATTATGCTTTGCTTTTATAGCACCATCCTGTTCCATAGACTTTACAGACATTATCATCTCTGTCCCCAATGGACATAACAATCTTAATTCCCTATCAGTATGTATGTTGAGTTTGGGAGGAATCCAAAGTACCCTAAAGCCCCTGTCTCACACAGCGATCTCGCTAGCGAGATCGCTGCTGAGTCACTAGTTTTGTGACGCAGCAGCGAGCTCACCAGCGATATCGCTGTGTGTGACATTCAGCGACGATCAGCCCCCCTGCCGGGTATCACTGATCGTCGCTGAAAGGCCAGGACATTTTTTTGATCGCTGGTCTCCCGCTGACAGGCACGCATCGCTGCGTGTGACAGGCGGGAGACCAGCGATCCGCTGGTAACCAAGGTACACAGCGGGTTTCCAGGCGCGGGGCTGTGCCTAGAAACCCGCTGTGTACCTTGGATACCAGGGAGCTGGTAACCAAGGTACACAGTGGGTTTCCAGGCACTGCGCAGCGCCTGGAAACCAGATGTGTACCTTGGTTACCAGCTCCCTGCATCAGGGCGCTGGTATCCAACGTACACTGCGGGTAACTAAGCGACGTTACCCGCAGTGTCGCTGTGCTGATCGCTGCCTGAGCTGCCTGTTTGGCAGCTCAGCAGCGATAATGTAGCGTTGTCAGGATCGCTGGTGTATCGCTATGTGAGACCCAGCCTTAAGGAAATGTGCGGAGAACATACAAACTTCTTGCAGATGTTGACCTTGTTGGGATTTGAAGTCAGAACCCCAGGGTTGCCAAACAAATGTGCTAATTACTGAGTTACCATGCAGCTAATTTTTGCACAATTCTACTCCAATACCCTACTATAGCTATTTAAAGAGAACCCATCATGTTGAAAATGTCATCTGATCTGCAGGCAGGAGGTTGAAGACCAGGAGAAGATCAGCTTGATGTACATTTTTATGGATCAGTTTTGGTAAAACTTCCATTTTATTCATTGACATATTTGCATATGAGTCATATTCAGTGATTGTCAGTCTTCCCTGTGTGACTGTGCCTGAATAGAGAGCTGTCAATCACTCAGTAGGACCATCCACTGGAATCAACTGCATACAAACACCAGGAGTTTCAATGAATAAAATACAATTTAGGCCACATTCACATCCGTGTGACACGTCCTAATGCTGTCTTTTTTCTCAGACAGCACACTGACCCATAGAGTTTCACTGAGGTATACACAAATCAGTTTTAAAAATGGGTCCATGTCTCCTGTCCGTCAGACTTAGAGCATGTTCTATTCTCATCCGACTCGGCCATGAAAGTCTCTGGCATTCTGAATAAAACAGATACTGAAGACATACTTTGTAGTGAAGAGCGAGTATACTCGTTGCTCGGGTGTCCTCCTAGTATTTTGGCATGCTCGGAGATTTAGTTTTTGTCGACGCAGCTGCATGATTTGTGGCTGCTGGACAGCCTGAATACATGTGAGGAATGCCTGTTAGGGAATCCCCACATGTAGTCAGGCTGTCTAGCAGTCGCAAATCATGCAGCTGCTTCGACAGAAACTAAATCTCCGAGCACGCCAAAATACTCGGAGGACACTCAAGCAACGAGTATACTCACTCATTACTAATACTTTGTACTTCAGTGTTCCTTCCTAGTTTCAGTAGTTTTAATCTTTAACCTATGAAATTATTAAATCTAAAAAAAAAACGATATGGGGTCCCCCAAATTTTTAATAACCAGCTAAGGGAAAGCAGACAGCTGCAGGCTGGTATTTTTAAGCTGGGAAGGACATGATAACCATGGACCTTCCCAGCCTATAATATAAGCCCACAGTCTCCTAAGTTTAAGACTAGGTTCATTGGACCTTATAAGATCATGGAGATTCTTAATCCTGTTTCCTTTCGTTTACTTCTTCCAGGGACATTTAAGATCCATAACGTGTTCCACAAGTCCTTATTGAAGAGGTTTGTCGAGCCAGTGGTTCCTATGGCTGCGCCCCCTGACCCTGTTTTGATTGAGGGCAATCTGGAGTATGTGGTTGAGAAAATATTGGATTCTCGTTTTTCTAGACGGAAACTCCAGTATTTGGTTAAGTGGAGAGGTTATGGTCAGGAGGACAATTCTTGGGTGTTTGCTTCGGACATCCATGCTAGGAGACTGATCCGTGCGTATCACCGAACTCATCCTGACCGACCTGGTTGCACAAATGAGGGTTCGGTGACCCCTCCTCAAGGGGGGGGTACTGTTGTGAATGTTTTAGAAATGAATTCTGAGCAGAATCTCCCTCTGGTGGTTACAAACAGTACTGAACCATTCAATGAGGATTGGCAATCAGGAATCACAGACTGGTCTTATATAAGGGAGGTTCCCTCCCATCATGGTTGCCGGTGATCAATTGTTCTTGTCTCAACGTTGTTTCCTGGTTCACTTGGAAGCTTGCTGAGTCTTGCCTCTTCTCCTGCTCTCAGATAAGATATTTTCTGTTTTTTGTTTTTGTGCTTACCATTTGCATATTTCTCTGCATTTCTGTGAAGTTAGCCAGGTCCCCCTCCCCGGAGGGCTTGGGCTCCTCTCAGTTCCTCTGGAGCCACTGTTATTTGTTCATTTGACTTTTCCAGTTTTTTCAGTGGCTGCGGCTTAGTTTTGTTACACCAGAGAACTAATTTAGGTGGTAGAGGTCGTGTGATCTCAGGTGTTTTTGCAATTAGTAGCGTTGGTTTTTTAGGGTTTTTTTGGATTACAGTAAGTATCCTTCCTATCCTTTTTCTGTCTAGGCAGATTGGGCCCCAACGTTTGCTCATACTATTTTCTGTCTGTGTCTGTATTTCCTCTTCTCTAACCGCCATTACATGTTTGGGGGCTTCCTATGTTCTTTGGGGATCTGCTCCGGGGCAGATAGCTTTCCTCTTTCTATCTTTAGGTGTAGTTAACCTCACAGGCTGTGACGAGGCGTCTAGGACCATCGTAGGAACGCTCCACGGCTGCCTTTAGTTGTGGTGGTTAGTCAGGGTACTGCAATCCAGTAGATTCCAACCTCTCTGGTGTACTGCCGTTTTTGCCTGCTCTCCTCAGCTACCAAAACATAACAGTATCACCGGCCAAACTGAAAATTATATGGTACTCACAGAAGGGAAAAATAGTGTGCAAAGAAAAAAGGTTGTCAGAGTTGTCAGAGATTTTTTTTTTTTCTGTTTGTTGCATTTTTTCCCTCTTTTTTCTCTGGGTGCTGAGGAGGATTTTTTTTTCTCTCTCAATGGAGTTTGCACAGTTGTCTGGCCGTGTGGATCAGCTTGACACTGAGGTTCGGAGTATTGCTACCCATCTTGCTAGGTTGCCAGTTGTGGAACCCAGGATCCCCATGCCAGATTTGTTTTTGGGGGATCGAGCTAAATTTCTGAATTTCAAAAATAACTAAGTTGTTTTTTGCCTTAAAACCTAAGTCCTCAGGGAACGCAGCACAGCAGGTTCAAATTGTCATCTCTCTCCTGCGCGGCGATCCTCAGGATTGGGCTTTTTCCCTGACACCTGGGGACCCTGTTTTGAGTAATGTTGATGCATTTTTTCTGGCTCTGGGGTTATTGTACGATGAACCTAATGTCACTGATCAAGCTGAAAAAACCTTGTTGGCATTAAATCAGGGGCTTGAGGACGCTGAGTTGTACTGTCAGAAATTCCGAAAGTGGGCAGTCCTGACCAAATGGAATGACGATGCTTTGGCAGCCCTTTTTCGGAAGGGTCTGTCAGAGAATGTAAAAGATGTTATGGTGGGTTTCCCTGCTCCCTCTGGTCTCAATGATTCTATGTCATTAGCGATTCAAATTGACAGACGTTTGCGTGAGCGTAGAGGTATGCGTGGAATGGTGTTGCCTTGTGAACCAGCTTCTGAACCCATGCAGTGTGATAGAGTGGCTTCTGGGGCACAGCGTCATGAGTTTCAAAAACGCAATGGGTTATGTTTCTACTGTGGTGATGCCTCATGCTATTTCAGTCTGCCCTAAGCGGGGAAGACGTTTTGCACGCTCATTTGTCTTGGGTAGTGTTCAGACTAAATTTCTGTTGACTGTTACCCTGATTTGCTCCCTGTCCACATTTTCTGCTCAGGCTTTTGTTGATTCGGGAGCAGCTATTCACCTGATGGATTTTGATTTTGCTAAACGTTGTGGGTTTCCCTTGGTACCCCTACGGAAGTCTATTCCCCTACTGGGGATTGATTCTACCCCTTTGGTTGAGAATAAACCCCAGTTCTCTACTCAGGTGATAATGAGGGTTGAACCTGATCATCAGGAGAGTTGCAAATTTTTGGTGCTGTATAATCTACAAGACATTATTGTACTAGGTTTCCCTTGGTTGCAGTCTCATAATCCTGTTTTGGATTGGAAATCTGTGTCTGTAACCAGTTGGGGCTGCCAATGTGTTAATGCCAACACTCCTGTTTTTTCTGCCCCTCCCCAGACTCAAGATGTGCCTGACTTTTTGACTGATTTTTCTGATGTGTTTAGCGAAAGTAAATCTGCATCCTTGCCCCCCATAGGAGCTATGACTGCGCTATTGAATTAGTGCCTGGTAGTAAATTCCCTAAAGGTCGCCTTTTTAACTTGTCTGTACCTGAACATGACGCTATGCTGTCATATATCAAGGAGTCATTGGAGAAGGGTCATATCAGACCATCCTCTTCACCCTTGGGTGCCGCTTTTTTCTTTGTGGCCAAAAAGGATGGTTCATTAAGGCCGTGTATTGATTATCGTCCTTGAACAATATCACTGTGAAATATCAATATCCGTTACCCTTGATTTCTGACCTGTTTTCCAGGGTGAAAAGTGCTACTTGGTTTACCAAGCTTGACCTCAGGGGGGCGTATAACCTTATTCGCATTAAGCACAGGGATAAATGGAAGACGGCGTTTAATACCCCAGAGGGGCATTTTGAGTACCTAGTGATGCCCTTTGGGCTCACTAATGCTCCTTCCGTCTTCCAGTCCTTCATGAATGACATTTTCAGGGATTTTGTGGATAAATTTCTGATTGTTTATTTGGATGATATCTTGATTTTTTCCAATGACTGGGACTCTCATGTGAAACATGTTCGGACTGTGTTCCAGATTTTGAGAGAGAATGCTCTCTATGTGAAGGTATCAAAGTGTATTTTTGGCGTACAGAGGATCTCATTTCTGGGATTCATTTTGTCTCCATCTGTTATTGAAATGGACCCGGTCAAGGTTCAGGCCATCTGTGATTGGGTCCAACCTACTTCATTAAAGGCTCTTCAGAGATTCTTGGGTTTTGCCAATTTTTATCGTAAATTTATTGGTAATTTCTCTGTTATTGTTAAACCATTGACCGATTTGACCAAAAAGGGTTCTGATGTGGTGAATTGGCCTCCTGAGGCAGTCTCTGCGTTTCAGGAGCTTAAACAGAGATTCACTTCTGCTCCTGTTCTACGGCAGCCTGATGTTTCTCTGCCATTTCAGGTGGAGGTTGATGCCTCTGAAATTGGGGCAGGTGCCGTTTTGTCCCAAAGAGATCCTGAGACCTCTAAAAGTAACCCTTGTGCTTTTTTCTCTCGAAAATTTTCTCCAAATCAACGTAATTATGACGTGGGTAATCAGGAGTTATTGGCCATGAAGTGGGCTTTTGAAGAGTGGAGACATTGGCTGGAGGGAGCCAAACATCAGGTGGTGGTCCTCACGGACCATAAGAATCTGGTTTATCTGGAATCAGCCAAGCGACTTAATCCTAGACAGGCCAGGTGGGCCTTGTTTTTCACACGTTTTAATTTTGTGGTTTCCTTTCTTCCTGGCACTAAGAATGTTAAGGCGGATGCCCTCTCGAGGAGTTTCCTTGCGGACTCTCCTGAGTTATCTGATCCTGCTGTTATTTTGAAAGAGGGTGTAGTTCTTTCTGCCATCTCGCCCAATTTGAGACTGGCTCTGGAGAAGTGTCAGTAGGATAAACCCGAGCGCTGCCCTGTTGGGAAATTGTTTGTCCCAGACTAGTGGAAGAAAAGTGTGATGTCTGAGATTCATTGTTCCGCGTTGGCCGGTCATCCCGGAATTTTTGGTACCAGAGACTTGGTTAGTCGGTCCTTTTGGTGGCCTACTTTGTCTCGTGACGTCAGGGAGTTTGTGCAGTCCTGTGGGACTTGCTCTCGCTCCAAGCCTTGCTCTCGCTCTAGTGGTTTGTTGATGCCATTGCCTGTGCCCAAGAGACCATGGACCCATATCTCTATGGATTTTATTTCTGACCTCCCTGTTTCTCAGAGAATGACCGTTATCTGGGTGATTTGTGATAGGTTTTCCAAGATGATACATCTTGTGCCATTACCTAAGTTGCCTTCCTCCTCCGAATTGGTGCCTTTGTTCCTTCAGCACGTGGTTCGGTTACACGGCATTCCTGAGAACATTGTGTCTGACAGAGGAGTCCAGTTTGTTTCCAGATTTTGGAGGACTTTTTGTTCTAAACTTGGTGTTCAATTGTCTTTCTCCTCTGCTTTTCATCCTCAGACTAATGAACAAACTGAGAGAACAAACCAGACATTGGAGACTTATCTGAGATGCTTTGTGTCTGCTGATCAAGATGACTGGGTCTCTTTTTTGCCTTTGGCTGAGTTTGCTCTTAATAATAGGGCAAGCTCTGCCACTTTGATGTCTCCATTTTTCTGCAATTTTGGGTTTCACCCTCAATTTTCTTCGGGACAGA
>JARQOD010000001.1:712113251-712143877 GCA_033576555.1 Oophaga sylvatica
GTCAGGAGCAGTCACGGACCGCTCCCGGCACATTAACCCCTGGCACACCGCGATCAAACATGATCGCGGTGTACCCGGGGCACAGGGGAGGATCGCGCAGGGTGGGGGCTCCCTGCGCGCCCCCCTGAGACCCTCAGAGCAGCGCGATGTGTCGCGCTGTTCCGAGGGTCTGTCCTCCCTCCAGGTCCCCGGATCCAAGATGGCGCCGGGCCTGCAGGGAGGCGGCTTCCTCAGTGCCTGCTGAGAGCAGGCACTGAGAAGCCCGCAGCACTGCCAGAGCGATCTGATAAAATACAGTGATGTCCCACCCTGGGACAAAGTAAAAAAGTAAAAAAAATAAAAATAAAAAGTGGTAAAAAAATCATAAAAAAAAAAAAAAATTTTCCCCCAATAAATTCATTCTTTCCTGTAAATAAAAAAAACAAATCAATAAAAGTACACATATTTGGTATCGCCGCGTCCGTAACGACCCCCCCTATAAAACTGTCCCACTAGTTAACCCCTTTAGTGAACCCCTTAAAAAAAAAAAAAAGAAAACAAAGCAAAAATCAATGCTTTATCATTATACCGCAGAACAAAAAGTGGAATAACACGCAATCAAAAAGACCGATATAAATAAACATGGTACCGCTGAAACGTCATCTTGTCCCGCAAAAAACGAGCCGTGATACAGCATCATCAGTGAAAAAATAAAAAAGTTATAGCTCGCAGAATAAAGCGATGCAAAAATAATAATTTTTTTATATAAAATTGTTTTCATTCTATAAAAGCGCCAAAACATAAAAAATGATATAAATAAGGTATCACCGTAATCGTACTGACCCGAAGAATAAAAACTGCTTTATCAATTTTACCACACACGGAACGGTACAAACGCCTCCCCCAAAAGAAATTCATGAATTGCTGATTTTTGTTCATTCTAACCTCCCAAAAATCGAAATAAAAAGCGATCAAAAAATGTCACGTGCTTAAAAATGGTACCAATAAAAACGTCACCTCGTCCCGCAAAAAATAAGACCTCACATGACTCTGTGGGCCAAAATATGCAAAAATTTACAGCTCTCAAAATGTGGTGATGAAAAAACTATTTTTTGCAATAAAAGCGTCTTTTAGCGTGACAGCTGCCAATCATAAAAACCCGCTATAAATAGTAAATCAAACCCCCTTTATCACCCCTTAGTTAGGGAAAAATAATAAAATTTAAAAAATGTATTTATTTCCATTTTCCCGTTAGGGTTAGGGTTGCGGCTAAAGTTAGGATTAGGGTTGGGATTACGGTTAGGGGTGTGTTAGGGTTAGGTTGTGGTTAGGGTTGGGACTAGGGTTAGGGGTGTGTTGGGGTTAGGGTTGGAGTTAGAATTGGAGGGTTTCTGCTGTTTAGGCACATCAGGGGCTCTCCAAATGTGACATGGCGTCTGATCTTAATTCCAGCCAATTCTGCGTTGAAAAAGTCAAACGGTGCTCCTTCACTTCTGAGCTCTGCCATGCGCCCAAACAGTAGTTTACTCCCGCATATGGGGTATCAGCGTACTCTGGACCACAAGAGTTATTGTGCAATTTGTCCTATTTCTCCTGTTACCCTTGGGAAAATAAAAAACTGGGGGCGACAAAATCATTTTTGTAAAAAAAAAATGATTTTTTTTGTTTTTACGGCTGTATGTTATAAAACTTCTGTGAAGCACTTGGGGCTTCATAGCGCTCACCACATTCTAGATAAGTTCCTTGTGGGGTCTATTTTCCAAATGGGTTACTTGTGGGGGGTTTCCACTGTTTAGGCGCATCAGGGGCTCTCCAAATGCGACATGACGCCCCAGACCATTCCATCAAAGTCTGCAATCCAAAACGTCACTACTTCCCTTCTGAGCCCCGACGTGCGCCCATACAGTAGTTTACTCCCACATATTGGGTATCAGCGTACTCAGGACAAATTGGACAACAACTTTTGGGTCCAATTTCTCCTGTTACCCTTGTGAAAATAAAATATTGGGGGCGAAAAAATCATTTTTGTAAAAAAAAGGATTTTTTATTTTTACGGCTGTACGTTATAAACTTCTGTGAAGCACTTCGGGGTTCAAAGTGCTCACCACAACATCTAGATAAGTTCCTTGTGGGGTCTATTTTCCAAATGGGGTCACTTGTGGGGGTTTCCACTCTTTAGACGCATCAGGGGCTCCAAATGCGACATGACTCCCCCAGACCATTCCATCAAAGTCTGCAATCCAAAACGTCACTACTTCCCTTCCAAGCCCCGACGTGCGCCCATACAGTAGTTTACTCCACATATTGGGTATCAGCGTACTCAGGACAAATTGGACAACAACTTTGGGGTCCAATTTCTCCTGTTACCCTTGTGATAATAAAATATTGGGGGCGAAAAAATCATTTTTGTAATAAAAAAAGTATTTTTTATTTTTACGGCTGTACGTTATAAACTTCTGTGAAGCACTTCGGGTTCAAAGTGCTCACCACACATCTAGATAAGTTCCTTGTGGGGTCTATTTTCCAAATTGGGTCACTTGTGGGGGTTTCCACTGTTTAGGCGCATCAGGGCTCTCCAAATGCGACATGACTCCCCCAGACCATTCCATCAAAGTCTGCAATCCAAAACGTCACTACTTCCCTTCGAGCTCGACGTGCGCCCATACAGTAGTTTACTCCTACATATTGGGTATCAGCATACTCAGGACTAATTGGACAACAACTTTTGGGGTCCAATTTCTCCTGTTACCCTTGTGAAAATAAAATATTGGGGGCGAAAAAATCATTTTTGTAAAAAAAAGGATTTTTTATTTTACGGCTGTACGTTATAAACTTCTGTGAAGCACTTTTGGGTTCAAAGTGCTCACCACACATCTAGATAAGTTCCTTGAGGGGTCTAGTTTCCAAAATGGTGTCATTTGTGGGGGGTTTCCACTGTTTAGGCAGATCAGGAGCTCTCCAAACATCCAGCCCATTCTGCGTTGAAAAAGTCAACATCGCTCCTTCCCTTCCAAACTCTGCCATGCACCCAAACAGTGGTTTAACTCCCACATATGGGGTATCAGCGCACTCAGGACAGATTACACAATAACTTTTGGAGTCTTGTTACCCTTGGGAAAATAAAAATTGGGGTGAAAAGATCAATTTTGTGGAAAAAATATGATTTTTTAATTTTACGGCTCTACGTTATAAACTTGTGTGAAGCACTTGGGGGTTCAAATTGCTCACCAAAGATCTAGATAAGTTCCTTAGGGGGTCTAGTTTCCCAAATGGGGTCACTTGTGGGGGGTTTCCACTGTTTAGGCACAGCAGGGGCTCTCCAAATGCAACATGGCGTCCAATCTCAATTCCAGCCAATTTTGGTTGGAAAAAGTCAAATGGTGCTCCTTCCATTCCGAGCTCTGCCATGCGCCCAAACAGTGGTTCCCCCCCACATATGGGGTATCAGCGTACTCAGGACAAATTGGACAACAAATTTTGTGGTCCAATTTCTCCTGTTACCTATGGGAAAATAAAAAATTAGTGACTAAGAGATAATTTTTGTGGGAAAAAAATAGGATTTTTTATTTTCATGCCCGGGCATTATAAACTTGTGTGAAGCACTTGGGGGTTCAAAGTGCTCACCAAAGATCTAGATAAGTTCCTTAGGGGGTCTAGCTTCCAAAATGGGGTCACTTGTGGGGGGTTTCCACTGTTTATGCTCATCTGGGGCACTACCCCCATCAATGTTTGCATTCCAAAACGTTACTGCTTCCTTTCCAAGCCCTGCCGTGCGCCCAAACAGTTTCCCCCCCCCACATATGGGGTATCAGCGTACTCAGGACAAATTGGACAACAACTTTTGGGGTCCAATTTCCTTGGGAAAAATCAAAAATTTGGGACTAAAAAATCATTTTTGTGGAAAATTGTTTTTTTTTTTTTTTCACACCCAGGCATTATAAACTTTTGTGAAACACTTTGGGGTTCAAAGTGCTCACAACAGATCTAGATAAGTTCCTTAGGGGTCTAGTTTCCAAAATGGTGTCACTTGTGGGGGGTTTCCACTGTTTAGACGCATCAGGGGCTCTACAAACACGACATGGCGTCCAATCTCAATTCCAGCCAATTTTAGTTTGAAAAAGTCAAACGGCGCTCCTTCCCTTACGAGCTCTGCCGTGTGCCCAAACAGTGGTTTTCCCCCACATATGGGGTATTGGTGTACTCAGGAGAAATTGCACAACAACTTTGTCTGCCCATTTTCTCCTTTTACCCTTGTGAAAATAAAAAAAAGTTTGTAAAAGATAATTTTTGTGGCTAAAAAGTTAAATATTAATTTTTTCCTTCCACGTTGCTTCAGCTCCTGTGAAGCACCTGAAGGGTTATTAAACTTCTTGAATGTGGTTTTGAGTACCTTGAGGGTGCAGTTTTTAGAATGGTGTCACTTTTGGGTATTTTCTGCCATATAGACCCCTCAAAGTGACTTCAAATGTGAGGTGGTCCCTAAAAAAAATGGCTTTGTAAATTTTGTTGTAAAAATGAGAAATCACTGGTCAACTTTTAACCCTTATAATTTCCTAACAAAAAAAAATTTTGGTTCCAAAATTGTGCTGATGTAAAGTAGACATGTGGGAAATGTTATTTCTTAACTATTTTGTGTGACATATCTCTCTGTTTTAAGGGAAAAAAAAATTCAAAGTTTGAAAATTGCAACATTTTCAAAATTTTCGCCATATTTGCGTTTTTTTAAAAAATAAACGCAAGGTATATCAAAGAAATTTTACCACTAACATGAAGTACAATATGTCACGAGAAAACAATCTCAGAATCGCGAAGATCCGTTGAAGCGTTCCAGAGTTATAACCTCATAAAGAGACAGTGGTCAGAATTGTAAAAATTGGCCCGGTCATTAACGTGCAAACCACCCTTGGGGGTGAAGGGGTTAAGGAGCTCACAAGTAAAAAAAAAAAGCCCCCTACCTCCCCTGTCCCCCACCCACACCCCAACAGCCCATCGTCTCACATGCACCCCTTAGTGTTCTGTCCCACTGACCCCACAATACCCCCATCCTCTTACATTCAACCCCAGTGACCTGTCCACCCTCCCTCACAATACCCCATCTTCTCACATCAACCCCTGTGCGCCAGCCCCCACAATATCCCCATCCTCTCACATTAACCCCCCCAGTGCCCTAGCCCCACAATACCCAATACTCTTACATTCACCCCAGTGCCCTGTACCCCTCCTCCACAATACCCCATCCTCTCACATTAACCCCCCCAGTGCCCTAGCCCCCACAATACCCCCATCCTCTTATTCACCCCAGTGCCCTGTACCCCTGCCCCACTGTACCCCCATCCTCTCACATCCCCCCACAGTGACCATGACATGCCCGAGCAGAATGAATTTAATAAATTCCATCCCCTCTTACCATGAAGCTGCAGGCAGTGGCTGAGGCAGGAGCAGGAAGTGTCCAGTGTCTGCACACAGAGGGCACTAGGACCCAGTGTGGCTGAGACAACCAGAGCCTGCACATGCACAGCAGAAAGTGAAACTACAGCTGCTGCCCACCAGGAAGGAAGGAAGAAGCTCCTCTCTGGTGAGACAGCAGCTCCGTGCACTGCGCACATTACTCCCATGGTACCGGATCGCCGCTCTGATTCTCCCCAGTTCGGGGAACCGGCTGCTTTTTGAACAACCGGTTCCATCGAACCGGGGAGAACCGGCTGAATCCCACCCCTGCCCCTATGACAGGTCTATGGGGTTTTAGTCAATGAATGAAGGAGCCGCATATAAAATTTATTCTCCACTCTCTCCTCCTCTTTAGGCTATGTTCACACATGTAAGGCTTTGCTGCATTTTTACCTTGGTCTTATGCTAATCTAAGCCTGCATTTTTTATTGTGATTCAGAGAAAAGCTGTGAACACACATTGGTTTTATTTATTTGCAGAAAGTGAAACTGCACAGGTTTTGCTGCGTTTTGGAAAGAATAAGCGTCAATTCTTTTCTGCGTTTTTGCAGCGTGCTATGGGCGAAAACACAGAAATGCAGTGTGTGAACATAGCCTTAGGGTATGTGCTCATCATCTGGAGACGCTGCGTCTTAGAAGCAGTGTCTCTGGACCTGTGGGAACCTGCGGGTGAAGGCAGGGAGACCGCAGCTGCCCTGTACTCACGATCTGCGGTGGCTGCAGGGCGGCTTCTCCCTGCGTTCACCCAATGGAGATCTCTTCCGACTCCGCAGCATGAAATGAACATGATGCGGAGATGCGGAAGTCCCAAAACCCGCACTGCAGCTAAAATAACGCTGCGGAGAAGAGAAGCATAGTGAGGATGCGATTTCTAGAAATCCCGTCCATTATGCTGCTACTGTACTACGCAGCGGTTTGAGATTGCGTCCAAAATGCTGCGTTCACTGATCGTAAGTATGCACCCTTAGAATGGGAGTAATGGTGATTGATCTCAAAGCCCCCTCATTTGTATTTTAATTAAAAGTCATTTTCTTTGGCTCTGCACCACTATAATGTACTGTACTGCTATGATCTTTATAGGAGCCAAGTCCCCTTTATAACTTAACATGAATTTTGGGGGTGATCGACTCCCTATAAATATATAAACCACATCATCACCACAACAAGAAAAGTAAATATGGAACACTTAAAGTTTGTCATCTGGGTCATTGTCGCAAAGGACGCCTGGGAAAGAGATTGGCCGGGAGCGTCGCTGAGAGGCAGGAAGGCTGCGGGGGCCGCCGGGAGGTGTGAATGTCACTTTTTTAATTATTGTTTTTACAGGGATATGGTACCCAGGGCCTGGAGGAGAGTCTCCTCTCCTCCAGACGCTGGGTACCATCCGCACATGAACCGCTCACTTTGCATAATGGTGGGCATAGCCGCATGCGGAAAGTAAGGCCTCTTTCACACATCCGTTTTTTGCCGTCAGGCGCGATCCGGTACTTTTTTAAAAAAACGGATCAGGTTTTTTATATCGCCGGATGCGTTTTTTTGTCATTGACTATCATTAGAGGATGCCCTTGCGTTGTGTCCGTTTTTTGCCGGATCCGACGGAAATGTACATTCCGGCGGTCGGACAAAACGGTCACTGCAACGTTTTTTTTTCTGCCGCACCAGCCTGATAGCGCCTCTCTCTCTCTCTCCTCGGTCCTGACATGCGTAACAAGCATTTACAGCTTCAAAAGTTCACAACGGACCTGGCAAAAAACCTGATCCGTTGCATCAGTTTTTTCAAAATCAGCGCCGGATCCGTCCTTTCCGGTTGTAGACAGATTGTGCCTTTTGGCAAAAAGCGGATGTGTGAAAGAGGCCTAAGCGGTTCAATGCATTCCTATGGCGGCGGAATCGCCGCGATTCCAGAAAAAGAATGAACATGCTGCGTTTTTTTCCGCGATGCGATTTTTCCGCTGAAAAACATGCAGCATGTGCACAGCATTACAGAATCCCATAGGATATAATGAGTTGCGTTGGGTAAGCGTTTTTGCAGCGAAAAAACGCGGCAAAAACGCTAACAATCCGCAATGTGTGCACATAGCCTTATGGCAAGATCAGAGAATATGTCATATAGCGCATGTCCTATACTTGTAAGTGCAGGTCCCACTGATGAAGGGAAAAAATAAAAATACAGATCCAGCTAGAGGCGTAACTACAACAGGTGCAGGGGTTGCAATCACACTCGGGGTCTGGAACCTAGGGGGCCCCAAAAGTACTTTTAGTCAATATGAAAAGACCAATGTTATTAAAGATTTGCAATAATTGGGGGCCCCGCTGGAATTTTTTCATTGCGGCCCATGAGCGTCAAGTTACAACACTATATCTTGTGATAGCTCCCAGAAAAAAAAAAGCGGCTGCTCATGTGCAGCTCGCTCCATTTATTTCTGGGCAGTGCCGACTAATGTCTTCTTCTCATACTGAATTGGCAGGAGAAAAAAAAAATTGCAGCATGCTGTGTAGCAGGGTATATTGGATGGCATGCAAACTGTCGAGTCAGTGAGTGCGGGCAGAACATTGTATTGCACTCGGATGACATCTGAGTGCAGTCCGAATTTCCGCAAAGTGATAAGATGGAGAAGATAGAGAATTTTTTCCTCCATCTTCTCCTCAGTGTGCTCCGATTCTCTCGTGAGATTATTGGATAATGTTAAGCCGACACTGTGATCAGAGGCATTAACTTAATCAATCCCATTATCCAACAGAGGAACTGCACAAGAGTCCACCACAGTCATTAGGTCATTTTGCTATGTCAGCAATACATATTGTTCTCAACAGACAAATCTGTGATATTAGCCTGCGTGTCCTATCTGTAATAGTTTAGTCAAACAAAAAAAAGAGGCTTTGGCCGCCCACACAGAACCGACAGGAACCTAAACCCAGACTCATCACTACATCTATATATAGGCCGGGGTCACACTTGCGGAAACTCGCACGAGTCTGGCACCTCAATACCCGGCACTGCCGCCGGCACTCATAACGGAGCTTTCAGCTGCATAGAAATACATGCAGCCACACACTCCGGTCCCGAGTGTCGGCGGCAGTGCCGGGTATTGAGGTGCGAGACTCGTGCGAGTTTCCCGCAAGTGTGACCCCGGCCATAGTGAAATAACCGTGGTCTCCACTGCCCGGACTATTAGGTCCATTGCTAGAATGACCAGAACAATAAATATGTGAGTGCAGAGCTCTGGAATCACGCACGATCCTGTTAGGGCCCCGTCACACATAGCGACTCACCAGCGATCCCGACAACGATATGCACTTGTCAGGATCGCTGGTGAGTCTCTACATGATCGCTGCTGAGCTGACAAACAGGCAGCGATCAGGACAGCGACTATGCGGGTAACAAGCGATGCACGTCACTTAGTTACCCGCAGTGTACGTTAGATACCAGCGCGTTGGTGCAGGGAGCTGGTAACCAAGGTAAGCAGCGGGTTTCTAAGCGCCACTCGGCGCTTAGAAACCCGCTGTTTACCTTAGTTACCAGCTCCCCTGCACCAGCGCGCTGGTAACTAACGTACACATCGGGTTTCTAGGCGCCGCGCGACGCCTAGAAACCCGATGTTTACCTTGGTTACCAGCTCCAGCTCGCTGGTCTCCCGCCTGTCACACGCAGCGATGCACGCTGGCCAGCGGAGACCAATGATCAAAAAATGGTCCAGGACATTCAGCAACGATCAGCGATTCACAGCAGGGGGGTGATCGTCGCTGCGTGTCACACACAGCGAGATCGCTGGCTAGGTCGCCATTGCATCACAAAATTGGTGACGTTTCAGCGATCTCGCTAGTGATCTCTCTTAGTGTAACGGGCCCTTACACAGAGCGGACATTATAGCGGAGGTGTGATAAGGTGAGGCTCAGCGGGCAATAACTGCAGAACATCCAGGTGTTGGGTGCTGGGTACCACAGAGCACAGCGTTCATCTGCAGACACGGCCGGTCTGCACTGATAGCATCACACACACCAGCACTGCCTGCACCCCAGCACATTACTGGATAGGACTCCGGATACTCAGGGGATCTTACAGGTTACACGGTGCAGGATATATGCAAGGGATTGTTATTGGGGGGATTTGTTATGTGGGATCCTGCCAAGCAGAGACAATTGTGGGTTCAGGCCTGATCATACTCCAGAATCAGAGGCAGTATATACATATACACTCATATACTCAGAGAAACACATACTGTATACTACATACTACAGACACACTATTACATACACAAGAAACCTACTCATCCATTCACACACAGGAAAGCACACACTATACACACATACACTATACATTACATATACTCACTGCTTGCCCCATCCCAGGACACCAGGGCAGAGGTCAGTGCTCCATATGGGCCCCAGCACAGGAGGACCCAGGGAGCTGCCGCCTCCTCCATGAGTCTGCAGACAGGATCTCCCCCTCCTCCTCCTCTCGGTCCGACTGCCTCCTGTGATCCCAGGACGGCAGCTGCAGAGGAAGGAGTTATGGAGGGGACAGTGTACAGAGGCACCAGCAGGACCTGTCAGCAGCTATTCTCAGGAATGGTGGGGGCTGGGGCTCCTTCCAGCAGTGGAGGGAGCAGCACTACATCTGGAGCCAGAGGGGGCAGCATCAATTTGTGACACTGCCACCTACAGGCCACTGTAATTGTCACACACCAAGGAGATTTCTGGCTCCCATCTCCTCCTGCTTTATCCCTCACTGCTGATGTCCTGATCAGCCGGAGGGTGAGGGGGAGAGAAGATGGAGGAGCCAGTGCTGGAGGCACCGAGCTCTGCACAGGAGCAATGCTCAGGACTGTGTGCATCAGGTCTCCTGCACTGAGCGCTCCCACTGCCGCCCAGCAGGTGGCGCCGCCTGAGGCAACAAGCTCAAGTTGCCTCATTATAGGTGCGCCCATGTGTGTACTTACAATTGCTCATTTTGCCATTCTACCCAGCTAATAATTCTCTTTTCTCTGCGAGGAAACAAGAAGTCTCTTTCCCTTCAGAGATCATTCCCCTCTTCAACTTCTGAACGAGCTGCTCCCTCCATCCCCCTAGGAAGGACTTTTGCAGTGACTCCTGAGTCATGGAGGGAAAATGAACTTCCTGTTTCCACATAGAGATTAGAAAGTTTCAGCTAGTCTGTTTTTAATTACATGATGTCATAGACATAATGTAAAAGAGAATTATCTGGGTAGAAAGGCAAAATGAGCAATTGTAAGTACACAGTGCTATATAATATGATGATTGCAATATATTAATGGTAGGGATGAGTGAACCCGAACGGTTAACTTCGGGTTCTTACCAAACACCTTGTGTGCGATGCCACACCCCAAACACGGACTTCTAAACTGAAGTCTGTGTTACTGTTCGGAGTCGCCAGCCGAATTAAGCTTGTTGAAAGGCTGCACTGCAACAAATCAACAAGCTTTAAGGCTGTGGGCACTTCCGGTCTCATCACAGCCATGCCTTGCATTGTCATGGCAGTGATTGGACGGCGCACCACGTGACTAGAACACGTGTTGCATCACCCTTCTGCTTTCAGAGCCTGGTGCAATAAACAGCCTGGTGCATACTGCCTTTACAGCCTGGTGCACACTGCCGTACAACCTGGTGCATAGTGCACTATTATCCTGGTGCACACTGTCATTACAACCTGGTGCATAGTGCCCTAACATCCTAGTGCATAGTGCTCTTACAACCTGCTGCACACTGCCATTGTAGCCTGGTGTATACTGCCCGGTGCACAATGCCATTACAGCCTGGTGCATAGTGTCCTAACATCCTGGTGCATAGTGCTCTTACAACCTGCTGCACACTGCCATTACAGCCTGGTGTATACTGCCCATACTGCCTGGTGCACAATGCCATTACTGCCTGGTGCATAGTGTCCTAACATCCTGGTGCATACTGCCCATACAGCCTGGTGCACACTGCTGGTACAGCCTGGTGCATAGTGCCTTTACAGCCTGGTGCACACTGCCGTTACAGCCTGGTGCATAGTGCCCTAACATCCTGGTGCATACTGCCCGTACAGCCTGGTGCGGAGAGTCCTAATCCAGCCTCATCTCTACTGAGAATTTTTTAGGGGGAAAATAATAAGAAGAACATCAAATAGGAGACATGGGTATGGTCATGGTGCTGCTGGTGTAGATGCTGCAGGTGTAGCTGCTGCAGGTAAAGGACGTGGTCGATCTGTGCCTGTTACATTTCCAAGTGAAACACCTTAGCTCAGGTGCATGCTGGCGACAAGATATTCTGCGTCATTTCGTGGACCCAATTACCGCTGGCTGAATGGTGAGGCCAGAACATGTTTAGGCAGTGTTTGGATGGCTGAGTGCCTTCAGCTACTTCACATTATCTTCCAACCGATCCCCTGCTGAAAGAACAGAGTTGGCACCTGCGAACCATGGTCATCTGGCTTCCACCTCACCCATTGCAAATCAGCTAAGCATTCTGAGCCCAAAGTCATGTAGCAGTCTCTTCTACTTTTTGATTACTCTTCTGTCTGGGGTTCTGTGGCCCATCCACCTGGCCCTGCCCCAATGGTGGAAGAGACTGAGTGCACTGATGCCCATGCACTTGTTATGTTGGAGGATAAATATGTGGGAGGGCTAGTGCACACGGTCAGCGGACCACTGTAGCACATCTCAGAGGATGAAGAAACACAGGTATCAACTGTTGCATCTTTCTGTAGTGTTCAGAGCAAGAAGGGCAGGGGTGAGGAGTGGGTGGAAGATGATGCGGGGGATTATGAGGTCTTAGACCCAACATGGAGCAAAGGCCACCCTAGTAATGTACACAGTTTGGAGGAAGAGGAGGTGGTCATGCTGCCATATCAGCATGGCAAAAGAGAGAGCAGGGTGCAAAAGCACAGCGACCGGCCCCTAGCCAGTAGGGACTACTGCCCACCACGCCAAGGAAATAAGCACACCAGAGCCAGCTCAAAGGAGCTTCCTGCCGTGGAATTTCTTCAGGCAATGTGGTGATGACAAGCGATGGGTGGTTTGCACTCTGTGCCATTAGAGCCTGAAGTGAGGCATAAATCTTCTGACCCTGAGCAGCACCTGCATGACGAGACATCTTGTAAGGTTCTTTGTACATGTTTCTTGAAACTCAGTTTTTCCGTCGGCCATTTTGCTTTCTGTCTTGCTGCAGCTATCTTGCCCTCAGTCAATATGGAGTTTCCAGCTTTCATGTTCCCGCCCTGATTCTCTCCCTCTTGCTTCTTAAGCAGCCTCAGCTGAGCAATCAGTGCTTCAGAATCAAGCCTGCAGTGAGCCTGTGACCTGACTCCTGGAAAACCTTGGACTTTGTACTCCAGCTATTTCCTACTGAGGAACTTTGGAACACTTGTGGACTCTGGAAACCTGCTATTTGATAAATCCACATTTGCATGGAATTACGGTAACAGAGAAGAGATCCTGAACCTGTTGTGGAGAGTTATTGCTGAGCTTAAGTTACTCTGGCCTGCTGTGTCTCCTGCTTCTGTACCTGCAAACTGTGTGACCATTTTTGCCACTTGTATGAAGTAATACAAGTCCTTCTATATCAAACCTATGTCTCCTGTGTTTTCCTCGCACCCAAGCACAAGACGCTATATGAACTGTACACCATACATTACAAGATTCTGAAGCCAATGTTAGTGTCTGCTGGGTCTGGGAAGGCTGTGTCTGCTGTGACTGTGGATATCAGATGTCCGGTTATACTTTCTGTGATTACAGTGGTTGTGACTTCTCACAACCATTCCAGGTGAGCACATTCCCTTAATTTTACTCTGCAGTGTTACCACAGGTAAACACTATTGTTTTTTTTTTTTTTTTTTTTTTTCTTCTCCTTCCAGTACTCCTGTCTTAAAAGATCTGGAAGATGGAGGCTCGCATAAAGGAGCTTTGCGGAGTGACTGATACAATCCTTGCAGATATACAGACTATAAAGACCCGTTTTGCAAACCTACAGGACCTCACTAATCACAATTTGCAAGTGTTTGGACAAACTACCCAGGATTTACGAGCCAGGATTTAGGTTCTAGAGGAACGAGTCCAGGCTCCTGCCATAACCCCGAGTTCTGGGATTCCCAAGTTACCCCCTTTTCATTTTGGCGGTGAACGTGAGCAATTCAGGGATTTATTAACCAATGCAATCTTTTTTTTTCTGCACATGCTTCACAATTTCCCACTGAACGATCTAAAGTGCTTACTATAATCATGTTGCTTACCAACAAGGCTTTGATGTGGGCAAACCCTCTGATTGAGACTGAGGATGAATGTTTGGATCATCTTGATGCTTTCATTTCAGCCATGGGGCAGGTGTTTGATGACCCCAATCGAGGTGCAACAGCTGAAGCAGCCATGTTAACTTTGCGCCAAGGTAAGCGCTCAGTAGCCGAATATGCCTTGGATTTCAGGAGATGGGCCCTCGATACCACTTGGGACAGTTCCGCCAAAAAATCTATTTTTCGAAAAGGGTTGTCTCCACTGATTAAGGATGAACTTGCTCGTGCCGACCCTCCCACTGCGTTAGGTGACTTTATTAACTACTGCATCCGTATTGATGCTCGTCTGACTGAACGCAGGCAAGAGAGATGGTTCGAAAGTAATCGCACTAACCTTTTCCTACCTTCCTCCCCAGCTAAGGAACCTTTGAGTAGGATCACACGGGAACCTGAACCTGAACCCATGCAGGTGGACTCTTTACAAAGACGGGTTAGTGATGCACGCAAAGAACATCGTTTAAAGGAAAATCTATGTTTCTACTGTGGTAAGTCAGGGCACTTCATTATAAACTGCCCCAGCCGTTCTCGTAAGACTACTGCAGCACTCATTCACTGTGAGTGTTGCGAGAGGAGATCTGTCAGGTCCGAGCCTCAGGCTCCAGAGAGATCTGCAGCAACAGATATTGATTTCTCGGACTTAAACTCCGTCACTTCTGAGGACGATGACTGTGTAAACGCTGCAATTTTTCAAGTTTCCTCAGCGGTGTCCCAGCTGAGTTGTAAAAAAAAAACAATTCTCATTGCTTCCTTTCCATCAAACTCTGGGTTGACTCAGTCTGGGTGTCTAGCTCTGCTATGATTGACTCAGGGGCAAGTGGAAATTTTATGGATATCTCCTTTGCTCTGAAACAAGGGATACGTTCAGTGAAGAAGGCTACTCCAGTACAGATGGAGACTGTGGATGGCTCCCTGCTGACCTCTGGACCAGTGGATCAGGAAACGGAGCCTTTGAGGGTCCTTATGGGTAAAGATCATCAAGAGAAACTGTCCTTTATGCTTATCTCTTCTCCCCACTTTCCCATTATTCTAGGGCTACCATGGCTGCAGGCTCAGAACCCTACCATTAACTGGGAGACCAAGGAATTACACTTTCCAGAGAAACAGATGAGTCCAGAAGTTTCAGCTTGCTCTGTTCCTAAAGGAACTATGTCAGTCCCTGAACTACCAGCTGTATACCAGGACTATGTGGATTTATGTGACAAGAAGAACGCTGACCAGCTTCCCCCTCACCGTCCATATGATTGTCCAATTGAATTATTGCCTGGAGCAGAGATACCTTTTGGTAAGATCTACCCCCTGGCGGGGCCCGAGCTAAAGGCTTTAAAGGATTACATAGACGAAAATCTAGCCAAGGGCTTCATACACCCCTCTTCATCTCCTGCAGGTGCACTCATCTTCTTTGTGAAGAAGAAAGATGGATCTCTGAGACCCTGCGTAGACTATAGGGAACTCAATAAGGTTACTATTAGAAACCGTTATCCATTGCCTTTAATCCCTGAGTTATTGGAGAGAGTGCGGCATGCCAAAATTTTCTCTAAACTGGATCTCCGTGGGGCCTATAACTTGGTCCGTATTAGACCTGGGGATGAATGGAAGACTGCATTCAGGTCACGCTATGGACACTTTGAATATCTAGTTATGCCTTTTGGTCTGAGTACCGCCCCAGCCACTTTCCAACACTTGGTGAATGACATCTTCAGGGATCTCCTAGATACATTCGTGGTGATTTATTTGGATGATATTCTAATTTTTTCTAACTCCACAGAGGAACATCATGGACATGTGAGAATGGTCTTAGAACGTCTAAGACAAAACCATCTTTACATCAAACTGGAAAAGTGTGAATTCCATAGGACCGAAATTCAATTTCTGGGGTATGTACTGTCTACACAAGGAATTAGTATGGATGGAAGCAAGACCCAAGCCATCAAGGATTGGCCAATTCCTAGAAATGTGAAGGAGGTGCAGCGCTTCATCGGGTTTGCCAACTTCTATAGACGTTTCATTAGGAATTTCTCTGAGGTAGTGTCACCTATCACCCAACTTACCCGGAAAGAGTCTAGGTTCTCCTGGACCCCCCAAGCCCAGGAAGCATTTTCCCGTCTAAAGGATAAATTTACCACCGCACCTATCTTAGTACATCCCAACCCCGAACTTGCCTTCATAATAGAGGTGGATGCTTCAGACTGTGCCGTTGGAGCTATACTCTCTCAGAGAACAGGTGAGAAGAATGTCTTGCATCCCTGTGCCTTCTTTTCCCAGCAGTTGTCTTCGGCTGAGAGGAACTACGATGTGGGCAATAGAGAGTTGTTGGCCATTATTGCCGCCTTCAAAGAATGGAGACACCTTCTTCAGGGAGCTGCACAGCAAATAGTCGTCCTGACAGACCATCGTAACCTTGAATTTATCAGGTCGGCTAAGTGCCTGACTCCTCGCCAGGCTCGCTGGAATCTTTTTCTAAACCAATTTAATTTTGTAATTTCTTATAGGCCAGGATCGCGCAATGGAAAGGCTGATGCACTCTCTAGGATTCATTTAGCAGAGACCCGTCCACTTACTCTCCTAAGACTATTCTTCCTGACTCTAGATTCCTGGGAGTGATTCATAATCAAGACCTACTTAAGGACATCAAGGAAGCATACCATGCGGATTCCTTGTTGGCACAGCCCCCAAGGGACGTAAGTCTTGTCTTTAAGAATGGTGTGTGGATTCAGGGACAACGTCTGTATATACCTGAAACAGTCAGATTGAGAGTATTGCAACTCATCCACGATTCCAAGATAGCTGGGCATAGAGGAATTCTAAAGACACAGGAATTTCTTTCTCATTTCTTTTGGTGGCCCACTTACAGGAAAGATGTTTTAAACTATGTCACTTCATGTGAAGTCTGTGCAAGATGCAAAACACCTCGCTCCTCACCAACTGGTCTGTTGCAACCCCTTCTCACCCCGTCCCGCCCGTGGGGATCCATTTCTATGGACTTCATTGTGGAGTTACCAACCTCTCAAGGGAAGAACACCATTCTAGTGGTGGTTGATCGTTTAACAAAGGCAGCTCATTTTATCCCTTGTGTCGGCTTACCCACTGCAAAACAGACATCAGATTTGATGATTAAGAATGTGTTTCGCTTACATGGAGTACCGGATGAGGTTATTTCGGATCGAGGGGTGCAATTCACTTCAAGGTTTTGGCAAAATTTCTGTGCCGCATTGGACATTAAAGTAAACCTTTCTTCTGCTTTTCATCCCCAGACTAATGGACAGACAGAACGAACCAATCAGACCCTGGAGCAGTATCTCCGCTGTTTTATCTGCCACCTACAGGATGATTGGGTGGATCTACTTCCACTGGCTGAGTTCTCTTATAACAACTCTCAGAGCGCCTCCACTAAGCAGTCTCCTTTTTACTCCAATTTAGGTTATCATCCTAACATTCTTCCTCGATTTCCCATAGAAACGCCCTTGCCAGCAGTGGCTGAAAGAATCACGTCTTTACAAAAGAATATGGATCTTCTAAAGGAAAATCTGGAATTGGCTCAGGAAAGGTACAAGAAAGCAGCAGATAAATTTCGTAAACCTGCACCAGCTTTCAAGGTAGGAGACTTGGTCTGGCTGTCAACCAGAAATCTTAAGTTAAGGATTCCATCGTCTAAGTTGGGACATAAGTACATTGGACCCTATAAAATCAGTAAAATTATAAGTGCCGTTGCTTGTCGTCTTCAACTGCCCAGAACTATGAGAATCCACCCTGTCTTTCATGTATCCCTACTAAAGGCTGCAACACCCAATACGTTTCCTGGACGTTCTTCTCCTTGCCCTGACCCAGTGCTAGTCGATGGTCAGGAAGAATTTGTGGTGGAAAGGATTCTAGATTCCAGGTTGTACAGAAATCAGTTGCAATATTTGATTAAATGGCAGGGCTACCCAGTGGAGGACAACTCATGGGAACCAGTCAATAACGTTAATGCTCCTCGCTTGCTCCGCCAGTTTCATCAGAGGTACCCAGACAAGCCTGGTCTGAGGTCATCCGGAGGCTGTCCCTAAGGGGGGAGTAATGTAAGGTTCTTTGTACATGTTTCTTGAAACTCAGTTTTTCCGTCGGCCATTTTGCTTTCTGTCTTGCTGCAGCTATCTTGCCCTCAGTCAATATGGAGTTTCCAGCTTTCATGTTCCCGCCCTGATTCTCTCCTCTTGCTTCTTAAGCAGCCTCAGCTGAGCAATCAGTGCTTCAGAATCAAGCCTGCAGTGAGCCTGTGACCTGACTCCTGGAAAACCTTGGACTTTGTACTCCAGCTATTTCCTACTGAGAAACTTTGGAACACTTGTGGACTCTGGAAACCTGCTATTTGATAAATCCACGTTTGCATGGAATTACGGTAACAGAGAAGAGATCCTGAACCTGTTGTGGAGAATTATTGCTGAGCTTAAGTTACTCTGGCCTGCTGTGTCTCCTGCTTCTGTACCTGCAAACTGTGTGACCATTTTTGCCACTTGTATGAAGTAATACAAGTCCTTCTATATCAAACCTATGTCTCCTGTGTTTTCCTCGCACCCAAGCACAAGACGCTATATGAACTGTACACCATACATTACACATCTGAATTCCAAGCACGAGGTGCAGTCGAGCACACACTTCAAAAAGCATGATATATCTGAGCCTCCTCCTGCTCCCGATTCTGCTGTGTTCTCAGCCTCTTTCTTCCGTTCACGATCAACAGGGCCACCTGCCTCCCAGCAAAGAGAGGATGTGACCGCACCACCACCACCAGCGGTGTCACCGAACATATCCACATCGTCCCATGGAAGTGTTCAGCTCTCCATCCCCAAACCCTTGAGGGAAAGCGGAAATACCCTCCTACCCACGCATGAGCCCTGGTCCTGAATGACAGCATTTCATAATTCCTGCCTTTAACCCCTTCATGACCTTGCCATTTTTTGCAATTCTGACCAGTGTCCCTTTATGAGGTAATAACTCAGGAACGCTTCAACGGATCCTAGCGATTCTGACATTGTTTTTTCGTGACATATTGGGCTTCATGTTAGTGGTAAATTTCGGTCGATAATTTTTGCATTTATTTGTGAAAAAAATGGAAATGTGGCGAAAATGTTGAAAATTTCACAATTTTCAAATTTTGAATTTTTATTCTGTTAAACCAGAGAGTTATGTGACACAAAATAGTTAATAAATAACATTTCCCACATGTCTACTTTACATCAGCACAATTTTGGAAACAAATTTTTTTTTGTTAGGAAGTTATAAGGGTTAAAAGTTGACCAGCGATTTCTCATTTTTACAGCAAAATTTACAAAACCATTTTTTTTTGGACCACCTCACATTTGAAGTCACTTTGAGGGGTCTATATGGTAGAAAAAACCCAAAAGTGACATCATTATAAAAACTGCACCCCTCAAGCTACTCAAAACTACATTCAAGATTATTAACCCTTCAGGTGCTTCACAGGAACTAAAGCAACGTGGAAGGAAAAAATGGACATTTTAATTTTTCCAACAAAAATGTTATTTTAGCATCGATTTTTTTTCATTTTTGCATGGGCAACAGGATAAAATGGATCCTAAAATTTGTTGGGCAATTTCTCCTGAGTACACAGATACCTCATATGTGGTCATAAACCACTGTTTGGGCGCACGGTAGGGCTCAGAAGGGAAGGAGCGCCATTTTGGAATGCAGACTTGATGGAATGTTCTGCGGGCGTCATGTTGCATTTGCAGAGCCCCTGATGTGCCTAAACAGTAGAAACACCCCACAATTGACCCCATTTTGGAAACTAGACCCCCCAAGGAGCTTATCTAGATGTGTAGTGAGCACTTTTAACCCCAAAGTGCTTCACAGAAGTTTATAAACGCAGAGCAGTGAAAATAAAAAAATCATTTTTGTTTCTCCAAAATCATTTTTTAGCCCGCTATTTTTTATTTTCCCAAGGGTAACAGGAGAAATTGGACCCCAAAAGTTGTTGTACAGTTTGTCCTGAGTACACTGGTACCCCATATGTGGGGGGGAACCACTGTTCAGGCACACGTTGGGGCTCGGAAGGGAAGTAGTGACGTTTTGAAATGCTGACTTTGATGGAATGGTCTGCGGGCATCATGTTACGTTTGCAGAGCCCCTGATGTGCCTAAACAGTAGAAACTCCCAACAAGTGACCCCATTTTGGAAACAAGACGCCGCACGGAACTTATCTAGATGTGCGGTGAGCACTTTGAACCCCCAAGCGCTACACAGAAGTTTATTACGCCCGGGCATGAAAAAAAAAAAAATCATATTTTTTCCACAAACATGATCTTTTAGTCCCCAATTTTTTTATTTTCCCAAGGGTAACAGGAGAAATTAGACCCCAAAAGTTGTTGTCCAATTTGTCCTGAGTACGCTGATATCCCATATGTGGGAGTAAACTACTGTATGGGCACACGTCGGGGCTCGGAAGGGAAGTAGTGACGTTTTGAAATGCCGACTTGATGGAATGGTCTGTGGGCGTCATGTTACGTTTGCAGAGCCCATGATGTGCCTAAACAGTAGAAACCCCCCCAAGTGACCCCATTTTGGAAACTAGATCCCCCAAGGAACTCCTCTATATGTGTAGTGAGCACTTTGAATCTCCAAGTTCTTCACAGAAGTTTATACCGCAGAGCTGTGAAAATAAAAAATCATTTTTTTTCCACAAAAATAATTTTTTTAGTCCTCAATTTTTTTCCCCAAGGGTAACAGGAGAAATTAGACCCCCAAAGTTGTTGTGCAATTTTTCCTGAGTACGCCGATACCCCATATGTGGGGGTAAACCACTGTTTGGGCACACGTCGGGGCTCGGAATAAAGGGAGCACTGTTTCACTTTTAACAGCCAACAGAGCGATCATAGCCACGTGGGGGTTAAGCCAACCCCCCTGTGGTGAAGCACAAAGGGTCTTGTGCCTGCGGGTCAGGTGACCTTTCAGTGACCCCGGTCACCTGACCCGCAGGAACGCGATCTTTTCATGACACATACGCTGTGTCACAGGTCAGGAAGGGGTTAAAATGCTGCCATTTTAGTTGGTTGAAACGCACGGTTTTAAAAAACTGATGGCAGTGGCTGTCCCACAGAATGTTGTTCCCAGCCGCCACTACTTTTCCAGGCAGGCCATCCCTGCTCTGCACACACATGTTGTGGACCACATCAAGTGTTCACTTTTATTTTAGGTGTGTGTTTATTTTTTTAATACTGGGTTAGTAATGGGGTGTCTGACAGATACCTATCTATTACTAACACCCGGGCTTGATGTCAGAGCCAGCTGCTGACATCAATCCCAAAACCATTACCATGATTGCCAGGGCAATTGGGAAGAGCCGAAGCCAAGCGCCAGAATTGGAGCATCCAAAGTGATGCGCCACTTCTGGGGAGACTGCGGGTTTATATTTTTTAGGCTGTGAAGGGTCAGATAACCATGAACCTTCCCAGCATACTTTACTAGTTATCAAAAATGGGTGGGACCCCATGTCTTATTTTTAGGATCCCACCATTTTTAATAACCAGCAAAGGCAAAGCAAACAGCTGTGGTGTTATGTTTTGGTAGCTGAGGAGAGCAGGCAAAAACGGCAATACACCAGAGAAGTTGGGATCTACTGGATTGCAGTACCCTGACTAACCACCACAACTAAAGGCAGCCGTGGAGCGTTCCTACGTTGGTCCTAGACGCCTCGTCACAGCCTGAGAGGCTAACTACACCTAAAGATAGAAAGAGGAAAGCTATCTGCCCCGGAGCAGATCCCCAAAGAACTTAGGAAGCTGCCAAACATGTAATGGCGGTTAGACAAGAGGAAATACAGACACAGACAGAAAATAGTATGAGCAAACGCTGGGGCCCAATCTACCTGGACAGAAAAGGATAGGAAGGATACTTACTGCAATCCAAAAAAAACCCTAAAAAAAAACCAACGCTACTAATTGCAAAAACACCTGAGATCACACGACCTCTACCACCTAAATTAGTTCTCTGGTGTAACAAAACTAAGCCGCAGCCACAGAAAAAACTGGAAAAGGCAAATGAACAAACAACAGTGCCTCCAGAGGAACCGAGAGGCGCCCAAGCCCCCCGAGGAGGGGAACCTGGCCAACCTCACAGAAATGCAGAGAAAATTGCAAATGGCAAGCACAAAAACAAAAAACAGAAAATATCTTATCTGAGAGCAGGAGAAGAGGCAAGACTCAGCAAGCTTCCAAGTGAACCAGGAAACAACGTTGAGACAAGAACAATTGATCACCGGCAACCATGATGGGGGAAACCTCCCTTATATCCAGCCAGTCCGTGATTCCTGATTGCCAATCCTCATTGAATGGTTCAGTACCATTTGTAACCACCAGAGGGAGCTTCTGCTCAGAATTCATTTCTAAAACATTCATAACAGTACCGCCCCCTTGAGGAGGGGTCACCGAACCCTCATTTGTGCAACCAGGTCGGTCAGGATGAGTTCGGTGATACGCACGGATCAGTCTCCTAGCATGGATGTCCGAAGCAAACACCCAAGAATTGTCCTCCTGACCATAACCTCTCCACTTAACCAAATACTGGAGTTTCCGTCTAGAAAAACGAGAATCCAATATTTTCTCAACCACATACTCCAGATTGCCCTCAATCAAAACAGGGTCAGGGGGCGCAGCCATAGGAACCACTGGCTCGACAAACCTCTTCAATAAGGACTTGTGGAACACGTTATGGATCTTAAATGTCCCTGGAAGAAGTAATCGAAAGGAAACAGGATTAAGAATCTCCATGATCTTATAAGGTCCAATGAACCTTGTCTTAAACTTAGGAGATGCAACTCTCATAGGGATATTTCTTGAGGACAACCAGACCAAGTCCCCCACTTTAAACCGAGGACCATCAGTCCTATGCCGGTTGGCAAACTGCTGGGCCTTCTCCTGAGAGAGGGACAACCTCTCCACTACCTGGTCCCAAATCTGCTGCATACACTCCACAACAGAGTCAACACCCGGACAGACAGAAGCCTCCATCTGTCCCGAAGAAAATTGAGGGTGAAACCCAAAATTGCAGAAAAATGGAGACATCAAAGTGGCAGAGCTTGCCCTATTATTAAGAGCAAACTCAGCCAAAGGCAAAAAAGAGACCCAGTCATCTTGATCAGCAGACACAAAGCATCTCAGATAAGTCTCCAATGTCTGGTTTGTTCTCTCAGTTTGTTCATTAGTCTGAGGATGAAAAGCAGAGGAGAAAGACAATTGAACACCAAGTTTAGAACAAAAAGTCCTCCAAAATCTGGAAACAAACTGGACTCCTCTGTCAGACACAATGTTCTCAGGAATGCCGTGTAACCGAACCACGTGCTGAAGGAACAAAGGCACCAATTCGGAGGAGGAAGGCAACTTAGGTAATGGCACAAGATGTATCATCTTGGAAAACCTATCACAAATCACCCAGATAACGGTCATTCTCTGAGAAACAGGGAGGTCAGAAATAAAATCCATAGAGATATGGGTCCATGGTCTCTTGGGCACAGGCAATGGCATCAACAAACCACTAGAGCGAGAGCAAGGCTTGGAGCGAGAGCAAGTCCCACAGGACTGCACAAACTCCCTGACGTCACGAGACAAAGTAGGCCACCAAAAGGACCGACTAACCAAGTCTCTGGTACCAAAAATTCCGGGATGACCGGCCAACGCGGAACAATGAATCTCAGACATCACACTTTTCTTCCACTAGTCTGGGACAAACAATTTCCCAACAGGGCAGCGCTCGGGTTTATCCTACTGACACTTCTCCAGAGCCAGTCTCAAATTGGGCGAGATGGCAGAAAGAACTACACCCTCTTTCAAAATAACAGCAGGATCAGATAACTCAGGAGAGTCCGCAAGGAAACTCCTCGAGAGGGCATCCGCCTTAACATTCTTAGTGCCAGGAAGAAAGGAAACCACAAAATTAAAACGTGTGAAAAACAAGGCCCACCTGGCCTGTCTAGGATTAAGTCGCTTGGCTGATTCCAGATAAACCAGATTCTTATGGTCCGTGAGGACCACCACCTGATGTTTGGCTCCCTCCAGCCAATGTCTCCACTCTTCAAAGCCCACTTCATGGCCAATAACTCCTGATTACCCACGTCATAATTACGTTGATTTGGAGAAAATTTTCGAGAGAAAAAAGCACAAGGGTTACTTTTAGAGGTCTCAGGATCTCTTTGGGACAAAACGGCACCTGCCCCAATTTCAGAGGCATCAACCTCCACCTGAAATGGCAGAGAAACATCAGGCTGCCGTAGAACAGGAGCAGAAGTGAATCTCTGTTTAAGCTCCTGAAACGCAGAGACTGCCTCAGGAGGCCAATTCACCACATCAGAACCCTTTTTGGTCAAATCGGTCAATGGTTTAACAATAACAGAGAAATTACCAATAAATTTACGATAAAAATTGGCAAAACCCAAGAATCTCTGAAGAGCCTTTAATGAAGTAGGTTGGACCCAATCACAGATGGCCTGAACCTTGACCGGGTCCATTTCAATAACAGATGGAGACAAAATGAATCCCAGAAATGAGATCCTCTGTACGCCAAAAATACACTTTGATACCTTCACATAAGAGCATTCTCTCTCAAAATCTGGAACACAGTCCGAACATGTTTCACATGAGAGTCCCAGTCATTGGAAAAAATCAAGATATCATCCAAATAAACAATCAGAAATTTATCCACAAAATCCCTGAAAATGTCATTCATGAAGGACTGGAAGACGGAAGGAGCATTAGTGAGCCCAAAGGGCATCACTAGGTACTCAAAATGCCCCTTGGGGTATTAAACGCCGTCTTCCATTTATCCCTGTGCTTAATGCGAATAAGGTTATACGCCCCCCTGAGGTCAAGCTTGGTAAACCAAGTAGCACTTTTCACCCTGGAAAACAGGTCAGAAATCAAGGGTAACGGATATTGATATTTCACAGTGATATTGTTCAAGGGACGATAATCAATACACGGCCTTAATGAACCATCCTTTTTGGCCACAAAGAAAAAAGCGGCACCCAAGGGTGAAGAGGATGGTCTGATATGACCCTTCTCCAATGACTCCTTGATATATGACAGCATAGCGTCATGTTCAGGTACAGACAAGTTAAAAAGGCGACCTTTAGGGAATTTACTACCAGGCACTAATTCAATAGCGCAGTCATAGCTCCTATGGGGGGGCAAGGATGCAGATTTACTTTCGCTAAACACATCAGAAAAATCAGTCAAAAAGTCAGGCACATCTTGAGTCTGGGGAGGGGCAGAAAAAACAGGAGTGTTGGCATTAACACATTGGCAGCCCCAACTGGTTACAGACACAGATTTCCAATCCAAAACAGGATTATGAGACTGCAACCAAGGGAAACCTAGTACAATAATGTCTTGTAGATTATACAGCACCAAAAATTTGCAACTCTCCTGATGATCAGGTTCAACCCTCATTATCACCTGAGTAGAGAACTGGGGTTTATTCTCAACCAAAGGGGTAGAATCAATCCCCAGTAGGGGAATAGACTTCCGTAGGGGTACCAAGGGAAACCCACAACGTTTAGCAAAATCAAAATCCATCAGGTGAATAGCTGCTCCCGAATCAACAAAAGCCTGAGCAGAAAATGTGGACAGGGAGCAAATCAGGGTAACAGTCAACAGAAATTTAGTCTGAACACTACCCAAGACAAATGAGCGTGCAAAACGTCTTCCCCGCTTAGGGCAGACTGAAATAGCATGAGGCATCACCACAGTAGAAACATAACCCATTGCGTTTTTGAAACTCATGACGCTGTGCCCCAGAAGCCACTCTATCACACTGCATGGGTTCAGAAGCTGGTTCACAAGGCAACACCATTCCACGCATACCTCTACGCTCACGCAAACGTCTGTCAATTTGAATCGCTAATGACATAGAATCATTGAGACCAGAGGGAGCAGGGAAACCCACCATAACATCTTTTACATTCTCTGACAGACCCTTCCGAAAAAGGGCTGCCAAAGCATCGTCATTCCATTTGGTCAGGACTGCCCACTTTCGGAATTTCTGACAGTACAACTCAGCGTCCTCAAGCCCCTGATTTAATGCCAACAAGGTTTTTTCAGCTTGATCAGTGACATTAGGTTCATCGTACAATAACCCCAGAGCCAGAAAAAATGCATCAACATTACTCAAAACAGGGTCCCCAGGTGTCAGGGAAAAAGCCCAATCCTGAGGATCGCCGCGCAGGAGAGAGATGACAATTTGAACCTGCTGTGCTGCGTTCCCTGAGGACTTAGGTTTTAAGGCAAAAAACAACTTAGTTATTTTTGAAATTCAGAAATTTAGCTCGATCCCCCAAAAACAAATCTGGCATGGGGATCCTGGGTTCCACAACTGGCAACCTAGCAAGATGGGTAGCAATACTCCGAACCTCAGTGTCAAGCTGATCCACACGGCCAGACAACTGTGCAAACTCCATTGAGAGAGAAAAAAAAATCCTCCTCAGCACCCAGAGAAAAAAGAGGGAAAAAATGCAACAAACAGAAAAAAAAAAAATCTCTGACAACTCTGACAACCTTTTTTCTTTGCACACTATTTTTTCCCTTCTGTGAGTACCATATAATTTTCAGTTTGGCCGGTGATACTGTTATGTTTTGGTAGCTGAGGAGAGCAGGCAAAAACGGCAGTACACCAGAGAGGTTGGAATCTACTGGATTGCAGTACCCTGACTAACCACCACAACTAAAGGCAGCCGTGGAGCGTTCCTACGATGGTCCTAGACGCCTCGTCACAGCCTGTGAGGTTAACTACACCTAAAGATAGAAAGAGGAAAGCTATCTGCCCCGGAGCAGATCCCCAAAGAACATAGGAAGCCCCCAAACATGTAATGGCGGTTAGAGAAGAGGAAATACAGACACAGACAGAAAATAGTATGAGCAAACGTTGGGGCCCAATCTGCCTAGACAGAAAAAGGATAGGAAGGATACTTACTGTAATCCAAAAAAAACCCTAAAAAACCAACGCTACTAATTGCAAAAACACCTGAGATCACACGACCTCTACCACCTAAATTAGTTCTCTGGTGTAACAAAACTAAGCCGCAGCCACTGAAAAAACTGGAAAAGTCAAATGAACAAATAACAGTGGCTCCAGAGGAACTGAGAGGAGCCCAAGCCCTCCGGGGAGGGGGACCTGGCTAACTTCACAGAAATGCAGAGAAATATGCAAATGGTAAGCACAAAAACAAAAAACAGAAAATATCTTATCTGAGAGCAGGAGAAGAGGCAAGACTCAGCAAGCTTCCAAGTGAACCAGGAAACAACGTTGAGACAAGAACAATTGATCACCGGCAACCATGATGGGAGGGAACCTCCCTTATATAAGACCAGTCTGTGATTCCTGATTGCCAATCCTCATTGAATGGTTCAGTACTGTTTGTAACCACCAGAGGGAGATTCTGCTCAGAATTCATTTCTAAAACATTCACAACAGTACCCCCCCCTTGAGGAGGGGTCACCGAACCCTCATTTGTGCAACCAGGTCGGTCAGGATGAGTTCGGTGATACGCACGGATCAGTCTCCTAGCATGGATGTCCGAAGCAAACACCCAAGAATTGTCCTCCTGACCATAACCTCTCCACTTAACCAAATACTGGAGTTTCCGTCTAGAAAAACGAGAATCCAATATTTTCTCAACCACATACTCCAGATTGCCCTCAATCAAAACAGGGTCAGGGGGCGCAGCCATAGGAACCACTGGCTCGACAAACCTCTTCAATAAGGACTTGTGGAACACGTTATGGATCTTAAATGTCCCTGGAAGAAGTAAACGAAAGGAAACAGGATTAAGAATCTCCATGATCTTATAAGGTCCAATGAACCTAGTCTTAAACTTAGGAGACTGTGGGCTTATATTATAGGCTGGGAAGGTCCATGGTTATCATGTCCTTCCCAGCTTAAAAATACCAGCCTGCAGCTGTCTGCTTTCCCTTAGCTGGTTATTAAAAATTTGGGGGACCCCATATCGTTTTTTTTTTTAGATTTAATAATTTCATAGGTTAAAGATTAAAACTACTGAAACTAGGAAGGAACACTGAAGTACAAAGTATTAGTAATGAGTGAGTATACTCGTTGCTTGAGTGTCCTCCGAGTATTTTGGCGTGCTCGGAGATTTAGTTTCTGTCGAAGCAGCTGCATGATTTGCGACTGCTAGACAGCCTGACTACATGTGGGGATTCCCTAACAGGCATTCCTCACATGTATTCAGGCTGTCCAGCAGCCACAAATCATGCAGCTGCGTCGACAAAAACTAAATCTCCGAGCATGCCAAAATACTAGGAGGACACCCGAGCAACGAGTATACTCGCTCTTCACTACAAAGTATGTCTTCAGTATCTGTTTTATTCAGAATGCCAGAGACTTTCATGGCCGAGTCGGATGAGAATAGAACATGCTCTAAGTCTGACGGACAGGAGACATGGACCCATTTTTAAAACTGATTTGTGTATACCTCAGTGAAACTCTATGGGTCAGTGTGCTGTCTGAGAAAAAAGACAGCATTAGGACGTGTCACACGGATGTGAATGTGGCCTAAATTGTATTTTATTCATTGAAACTCCTGGTGTTTGTATGCAGTTGATTCCAGTGGATGGTCCTACTGAGTGATTGACAGCTCTCTATTCAGGCACAGTCACACAGGGAAGACTGACAATCACTGAATATGACTCATATGCAAATATGTCAATGAATAAAATGGAAGTTTTACCAAAACTGATCCATAAAAATGTACATCAAGCTGATCTTCTCCTGGTCTTCAACCTCCTGCCTGCAGATCAGATGACATTTTCAACATGATGGGTTCTCTTTAAATAGCTATAGTAGGGTATTGGAGTAGAATTGTGCAAAAATTAGCTGCATGGTAACTCAGTAATTAGCACATTTGTTTGGCAACCCTGGGGTTCTGACTTCAAATCCCAACAAGGTCAACATCTGCAAGAAGTTTGTATGTTCTCCGCACATTTCCTTAAGGCTGGGTCTCACATAGCGATACACCAGCGATCCTGACAACGCTACATTATCGCTGCTGAGCTGCCAAACAGGCAGCTCAGGCAGCGATCAGCACAGCGACACTGCGGGTAACGTCGCTTAGTTACCCGCAGTGTACGTTGGATACCAGCGCCCTGATGCAGGGAGCTGGTAACCAAGGTACACATCTGGTTTCCAGGCGCTGCGCAGTGCCTGGAAACCCACTGTGTACCTTGGTTACCAGCTCCCTGGTATCCAAGGTACACAGCGGTTTCTAGGCACAGCCCCGCGCCTGGAAACCCGCTGTGTACCTTGGTTACCAGCGGATCGCTGGTCTCCCGCCTGTCACACGCAGCGATGCGTGCCTGTCAGCGGGAGACCAGCGATCAAAAAAATGTCCTGGCCTTTCAGCGACGATCAGTGATACCCGGCAGGGGGGCTGATCGTCGCTGAATGTCACACACAGCGATATCGCTGGTGAGCTCGCTGCTGCGTCACAAAACTAGTGACTCAGCAGCGATCTCGCTAGCGAGATCGCTGTGTGAGACAGGGGCTTTAGGGTACTTTGGATTCCTCCCAAACTCAACATACATACTGATAGGGAATTAAGATTGTTATGTCCATTGGGGACAGAGATGATAATGTCTGTAAAGTCTATGGAACAGGATGGTGCTATAAAAGCAAAGCATAATAACAATTTTAAAAATAGCACCCGTAAAACATTAGTCTCCTCTACAATAGTGAAGAACAAACTCTAGAATGGTTACCTATTACATAACGTAATTATCTTCATCTGAGAAAGATAAACAATTACAATGGGCAAAATATCTCAGAAACCGGAAAAAGCCGGTTTCACACGTCCTGTTATTTCCGGTACCGGAAAAATCAGTACCGGAGATATCAGTGTCCGTGTGTCCATGTGTGTACTATGTGCGGCACACGTGTGGCAACCGTGTTCCACCCGTGTGCCGCATCAGCACCACATGGACACGGACGGCCGGCGGGAAGTAGCGCTACAGTAAGCGCTGTCCCCCTGCAGCTGGTGCTGAAGGCGGCTGTAATTCCCCCTGCTCTGCCTGCGAGAAGAGAACGATAAGCGGTATATTAATAAACCGCACTTCGTTCTCCTCTGCTCGCAGGCAGAGCAGGGGAATTACAGCCGCCTTCAGCACCAGCCGCAGGGGGACAGCGCCTACAGTAGCCGCTACTACCCAGCGGCTGTCTGTGTACACGGAGGACTGTGTGAACAGTTCTCCGTGTGCAAGTGTGCGGGACGCTTTCCGGTCTGTGTGTCCGTGTCAAACGGACATGTCTACATGTTTGGCACACGGACACACGGTCAGTGTGAAAAACATGCACATGTGAATAGACACATACAGTAGATTATAATGTGCTATGTCTGTATGTGTCTCCAGTAGTGTTGAGCATTCCGATACCGCAAGTATCGGGTATCGGCCGATATTCGCGTTATCGGAATTCCGATACTTAATTCCGATACTTTTTCAATATCGTATACCGGAATCGGAAGTTCCCATAATTCTTTGAGAGGCAATGTGATGTTAGTCAGCCAATGATGAATCTTATGAAGTGTGGGCACATCCTGTAATGCTGCGGTCATCTTAACTAATGGCATGGCTGTGATTGGCTGCTGAAATGATGTCAGAATGCACTATAAAAGGCGCCGCAGCCATTTTAGCGTCACTGTGCTGTGAACTCAGTTAGGGACAGAACGCTACTCTGCTCACTCTGAGGGACAGTTAGATATTGCAATTTTGTGTACTACTGTGCTTGAGGCAGGCTGGTTTACCAACAGTCCTGCCCACATCCTTCTTCCTAGTGAGGATTCAACATCATCAGCCGGCGTTCCTGATCTGGCCACGGAGGCCAGAGATCACCGGCTTTCATCAACGGATGTAAGTTTCGTCTGC
>JARQOD010000001.1:712143977-712181328 GCA_033576555.1 Oophaga sylvatica
CCCTTTCTTTTAAATTATTCTAATACACAGCCCTCAAAAACATGCGTTCCTTTAAATCAAAGTTTTGGGGGTTTTTTTTAAAATTACTACCCCAAAAATGGTAAATTGTTTGACAGGGGGAAATAAAATTTTAACCAAAAACAGTGTTTAAATTTGGGGTTAGTCATATTGGAATGCTATTATTTTGAACCTACTGAAAGGTATTCTTTGGTTAACAAGACTGAAACAAGTTAAAGGCAGTAAGGGGCATACACAACACCCAAGTGGATGCACTAGGGCACATATGCAGATTAAAAATACAAAAAGGGGCACACCACCCCCAACAACCCTCAAAATTAATCAAGATAAATTGCACTGTGATTACCAAAATACAGACAGGTGACGGTGTCTAATGAGCAAATATTCCTAGAATGCACATGTGAAACATAATAAACATGAATTCAAGGATTACAAAACTTCATTAACACATAGCTATATCAGACACACATCATCAAATAAATGACAATCACAGTGCTGCGGCTTAATATAACAAATCTAAATGCAGACACCAATTGGTAGGTCAATGACCCGTGTTGCAAAAGATATCAGTAGTACAATGCATACTGATTATAATGAAACCAGTAAATATGCAGTAGAATGTATCGTAGAACTGGCAATCAGGTACACCCTATCCACAATGAAACACAGAGTGCCTAATTAACATTCAAAAGGCATATTACCTAGCAACACGGGAACCCGCTCAACAAGTGTGTGGGCAGGAGGGGGTGTGTGTGCGCACCCCAACGCACGTTTCGGTCCAATCCTTCTTCAGGGGGCACACACACATCCCCGCCAGCGCTCCTTAAATACTCTGACATTGAGACCGGAACACCTCCCACCACATCGTGGGCCACCAGACTGGTGGCCGGAAGTGATGTCACCTGCTTCCAATGACGCGCACGTCGTCATGCCAACAGGACGCTACTCGGCGTCGGTGTCACAGCGATGGGCGGGACCGCCATCATAGCTCAAAGACGCCGAAAGCCAAGGGCGGCGTGTAAATGCATGACAGCGTGCGCGTACCAGCAGGGGGACTCACGAATACAGTGTGGCAGCAAATATAAGTGAAAGTCACCATGGCAAGATACAATTAGCAACCCAACAAGCATTATTACCAAATCTATAAATGGATGGCGAGAATACACAGGTAACACATAATGACAAATTGCCGCTAACAGACATAGCAAATTAATATTAAAAATCCGATGTAGTGGAGGTTTTCAGATGTTCATAAGCTTAAACAAAGCTATTTCTTTGGTCTTCTTATGTGAAAAACGATTCAAATGTATAATAGCTGAAGCACAAGGGGAAGAGAAAAAAATACAGTTAAAAATATGTACAAGGAAATAAAAACATAAATGCATTCGTAACAACCACCCGAACACAGGCTGGCGATCATAAGAATGGGACATAACTTAGATGTTCATTCAATCCCAGAGGTTGAACAATATCCAAAAGCCAGATCCATTTCGATTCTAGCTGGGCCAATTTCTTAGAAACACGGCCACCCCGAATATTAATATCGATCATATCAATACCCCTCACTTTTAACAGGTCGCCATCACAACCATGATAGACCTTAAAGTGACGTGGGATAGTTTTTAAGAGATGGATATCTTCCTGTGCGGCCGCCGCAACAATTCCTAGCACATGTTCCCTTACCCGCACCTTTAGTTGATCGTAGTCATCCCCACATAAATTTTGTCGCATGGACAAATAGCGAAATAAATGACATTAACACTAGTGCAGGTGATTCGTTTGTCAATCTTAAAAGGTGCGAGTTCTTGCAGAATTGAAAAAAGTATTAGAATGTTGAATATTGCGGCACGCCACACAGCGGCCACATGAGGTGCAACCGTTAACTCTCCCCATGTCATCCAAAAACGTCCTATGTGGGGTACCGATATAGTGACTATGTACTAAAAGATCACGTAAATTACGTGACCTCCGTGGTGTAATGGCCACCTTATCGGGAAGAAATCTTGCCAGAACTGGGTCAGCTTTTAAGAGATGCCAGGATTTCTCTAAAACTTTTCTCATTAAGGGGAATTGTGAGTGATAGTTGGTAACAAATCTCACTATTTCCTTATCTTCCTTATTCTGAGTCTTATAGAGCAAATCCTGTCTAGATGAATGTTTGGCACGATTAAATGCCTTTTTAATCATACGTTTACTATATCCACGTTCCAATAGACGATTTTTTAATTCATCTGCCTGTTTGAGGAAATCCTCTTCAGTAGAACAAAGTCTACGTATACGCAGAAATTGTCCAGTTGGAACAGATTGGATGACATGCCTCGGATGAGAGGAGGAGGCATGCAGCAACATATTCGAGGCGGTAGCCTTACGAAATATGTTGGTTTGGAGTTCACTGCGGTTATCTCTCTTGATCTTGACATCAAGAAACTCAATTTCATTGAAATCTGACACAAAGGTAAGTCGGATATTACGATCGTTGTCGTTCAAAACCCTCATGAAGTCCTCAAGGTCTCCCACAGACCCCTGCCAGATCAGGAAGATGTCATCAATGTAGCGAGTCCAGGAGAGGACTCGGTACATTGATGATATCCTATCCGACAGGAGTAGGTCCCTCTCCCACAGCCCATGAAGAGATTAGCATAGGCGGGCGCATAAGACGCCCCCATTGCTGTCCCCTGGAGCTGTAGGTAGAAGGACCCTTTGAAGATGAAGAAATTATGCGATAAGGCAAATTCCAATAATTCCATAATTAATTGTCTAATTGCTATTGGAAGGGTAGATGTGGACAGAAAAAACTCCGTAGCTTTAAGGCCATCTGTATGCCTAATACTCGTGTAGAGTGATTCTACATCATCTGTGGCCAATATCGTATCATTGTCCAGCTGTAATCCATCTACCCTCCTAAGGAATTCGCCTGTATCCTTCAAAAAGGAAGGCAAGGTTTCAACTAACGGTTGTAATTTAGAGTCGATCCAACAGTTCACATTCTCTAAATAGTTCCCCCGCCCAGAAACAATAGGGCGTCCTGGAGGAGAGCGTGCGTCCTTGTGAACTTTGGGCAGGAGATAGAACGTGGCCACAGTCGGCTCATCAACCATGAGTGCCTCAGCCAACTGTTTAGTAATCACGCCTCTATCTCTCGCTCCATGAATAATGTTCTTAAGTTGTGACAAATAGGCGGACAAGGGGTTAAAGGTAAGTTTCTTATAACACACACTATCATTTAATTGGCGATAGGCCTCTCTTTAGTAGCCCTCTTTGGGCCATATCACAATATTACCCCCCTTGTCCGCCTGTTTGAACACAACATCAGGTAACTCAACAAGGACGCGTAGCCTCCTCCGTTCTTCTACTGATAAGTTATCATTCTTGATGAATTTGGGAATTGTACGAAACTCCTTGGCCACAATCTGTACAAATAGATCTAAATTAGGGCAGGAGGAAAATGGGAGGAATTTTTTAGAGCGAACCTGTATGGAAGAGAGAATCTTACCTCCTTCGGTTTCATTATGTTCATTAGACAAATCTTCAAGTGTTCTTATAGCTAATTGTTCTTCCTCTGTGGGAAACATTTCATGGAGATCAGGGTTAAAGAAATATTTTTTGAACCACAACGAGCGAGCGAATAAATGTAAATCCTTAGTGGCAGAAAAAACGTCAAATGATGCCGCAGGAGAAAAGGATAAACCTTTATTCAGCAATGTTAAGTCGGCTTTGGAAAATGAATGTTTACTTAAATTAATTACCTTATTATCAGAATTCTGTTGGTCATAAGATCTGAAGCTTTGACGTCTGTAAGGATGAAAATTACCATTTCTTGGTCTCTTTGATCTAGCTCCAGATCTTGTGACCATATGTACATCAGAGTTCTCAGATTGATCGCTGATTGATGATATTGATGACCCCAACTCCGATCGTGCCAAGCTGGTTGTTAAAATTTTGGAGTTTCTCCAGCGTACCCTTTGTTTTCAAACTCTCATCTACTTTACTGATTTTTTCCTCCAAATCAATGATAATTTTGGTATTCAATTCACAGAGCAATCTCATTAGAGCAATCTCATTAGATTGTTCGAACAGTCATTGCATGCCTCCTCCCACTTAGATCTAATATCAGTATCCTCTACTGGAAATGTGGGTATAGTACGTATGCGTAAACCTCTAGGGATTAATTTCTTATCCAAATATTTATAAAGAAAAGCTCTTGTCCACCAAATTTTGGTTCTTTTCATGACTAAATTACGAAATTCAGTAGCCTCCAAAATTTTAACAACCAGCTTGAAAAGGACATTGATGGGATTGTTAAGAAAATACATAACACACAGGCCACGAAATTGAATCGTGATTTGAGAGATTATCAGAGTGACACGATTTATGCATGGAGAAAACCCAACACCAGAGGCCAAATTTTGGCACGATCGGAGTTGGGGTCATCAATATCATCAATCAGCGATCAATCTGAGAACTCTGATGTACATATGGTCACAAGATCTGGAGCTAGATCAAAGAGACCAAGAAATGGTAATTTTCATCCTTACAGACGTCAAAGCTTCAGATCTTATGACCAACAGAATTCTGATAATAAGGTAATTAATTTAAGTAAACATTCATTTTCCAAAGCCGACTTAACATTGCTGAATAAAGGTTTATCCTTTTCTCCTGCGCATCATTTGACGTTTTTTCTGCCACTAAGGATTTACATTTATTGCTCGCTCGTTGTGGTTCAAAAAATATTTCTTTAACCCTGATCTCCATGAAATGTTTCCCACAGAGGAAGAACAATTAGCTATAAGAACACTTGAAGATTTGTCTAATGAACATAATGAAACCGAAGGAGGTAAGATTCCCTCTTCCATACAGGTTCGCTCTAAAAAAATTCCTCCCATTTTCCTCCTGCCCTAATTTAGATCTATTTGTACAGATTGTAGCCAAGGAGTTTCGTACAATTCCCAAATTCATCAAGCATGATAACTTATCAGTAGAAGAACGGAGGAGGCTACGCGTCCTTGTGAGTTACCTGATGTTGTGTTCAAACAGGCGGACAAGGGGGGTAATATTGTGATATGGCCCAAAGAGGGCTACGAAAGAGAGGCCTATCGCCAATTAAATGATAGTGTGTGTTATAAGAAACTTACCTTTAACCCTTGTCCGCCTATTTGTCACAACTTAAGAACATTATTCATGGAGCGAGAGATAGAGGCGTGATTACTAAACAGTTGGCTGAGGCACTCATGGTTGATGAGCCGACTGTGGCCACGTTCTATCTCCTGCCCAAAGTTCACAAGGACGCACGCTCTCCTCCGGGCGCCCTATTGTTTCTGGGCGGGGGAACTATTTAGAGAATGTGAACTGTTGGATCGACTCTAAATTACAACCGTTAGTTGAAACCTTGCCTTCCTTTTTGAAGGATACAGGCGAATTCCTTAGGAGGGTAGATGGATTACAGCTGGACAATGATACGATATTGGCCACAGCTGATGTAGAATCACTCTACACGAGTATTAGGCATACAGATGGCCTTAAAGCTACGGAGTTTTTTCTGTCCACATCTACCCTTCCAATAGCAATTAGACAATTAATTATGGAATTATTGGAATTTGCCTTATCGCATAATTTCTTCATCTTCAAAGGGTCCTTCTACCTACAGCTCCAGGGGACAGCAATGGGGGCGTCTTATGCGCCCGCCTATGCTAATCTCTTCATGGGGCTGTGGGAGAGGGACCTACTCCTGTCGGATCGGATGTCATCAATGTACCGAGTCCTCTCCTGGACTCGCTACATTGATGACATCTTCCTGATCTGGCAGGGGTCTGTGGGAGACCTTGAGGACTTCATGAGGGTTTTGAACGACAACGATCGTAATATCCGACTTACCTTTGTGTCAGATTTCAATGAAATTGAGTTTCTTGATGTCAAGATCAAGAGAGATAACCGCAGTGAACTCCAAACCAACATATTTCGTAAGGCTACCGCCTCGAATATGTTGCTGCATGCCTCCTCCTCTCATCCGAGGCATGTCATCCAATCTGTTCCAACTGGACAATTTCTGCGTATACGTAGACTTTGTTCTACTGAAGAGGATTTCCTCAAACAGGCAGATGAATTAAAAAATCGTCTATTGGAACGTGGATATAGTAAACGTATGATTAAAAAGGCATTTAATCGTGCCAAACATTCATCTAGACAGGATTTGCTCTATAAGACTCAGAATAAGGAAGATAAGGAAATAGTGAGATTTGTTACCAACTATCACTCACAATTCCCCTTAATGAGAAAAGTTTTAGAGAAATCCTGGCATCTCTTAAAAGCTGACCCAGTTCTGGCAAGATTTCTTCCCGATAAGGTGGCCATTACACCACGGAGGTCACGTAATTTACGTGATCTTTTAGTACATAGTCACTATATCGGTACCCCACATAGGACGTTTTTGGATGACATGGGGAGAGTTAACGGTTGCACCTCATGTGGCCGCTGTGTGGCGTGCCGCAATATTCAACATTCTAATACTTTTTTCAATTCTGCAAGAACTCGCACCTTTAAGATTGACAAACGAATCACCTGCACTAGTGTTAATGTCATTTATTTCGCTATTTGTCCATGCGACAAAATTTATATGGGGATGACTACGCGTCAACTAAAGGTGCGGGTAAGGGAACATGTGCTAGGAATTGTTGCGGCGGCCGCACAGGAAGATATCCATCTCTTAAAAACTATCCCACGTCACTTTAAGGTCTATCATGGTTGTGATGGCGACCTGTTAAAAGTGAGGGGTATTGATATGATCGATATTAATATTCGGGGTGGCCGTGTTTCTAAGAAATTGGCCCAGCTAGAATCGAAATGGATCTGGCTTTTGGATACTGTTCAGCCTCTGGGATTGAATGAACATAGCTGTCTACAAATATCTCAAGGGCTGTCACATTGTAGAAGGATCATCTTTATTCTCATTTGCACAAGGAAAAACTAGAAGCAATGGGATGAAACTGAATGGGAGGAGACACAGATTAGATATTAGAAAAAACTTTTTGACAGTTAGGGTGATCAAGAGTGGAACAGGCTGCCACAAGAGGTGGTGAGTTCTCCTTCAATGGAAGTCTTCAAACAGAGGCTGGATAGACATCTGTCTGGGATGATTTAGAGAATCCTGCTTTGAGCAGGGGGTTGGACCAGAAGGCCCAGGAGGTCCCTTCCAACTCTACCATTCTATGATTCTATGATTCTATGAACATCTAAGTTATGTCCCATTCTTATGATCGCCAGCCTGTGTTCGGGTGGTTGTTACGAATGCATTTATGTTTTTATTTCCTTGTACATATTTTTAACTGTATTTTTTTCTCTTCCCCTTGTGCTTCAGTTATTATACATTTGAATCGTTTTTCACATAAGAAGACCAAAGAAATAGCTTTGTTTAAGCTTATGAACATCTGAAAACCTCCACTACATCGGATTTTTAATATTAATTTGCTATGTCTGTTAGCGGCAATTTGTCATTATGTGTTACCTGTGTATTCTCGCCATCCATTTATAGATTTGGTAATAATGCTTGTTGGGTTGCTAATTGTATCTTGCCATGGTGACTTTCACTTATATTTGCTGCCACACTGTATTCGTGAGTCCCCCTGCTGGTACGCGCACGCTGTCATGCATTTACACGCCGCCCCTTGGCTTTCGGCGTCTTTGAGCTATGATGGCGGTCCCGCCCATCGCTGTGACGCCGACGCCGAGTAGCGTCCTGTTGGCATGACGACGTGCGCATCATTGGAAGCAGGTGACATCACTTCCGGCCACCAGTCTGGTGGCCCACGATGTGGTGGGAGGTGTTCCGGTCTCAATGTCAGAGTATTTAAGGAGCGCTGGCGGGGATGTGTGTGTGCCCCCTGAAGAAGGATTGGACGAACGTGCATGGGGTGCACACACACCCCCTCCTGCCCTCACACACTTGTTGAGCGGGTTCCCGTGTTGCTAGGTAATATGCCTTTTGAATGTTAATTAGGCACTCTGTGTTTCATTGTGGATAGGGTGTACCTGATTGCCAGTTCTACGATACATTCTACTGCATATTTACTGGTTTCATTATAATCAGTATGCATTGTACTACTGATATCTTTTGCAACACGGGTCATTGACCTACCAATTGGTGTCTGCATTTAGATTTGTTATATTAAGCCGCAGCACTGTGATTGTCATTTATTTGATGATGTGTGTCTGATATAGCTATGTGTTAATGAAGTTTTGTAATCCTTGAATTCATGTTTATTATGTTTCACATGTGCATTCTAGGAATATTTGCTCATTAGACACCGTCACCTGTCTGTATTTTGGTAATCACAGTGCAATTTATCTTGATTAATTTTGAGGGTTGTTGGGGGTGGTGTGCCCCTTTTCGTATTTTTAATCTGCATATGTGCCCTAGTGCATCCACTTGGGTGTTGTGTATGCCCCTTACTGCCTTTAACTTGTTTCAGTCTTGTTAACTAATAAAGATTTTTGTTTTATACATAGACTAGTACATCTTTTTTCCACTTTGGTGGTTTTGTTTATTTATGCTATCGATGTGTCTATACATTTCCATGTCCACTCCTAATTTCCTATGATAGGATGTGATTGGTACATTTAATTAGGATGTGGTGTTTCTGGTTATTTGTGTATCATGTAATGTATTCATGCAATGTTATATATTTTTGTAAAGAAACTACATGTAGCCATTGTATGATTTTTTACTGTCCAGTTATCCAGTTGATTTACAGTTATCTAGTTTGACTGATCATAGTCTGGACAGCAGATGATTCTTTGGAACAAAACTTGTTACTGCTCATTGTGTTCAATACCGTTAAATAATGAGGTCCATTTATCCACATTTTGATGCTGGCTGTTGGCAAGCACATAACATTGCCAGATGTGAGCAAAGACAAAATATATGTTCCTTACATCTAGAGGAGATTTTCTATCCTTTCATCTTTGAAGTAGTGGAGACTAAATACATAGTTCATAATAACTGAACAAATAAACAAAAGAATCAAAGCAAAAAACAACCACTACAGTGAATGGAATTAGCAGAGAATGTTGTGTTGTGATGGAGCAGGGTTTTATGAGGAGTGATGAAGAATGTTTCTCAGAAGGTCTAATAAAACAAAAAAACATAAAGGGCCAGGAAAGGAAGGAGACCGGACTATTCATTTATTCACCAATGGCATGTCTGCTAACTTGGTGGCCACAGTGGAGAAAGGTAGCCATGTGCTGATTCACACTGCCCATGAGAATGCAGGATAGCTTAGCCATAGGAGCTGTTTCTATACCACATTTGTCCTTGATTTGCAGTATGCACGGAGTATATCCATTCAAATGTGAGGGCATCAAGATCATGTAAAGTTACAGCAGAAAAAGCAATAAATGTATCACTCACCATACCTCTGTCTTATTTTGCTAGGTGCCACTCCATCTGCAGACTCAAAGAAATGCTTCAAAAAATAAAAATGTAGTTATGAATAAAAAAAATCGCCATGCTTTATTGGGTATTCATTACATTATAAACCACAAACTGGTAATGGCATAGTGACTCTGATGTGCTTCTGGCTCACCGTGTCCCCTTAGTCATAGAGTAGAGCCAATATAGCGTGGACACAACTTTATAAAACCGACCATTGCCAGAGCATGTGAATCCAATTACTTAATTATGAAAATAGTTACAAAATATAACTTTGAACAAAAATACAATTGAAACAAAAAAATGCGGAATAACAGAAAAACTAAGCAAATATCGAAATTTGATTCAGACCATCAGTAAATAAACAATGTATCATTCCTATTGTTCATAACATTAGGTAGCTTAGTATCCAATTTAACGATCCAGAAAGTCTCTCTCATTAGAAGTTTCTTATGCCAACAGCCTCCACGATCTGGGAAAATAACTCTCTCTATTCCAAAAAGGACTAAGCAATTAATATCACCAGTATGTCTTTCTAGAAAATATTTAAGAACAGCTACTGTTCCTAATATTAATATTGTAAAGAAGTTCTTCCATTCTTTTTTCACTTTTCTTGTAGTGCAACTGACATACCTCATTTAACAGGTAGTGTATTCAAGACAATAAACTACATGACAAGTGTCACAATTCATAAAAGAATTTCTTACATATAAATCATCTATTTTTTTTTTTTTTCACAAACTTGTATTTTTCCTCAAAACATTTATGAAAACCTTTTATGGATAACCCAAGTAAATTTATTGATATTATATTTACCGTATTGTGAGGCAGTGACCGGGATCGTTTACGAGGGACGTTATATTTCCCCCAGAATGTGTACAGAGACCTATTAAAGCCATTGGAGTGCATTGCAGTCACACACACAGCTGCGGCTGCAATGCAGGAATGAAGGTGAGCAATGACCTAGTCAGACTACCTGGCTAAGGCAGATTAAGTAAAATCCGTCAGGGCCTTCATTTCTTGGAGGAGGTCACAGGAGGAAGTGGGGCGGCCTCCTCCCTCCAACCCGGGTTTTCCAGTGGCTTTTTGCCACAGGTCTTTAAAACTCCTGCACTAAGGAGTAGTAGTGTTCTATGTTGGGATCCTGCAAGGAGCATAGCAGGAAAGCTCCACAGGACTGTGTGTAGCTGAACCCAGGCCTGGGACGGCTCTGCACCAGTCAGGCTCTGTTCGGCCCGGCGCGGCCGTTGTCCCCTTCAACCAGTGTTTATGGACTGAGTTTAACCCGACTGCGTACCGGAGGACTTTTCTGTTTTACCCGTGAGTTGCTGAATAAAAGCTGTTTACTTTGGACTTGCTTGGGTCACTGCCTCAGTTACTGCACGGTGTGAACACCGCCGTCTTACAGTATATACTCGAGTAAAAGCCGAGACACCTAATTTTACCTAAAAAAAAACCTGGTAAACCTTATTGATTCGAGTATAAGCCTGATATGTATTGTCCCCCATCCCACATCCTGGTATGCATGGCCTCTTCATCCCCATCTTGCTATGCATGGGCTCCTCATACCTATCCTTGTCTGCATGGCCCCTCATCCCTATCCTTGTATGCATGGCTCCTCATCCCTATCCTTGTCTGCATGACTCCTCATCCCTATTCTTGTCTGCATGGCTCCATCCCTATCCGTATATGCACGGCTCCATTCTTATCCTGGTATGATTGGCCTTGATCAAAAAACATAAAAAAATAAATCATTTCACTTACCTTCCTGCGCTCCCTCGCAGCGTCTTGTTCCGGTGCCAGCAACTGCTTTATGCTTGTAAGCAGCACATGGCAGGGACGTCATGCGCTGCTTACAAGCAGAGCACAGCTGCTGGAATACTCACCGCCCCCCACTCTGGTACTATATGTCTGGAGGGCAGTGAATATTAAGTGTTGAGCACAGTGTCAGCCGCCAGGCAGTCACGTGTGCCGCTACTTAAGACAAATGAATATTCACTTCTCTTAAGTAGCAGCACATGTGACCTCCCGGCAGCTGCAGGAGCCGGTGCTGTGGCTGACACTGTGCATGCTATTACTGAGATATGAATATTCATTGCCAGTGCAGTGAATATTAATTTCTCTTTAGCAGCGGGCACAGGAGTTAGCCGCAGCTTCCGGCTACTGCCTATGTGACCCGCTGCTCCGCCGCTCCCCTCCACCTCCATTTTCTGGACACCTCAATTGAGTATAAGCCGAGGGGAGCATTTTCAGCACAAAAAATGTGCTGAAAAACTCGGCTTATACTCGAGTATATACGGTCTATAGATTTATACTTTAATGATTTTCACTTTACTGTTTCTTTGCTATAACTTGCACCTATTTTATGTTTATTTTTAGGAAGTAGGCAGTATATTTATTCACAGTTCTTGCTCTATTCTTTGGTATTTCATTATTTTATTCACTTTGGGTTCCTTCCTTTGTTTGGCACACTTCTCTAGTAGGTAATTCACAATCTGCTCTTGCCTCTGGGTCTTTAGGAGGAACGTGAAGCAATTCAACTGCCTTTTACGATACGATACGATACACTTTATTGATCCCAAGGGAAATTATGGTATCACAGCAGCGTTACAATAGCATTTCAAACAAAACATTACGAACAGCATTACTATATTACAAACAGTATTGCATAGAGTAATTACTAGACACAGATCTTGCACATGACTAACCACAATACGTAACAAACAAGGTACACAAATCTCTGATCATTTCTATTAGTGCGCCAGCCCTAGGTCGCAGCCATCTTTCACCCTTAGTGAATTGTTATACATCCCCATAGCAGTAGGCACAAACGATTTCTGTTGTGAATGTGTTAGAAATGAATTCTGAGCAGAAGCTCCCTCTGGTGGTTACAAACAGTACTGAACCATTCAATGAGGATTGGCAATCAGGAGTTACAGACTGGTCTTATATAAGGGAGGTTCCCTCCCATCATGGTTGCCGGTGATCAATTGTTCTTGTCTCAACTGTGGTTCCTGGTTCACTTGGAAGCTTGCTGAGTCTTGCCTCTTCTCCTGCTCTCAGATAAGATATTTTCTGTTTTTTGTTTTTGTGCTTACCATTTGCATATTTCTCTGCATTTCTGTGAGGTTAGCCAGGTTTTCCCCCCACCGGGGGGCTTGGGCTCCTCTCAGTTCTTCTGGAGCCACTGTTATTTGTTCATTTGCCTTTTCCAGTTTTTTCAGTGGCTGCGGCTTAGTTTTGTTACACCAGAGAACTAATTTAGGTGGTAGAGTGTTATGATTTGATAGCTGAGGAGAGCAGGCAAAAAAATAGGCAATACACCAGAGAGGTTGGAATCTATTGGATTGCAGTACCCTGACTAACCACCACAACTAAAGGCAGCCGTGGAGCGTACCTACGTTGGTCCTAGACGCCTCATCACAGCCTGAGAAGCTAACTTCACCTAAAGATAGAAAAAGGAAAACTATCTGCCCCGGAGCAGATCCCCAAAGAACATAGGAAGCCCCCAAACATGTAATGGCGGTTAGAGAAGAGGAAATACAGACACAGACAGAAAATAGTATGAGCAAACGTTGGGGCCCAATCTTCCTAGACAGAAAAGGATAGGAAGGTCACTTATTGCAATCCAAAAAACCCTAAAAAAATACCAACACACTAATTGCAAAAACATCTGAGATCACACGACCTCTACTGTTAAGTTTCGGTAGCTGAGGAGTGCAGGCAAAAAAGGCACTACACCAGAGCAGTTGGAATCTATGAGATTGCAGTACCCTGACTAACCACAACAACTAGAGGCAGCCGTGGAGCGTTCCTACGTTGGTCCTAGACGCCTCGTCACAGCCTGAGAAACTAACTACACCTAAAGATAGAAATAGGAAAGCTATCTGCCCCGGAGCAGAACCCCAAAGATAATAGAAAGCCCCCAAACATGTAATGGCGGTTAGACAAGAAGAAATACAGACACAGACAGAAAATAGTATGAGCAAACGTTGGGGCCCAAACTATCTAAATAGAAAAGGATAGGAAGGGTACTTACTGCAATCCCAGAAAACCCTGAAAAGCACCAACTCTCCTAATTTCAAAAACACCTGAGATCACACGACCTCTACCACCTAAATTAGTTCTCTGGTGTAACAAAATCAAAACAGCAGCCACTGAAAAAACTGGAAAAAGCAAAGGTACAAACATCAGTGGCTGAACTAAACTGAGAGGGCAAAAGCCCGCGGAGGGGACCCTGAAGGCCCCCACAGAAGTGCAGGACAAAATGCAAAAATCAAGCACAAAAACAAAAAGAAGAAAATGTCTTATCTGTAAGCAGGAGATGCAGACACGACACAGCAGGCTACAAAGGAAACAGGAATCAAGGATTCAGACCAGAACAATTGTTCACCGGCAACCCTGATGGGAAGGTGACTCCCTTATATAAGACCAGTCAGTAACACCTGATTCCCAATCCTCACAATCTTCACAAGCTTCACTGGACAGACCAGCACCGCTTGTAACCACCAGAGGGAGCCTCTGCTCAGAACTCATCCCAAGCCCACTCACAACACTCTACCACCTAAATTAGTTCTCTGGTGTAACAAAACTAAGCCGCAGCCACAGAAAAAACTGGAAAAGGCAAATGAACAAACAACTGGCTGAACTAAACTGAGAGGAGCACAAGCCCCCGGAGGGGACCTGGCAGACCCCCACAGAAGTGCAGGAGAAAATGCAAAAAGCAAGCACAAAAAAATAAAAGAAGAAAATGTCTTATCTGTTAGCAGAAGATGCAGGCACGAAACAGAAAGCTTCAAAGTGAACCAGGAACAAAAGTTGAGACCAGAACAATTGATCATCGGCAACCCTGATGGGAGGGAACCTCCCTTATATAAGACCAGTCAGTAACACCTGATCGCCAATCTTCACAATCTTCATTGAATAGTTTAGTACTGTTTGTAACCACCAGAGGGAGCTTCTGCTCAGAATTCATTTCTAGCACATTCACAACAGTAGAGGTCGTGTGATCTCAGGTGTTTTTGCAATTAGTAGCGTCGGTATTTTTAGGGTTTTTTGGATTGCAGTAAGTGTCCTTCCTATCCTTTTCTGTCTAGGCAGATTGGGCCCCAACGTTTGCTCATACTATTTTCTGTCTGTGTCTGTATTTCCTCTTGTTTAACTGCCATTACATGTTTGGGGGCTTCCTATGTTCTTTGGGGATCTGCTCCGGGGCAGATAGCTTTCCTCTTTCTATCTTTAGGTGTAGTTAACCTCTCAGGCTGTGACGAGGCGTCTAGGACCAACGTAGGAACGCTCCACGGCTGCCTTTAGTTGTGGTTAGTCAGGGTACTGCAATCCAGTAGATTCCAACCTCTCTGGTGTATTGCCGTTTTTGCCTGCTCTCCTCAGCTACCAAATCATAACAGTATCACCGGCCAAACTGAAAATTATATGGTACTCAACAGAAGGGAAAAATAGTAAAAGGAAAAAGAAAAAAGGAAGTTGTCAGAAATTTTTTTTTTCTCTGTTGCATTTTTTCCCTCTTTTTCTCTGGGTGCTGAGGAGGATTTTTTTTTCTCTCAATGGAGTTTGCACAGTTGTCTGGCCGTGTGGATCAGCTTGCCACTGAAGTTCGGAGTATTGCTTCCTATCTTGCAGGGTTGCCGGTTGTGAAACCTAGGATCCCCATGCCAGATGTATTTTTGGGGGATCGAGCTAAATTTCTGAATTTCAAAAATAACTGTAAGTTGTTTTTTGCCTTAAAACCTAAGTCCTCAGGGAACGCAGCACAGCAGGTTCAAATTGTCATCTCTCCTGCGCGGCGATCCTCAGGATTGGGCTTTTGGCTTTTTCCCTGACACCTGGGGATCCTGTTTTGAGTAATGTTGATGCATTTTTTCTGGCTCTGGGGTTATTGTACGATGAACCTAATGTCACTGATAAAGCTGAAAAAACCTTGTTGGCATTAAATCAGGGGCTTGAGGACGCTGAGTTGTACTGTCAGAAATTCCGAAAGTGGGCAGTCCTGACCAAATGGAATGATGATGCTTTGGCAGCCCTTTTTCGGAAGGGTCTGTCAGAGAATGTAAAAGATGTTATGGTGGGTTTCCCTGCTCCCTCTGGTCTCAATGATTCTATGTCATTAGCGATTCAAATTGACAGACGTTTGCGTGAGCGTATAGGTATGTGTGGAATAGTGTTGCCTTGTGAACCAGCTTCTGAACCCATGCAGTGTGATAGAGTGGCTTCTGGGTCACAGCGTCATGAGTTTCGAAAACGCAATGGGTTATGTTTCTACTGTGGTGACGCCTCTCATGCTATTTCAGTCTGCCCTAGGCGGGGAAGACGTTTTGCAGGCTCAGTTGTCTTGGGTAGTGTTCAGACTAAATTTCTGTTGACTGTTACCCTGATTTGCTCCCTGTCCACATTTTCTGCTCAGGCTTTTGTTGATTCGGGAGCAGCTACTAACCTGATGGATTTTGATTTTGCTAAACATTGTGGGTTTCCCTTGATACCCCTACGGAAGTCTATTCCCCTACTGGGGATTGATTCTACCCCTTTGGCTGAGAATAAACCCCAGTTCTCTACTCAGGTGATAATGAGGGTTGAACCTGATCATCGGGAGAGTTGTAAATTTTTGGTGCTGTATAATCTGCATGACATTATTGTACTAGGTTTCCCTTGGTTACAGTCTCATAATCCTGTTTTGGATTGGAAATCTGTGTCTGTAACCAGTTGGGGCTGCCAATGTGTTAATGCCAACACTCCTATTTTTTCTGCCTCTCCCCAGGCTCAGGATGTTCCTGACTTTTTGACTGATTTTTCTGATGTGTTTAGCGAAAGTAAATCTGCATCCTTGCCCCCCCATAGGAGCTATGACTGCGCTATTGAATTAGTGCCTGGTAGTAAATTCCCTAAAGGTCGCCTTTTTAACTTGTCTGTACCTGAACATGACGCTATGCGGTCTTATATCAAGGAGTCATTGGAGAAGGGTCATATCAGACCATCCTCTTCACCCTTGGGTGCCGGTTTTTTCTTTGTGGCCAAAAAGGATGGTTCATTAAGGCCGTTTATTGATTATCGTCTCTTGAACAATATCACTGTGAAATATCAATATCCGTTACCCTTGATTTCTGACCTGTTTTCCAGGGTGAAAAGTGCTACTTGGTTTACCAAGCTTGACCTCAGGGGGGCGTATAACCTTATTCGCATTAAGCACGGGGATGAATGGAAGACGGCGTTTAATACCCCAGAGGGGCATTTTGAGTACCTAGTGATGCCCTTTGGGCTCACTAATGCTCCTTCCGTCTTCCAGTCCTTCATGAATGACATTTTCAGGGATTTTGTGGATAAATTTCTGATTGTTTATTTGGATGATATTTTGATTTTTTCCAATGACTGGGACTCTCATGTGAAACATGTTTGGACTGTGTTAAAGATTTTGAGAGAGAATGCTCTGTATGTGAAGGGATCAAAGTGTCTTTTTGGCGTACAGAGGATCTCATTTCTGGGATTCATTTTGTCCCCATCTGTTATTGCAATGGACCCGGTCAAGGTTCAGGCCATCTGTGATTGGGTCCAACCTACTTCATTAAAGGCTCTTCAGAGATTCTTGGGTTTTGCCAATTTTTATCGTAAATTTATTGGTAATTTCTCTGTTATTGTTAAACCATTGACTGATTTGACCAAAAAGGGTTCTGATGTGGTGAATTGGCCTCCTGAGGCAGTCTCTGCGTTTCAGGAACTTAAGCAGAGATTCACTTCTGCTCCTGTTCTACGGCAGCCTGATGTTTCTCTGCCATTTCAGGTGGAGGTTGATGCCTCTGAAATTGGGGCAGGTGCCGTTTTGTCCCAAAGAGATCCAGAGACCTCTAAAAGTAACCCTTGTGCCTTTTTCTCTCGAAAATTTTCTCCAACTGAACGTAATTATGACGTGGGTAATTGGGAGTTATTGGCCATGAAGTGGGCTTTTGAAGAGTGGAGACATTGGCTGGAGGAGCCAAACATCAGGTGGTGGTCCTCACGGACCATAAGAATCTGGTTTATCTGGAATCAGCCAAGCGACTTAATCCTAGACAGGCCAGGTGGGCCTTGTTTTTCACACGTTTTAATTTTGTGGTTTCCTTTCTTCCTGGCACTAAGAATGTTAAGGCGGATGCCCTCTCGAGGAGTTTCCTTGCGGACTCTCCTGAGTTATCTGATCCTGCTGTTATTTTGAAAGAGGGTGTAGTTCTTTCCGCCATCTCGCCCAATTTGAGACTGGCTCTGGAAGGGTGTCAGGAGGATAAACCCGAGCGCTGCCCTATTGGGAAATTGTTTGTCCCAGACCGGTGGAAAAAGAGTGTGATGTCTGAGATTCATTGTTCCGCGTTGGCCGGTCATCCCGGAATTTTTGGTACCAGAGACTTGGTTAGTCGGTCCTTTTGGTGGCCTACTTTGTCTCGTGACGTCAGAGAATTTGTGCAGTCCTGCGGGACTTGCTCTCGCTCCAAGCCTTGCTCTCGCTCTAGTGGTTTGTTGATGCCATTGCCTGTGCCCAAGAGACCATGGACCCATATCTCTATGGATTTAATTTCCGACCTCCCTGTTTCTCAGAGAATGACCGTTATCTGGGTGATTTGTGATAGGTTTTCCAAGATGATACATCTTGTGCCATTACCTAAGTTGCCTTCCTCCTCCGAATTGGTGCCTTTGTTCCTTCAGCACGTGGTTCGGTTACACGGCATTCCTGAGAACATTGTGTCTGACAGAGGAGTCCAGTTTGTTTCCAGATTTTGGAGGACTTTTTGTTCTAAACTTGGTGTTCAATTGTCTTTCTCCTCGGCTTTTCATCCTCAGACCAATGGACAAACTGAGAGAACAAACCAGACATTGGAGACTTATCTGAGATGCTTTGTGTCTGCTGATCAAGATGACTGGGTCTCTTTTTGGCTTTGGCTGAGTTTGCTCTTAATAATAGGGCTAGCTCTGCCACTTTGATGTCTCCATTTTTCTGCAATTTTGGGTTTCACCCTCGATTTTCTTCGGGACAGACGGAGGCTTCTGTCTGTCCAGGTGTTGACTCTGTTGTGGAGCGTATGCAGCAGATTTGGGACCAGGTAGTGGAGAGGTTGTCCCTCTCTCAGGAGAGGGCCCAGCGGTTTGCCAACCGGCATAGGACTGATGGTCCTCGGTTTGAAGTGGGGGACTTGGTCTGGTTGTCCTCAAGAAATATCCCTATGAGAGTTGCATCTCCTAAGTTTAAGCCTAGGTTCATTGGATCTTATAAGATCATGGAGATTCTTAATCCTGTTTCCTTTCGTTTACTTCTTCCAGGGACATTTAAGATCCATAACGTGTTCCACAAGTCCTTATTGAAGAGGTTTGTCGAGCCAGTGGTTCCTATGGCTGCGCCTCCTGACCCTGTTTTGGTTGAGGGCAATCTGGAGTATGTGGTTGAAAATATTGGATTCTCATTTTTCTAGACGGAAACTCCAGTATTTGGTTAAGTGGAGAGGTTATGGTCAGGAGGACAATTCTTGGGTGTTTGCTTCGGACATCCATGCTGGGATACTGATCCGTGCATATCACAGAGCTCATCCTGACCGACCTGGTTGCCCAAGTGAGGGTTCGGTGACCCCTCCTCAAGGGGGGGATACTGTTGTGAATGTGTTAGAAATGAATTCTGAGCAGAAGCTCCCTCTGGTGGTTACAAACAATACTGAACCATTCAATGAGGATTGGCAATCAGGAGTTACAGACTAGTCTTATATAAGGGAGGTTCCCTCCCATCATGGTTGCCGGTGATCAATTGTTCTTATCTCAACTGTGGTTCCTGGTTCACTTGGAAGCTTGCTGAGTCTTGCCTCTTCTCCTGCTCTCAGATAAGATATTTTCTGTTTTTTGTTTTTGTGCTTACCATTTGCATATTTCTCTGCATTTCTGTGAGGTTAGCCAGGTTTTCCCCCACCGGGGGCTTGGGCTCCTCTCAGTTCCTCTGGAGCCACTGTTATTTGTTCATTTGCCTTTTCCAGTTTTTTCAGTGGCTGCGGCTTAGTTTTGTTACACCAGTGAACTAATTTAGGTGGTAGAGGTCGTGTGATCTCAGGTGTTTTTGCAATTAGTAGCGTCGGTATTTTTTAGGGTTTTTTGGATTGCAGTAAGTGTCCTTCCTATCCTTTCCTGTCTAGGCAGATTGGGCCCCAACGTTTGCTCATACTATTTTCTGTCTGTCTGTATTTCCTCTTGTCTAACCGCCATTACATGTTTGGGGGCTTCCTATGTTCTTTGGGGATCTGCTCCGGGGCAGATAGCTTTCCTCTTTCTATCTTTAGGTGTAGTTAACCTCTCAGGCTGTGACGAGGCGTCTAGGACCAACGTAGGAACGCTCCACGGCTGCCTTTAGTTGTGGTGGTTAGTCAGGGTACTGCAATCCAGTAGATTCCAACCTCTCTGGTGTATTGCCGTTTTTGCCTGCTCTCCTCAGCTACCAAATCATAACAGATTTCCTGAACTTCTCCTACTTGCACCTTAGTAGGATTAGACGACTGCTGATTGTGCTCTTCTGATTCAAGAACAGCTCGTATAGTGGGTGTGAATTATTGTCAATTATAGCCCTACACTTCTTCTGAATTCTATCCTCCAATACCTCCTCAAAAGAGTCAAGATAGAGGCCAACAACTGCACTTGCCTTCTTGATAAGTTTGTTGAGCTTATTAGCGTCACCTATTAGCACACTACTGCCCAAGCAAATGAGAGCAAAAAAGATGGTGCTTGCTACAACGGACTGGTAGAACATTTCCAGCATTTTACTGCACACATTGAACGACCACCTGAGCTTCCGCAGAAAGTACAGTCTGCTCATTCCCTTCTTGTGAACCTTCTCTGTATGACACCCTCAATCAAGTTTGCTGTCAAGGTGAACCCCCAAATATTTGTAGCTCTCAACCATCTCCACCTCCTGGCTAGTAATAGTGATCGGTAAGTAATCATCCTTTTTCCTTCTATAAATCACCACCATCTCCTTGGTTTTCTTTACATTTAGTTCTAGACAGTTAGTCTGGCACCAATCTACAAAGTCAGATGGTCCGAGTTGTCATCTCCTAGTCTGTGGTTAGGGCAGAGTTGTATTTAGCATTTCTGGCACCTGGGGCAAGATTTGAGTTTCTCCAGTCTTCTGCAGCACATTTCCACACAATACCCTTAAAAATTGCAGTGTCATTATAATGTTTGTGAATAAAAATATCTGCCCTAAACTGAACCACTGGATAAATAATTGATCCTCACTATATTCACTGTACAGAATAAGACCCACACACTGTCCCTCTTATGGTACATGCCCTCCACTCTGCACTCTCCTTTCCATACTGGGCATCCTCTTTACACTGTCCTCTCACATGGTGTCCCCCCTATATGGCCCAGTCTCTGTACTGTGCCCCCTCCTTGACTTACTGTCACATCCTGGCTGTTACTTTCCACTGTTCCCCCATGCTATCTCCCCACACAACTTAATCTCTATTCTGTGCCCACTCACACTTCTCTCCTTCCATACTGTCTCCTCACACTATTATAATAGTCTTCCCATGCATTTCCCCATCCCTTCTCATACTGTCTCACATCCCCAAGCTAACCATACTGTCTCATCATATATTTACCACTCACTGTACTTACTCTCCCTTACACTGTAATTCCTCATAATGTGTCTGCACCCATCCAATCACCCTTGCTCCCCATACTGTATCCGCATACATTCTTCCCCTTGCTCCCCATACTGTGTCCGCATAAATTTTTTCCCTTGCCACTCACACTGTTTGCACCTATCTCACCATACTCACCATACTTTGTCTGCATCAATCCCCCGCTCACTCCCCATACTGTATCCGCATACATTTCCCTCTTTCGCTCCCCATACTGCTTACATACCCATCCTCACCCTTCTGTGCCCACACCAATCCCCGCACTCTCCATACCATGTCTGTACCCCTCCCCTACACACTCCCCCTTACTTCTCATGCTGTGTTCACAACCACACCCCACTCATCATACTGTGTCCACACCCATACCTCCACTCATCATACTGTGTCTACACCCATCCCCAAACTGTTTTCTCATACATGTCCTCATTTACCCCCTTGCTCCTTATACTGTGCCTTGAAATTTCTCAACCCTCCCCCACACTAAATCTCCCCTGCCTCTCTCCCCACACTAAATTTCCCCCAACCACACACTAAATTTACCCACATCCCCACACTAAATCTCCCTTCGTTACACTAAATCTTCAGTGTCTTCAGCTCCAGAGGAGCACTGGCTAACAATGCGCGCCTCTGCAGCATCGACAAAGGACATCAGCAGCATGATCACATGACCTGATCACGCTGCTGATGTCGCACTGATCCAATGGTCAGAGCTTCAATTGTACTCCCGTCTGAAAGGCTGTTCACTGGGAGCCAACACGCTGCACCTTCTCTGATCAGGCTGTCAATCTGATAGCCAGCTCAGAGCGCGGCCGAAAAATTTTCCTTAACCTAAAATTGCAAAAACTTTTCATATCCTGCCATCTACAGTACATAATATTATATAACCGAAAATAAAAATGTTGCACAAAAACACTACAGTACATCCATAACTAAATAGCATATGAAAAACAAATATATTACTTAATTTACTTTTTTTTATCAAAAAGGTGTAAAAAAAAAAAAAAAAAAAGCCCCCGTCACACTAAGCGAGATCGCTGCTGAGTTACAAGTTTTGTGACCCAACAACGATCTCAGCAGCGATCTCGCTATCTGTGACACGCAGCGACGATCAGCCCCCCTGCCTGGTATCGCTGATCGTCGCTGTATGTCCTGGACATTTTTTTGATCGTTGGTCTCCCGCTGGCCAGCGCGCATTGCTGCGTGTGACAGCGGGAGACCAACGATCAGCGAGCTGGTATCCAATGTAAATATCGGGTAACTAAGCACCGTACGGCACCTAGTTACCCGATATTTACCCTGGAAACTGGCTCTCAGCGCCTGCTGTAGAGCGCTGAGAGCCGGTATCCAATGTAAATATCGGGTAACTAAGCACTGCGCGGCACCTAGTTACCCGATATTTACATTGGATACCTGCTCTCAGCACTCTACAGCAGATGCTGAGAGCCGGTATCCAGGGTAAATATCGGGTAACTAGGTGCTCGCAGGTTCTGATCGCTGGTGAGTCTGCCTATGTGCAGCTATATAGTGGCATGTAAACGTTTAAGCACCTCTGGTCAAAATTACTGTTATTCTGAACAGTTAAGCAAGTTGAAGATTAAATGATGTCTAAAAGGCCTAAAGTTAAAGATGACACATTTCCTTTGTATTTTTGGCAAAAAATATAGTTTTTCATCTTTTAGATTTCAAAAATGACAAAAAGGAAAATGGGCCACTGCAAAAGTTTGGGCACTCCTCATGGTTAGTACTTAGCTTGTAAACCCTTTTTGTAGCCAAACAAGAGTCTTTAAGTTCTTGTTTGAGGGATTTTCATCCATTCTCCCTTTGAAAATTCTTCCACTTTTGTGAGTTTCCTGGGATGTCTTGCAGATCAGGGAACTGTGAGGGCCATTCTAAAATTTTCAGCTTGCACCTTTTGAGATAGTCTACTGTGAATTTTGACTTGTGTTTAGGATCATTATCCATTTGTAGAAGCCATCCTCTGACAGATGGTGTTATAGTTGCATGAAGAATTTGTTAAATTTTAATTGAATCCATTATTCATTCTACCCGTGAAATGTTCCCCGTGCCATTGACTGCAACACAATCCCAAACCATGATTGATCCACTCCCATGCTTAATGTTTGGCGAGATGTTCTTTTCCTGAAATTCTGTGCCTTTTTTCTCCCCACTTTCCTTTGATCATTGTGGCCAAAAAGTTCTATTCAAACCTCATCGGTCCACAGGACTTTTTTTCCAAACTGCATCAGGCTTGTTTAGATGTTCTTTTGCATACTTCTGCTGCTGAATATCATGGTGAGGATGCAGGAGAGGTTTTCTTCTGATGACTTTTCCATGAAGGCCATATTTGTGCAGATATCTCTGAACAGTAGAACAATGTACCACAACTACACAGTCTGCTAAATCTTTCTGAAGGTTTTTTGCAGTGAAGCGGGGGTTCTGATTTGCCTCTCTAGCAATCCTGTGATCAGCTCTAACTGAAATTTTGCTTGGTCTTCCAGACCTCCACTTTTCCTGATATCTGCCATTTCTTAATTTAATTTCAAACTGAGGAAAGGGCAATTTGAAAATGCTTTGGTATCTTCTTATAAACTTTTCTTACTTTGTGGGCCTCCACCATTTTCAAGTGCTAAGCAGCTGCTTAGAAGAACCCAAGGCTGCTGTTTTTTGGCAGAAGGTTAGAGGATGCTGGGTTTTTATAAAGCTTGGAAAATTGCATCACCTGGCTTTTTCTAATGAAGATAGTGAACAAACCATAACCCTTACAGGCTAATTAAGATGTAGCGCCAGCGTCCCTGCATGCATTCCTCCTAATCTGACAGGGACACTGACTCACTCACCGCTACAGCCCCCGTCCCGGACTTCCTCGTCCTCTTGCTGCCTGGGGGCTTTGCATGGCTCACAAATGTGTTTAGGGCGCTCACTCCCTCCTTCTTAAAAGTGACAGAACGCACTGTCCTAAAGTGTCCCCAGCTAATGGCTAGTAAACACTTATTATTCAAGGCACCTTCACCTGATTGGAGGTGCCTGAACAACATGTCACTCTGCTTTATTTGCTTTTTAGTTCTCAGGTCCCCCGTACCTGCCAATACCTGCCTGTCTTTGCCAGTACCTGCCTGTACCTGTCTTCCAATACCTGTTGCATTCCTTTATTCCAGCCATGTTTTCCAGCACCTGTCTGCCTGAATATCAGCTGTGTCCGCCAGCACCTGTCTGCTTGTATACCAGCCATACCTGACTGCACCTGCCGTGCCTGCCTGTATACCAGCTGTACCTGCCTACACCTGCCTGCATACCAGTCGTACCTGCCTGCTCCTTCCATGCCAGTCTGTATACCTTCTGTATCTGCCTGCACCTGCCATATCAGTCTGTATACCAGCCATACCTGCCTGCACCTGCCGTGCCAGTCTGTATTTCAGTCGTACTTACCAGTACCTACCATGCCTATCTGTACCAGCCAAGTCTACCTGTTCCTGGCCGTTTCAACTATCTGCCCCTTTGAGGGTCAGCTGGAGTGTGTCTGAAGTCTATCCTGAAGTAGCACTTGGTGTCCATCCAGAGCTAAGTCTAACCCCACTATCAGGGGCTTTAACGACGAGTCAGGTATTCGGCTAGTCACACCCCTCCAAGCTCTCTTTAGTCCATAGCACAGTGGTTGCACCACTTCCATTACAGTTTGCTCAGGCCATGGAATCCGCAGGCTCTCAATCTTCCTCTATCTCCAATCTGTACCAGGAAGTCTCTCACCAGAAAGACCAGCAGAACAAAATCTCCTATCAGCGGACATTGAAAACCCGCTAAGACACGCTACCATCTGTGGCCACATCCTCTGTGGCAACCTCAGTCATCACTCACCAGTCTACCAGCTATGTTCTTGGTTCCGGCCCCGTCTGTTGGATCCTCCACCTTGTGATGGTGATCCTACTCTATGCCATCCATGGGTTCATCAATCAAAGCATGCTGCACTTTGAACTCTTGGCACATCAGTTCATTTCATACCAGGCCAGAGTGGCATTCATCATGTCCCATCTTACTGGCAAATCTCTGGCGTGGCTCAATCCCCTATGGGAGAGAGGGGATCCTCTTGTCTCCAACTTCCATGAGCCTGGCTGTGTTTCCTCCACAGTATTCTTCCTCCTCAGATTATGCCAGCGAAATCTCACAGTGTCTGATTCTATACCCTGTGTGCCGAAATTGTCTGGAACAACAAGGCACTGGTGGCTGCCTTCTGGGAGGGTCTTTTCGAGGAAAGTAAGGACGAGCTAGCCGGTCGTGATATTCCTACCTCGTTGGATGACCTGGTGTCCCTGTCTATTTGGATTGACAGCATGTTTCAGGAGTGCTCCAAGAAGGTGAACCGGGAGAAAAGATCTATGCGCTTGGCTCCTACCTTCCAAAGGCCGATTATGCCGCGGATCTCAGCGTTGACACCCTCCTCTGAATTAATGCAAATCGACCAGGTGAGTCTGGCAAAACATCGGCAGGAGGTCCGTCGTGACAAGGGTGTCATGGCACAGCTGTTGGGTGACCGGGACCAAGGGCTCCTTCCCTGTCCCTAACACTAGGGGGCGCCCTAGCTCGCCCTACTCTCCGGGATACTTCCGAAGGTGAAGATGCCGGGGCCTCAGCCCTTGCCTTATCTCCTGAGTTATCCCTCCATCTGTTCTCTTCCCCCACCAAAATAGAGAAGGATAAGGAATTACCGTGCATACAAACCAAGCAACAGTCACTAGTAACTCCTCCAACTCTCCTTCTAGCTCAAATTCCCAGCCTCTTTACGGATCCCCAATTAATTTCATGTATCTCTCCTCAAGTCTGTCATCCTCAGTCCCTTCTTCAAGGACCCAAGTACCACTCCTGCTACAGTCAGCTATGAGATTGTTTTCAAGGTAGAGAATATTCTGGGTACAAAAAGGATAAGAGGAAGAAACATTTTTCTTGTGGATTGGAAGTGGTGAGAGCTCAGGGAGAAGATCCATGCCTCTCTTCTCCTGGAGAAATTTCTTCTGGGCTTGAATAAAAGGGTGCATAAAGCGGTGTCCCTGCAAGCTTCCCTCCACCCCCAGCAGGGACGCCGACTCACTTACCACCGCAGACCCGTCCCGCACTTCCTCCTTATCCTGCTGCTGTCTGGGGTCTGTGCACAGCTCACAGATCCCCTGGCACTGTGCTTAGGGTGTGCACACTCCCCGCCTTCTTAAAGAGACAGCGCACACCTTCCTAAAGTGTCCCTAGTCAATGGTTGGGAGACACTTATTATTTCATGCACCTCCACCTGATGGGAGGTGCTGTAGCAACGTGTTCACTTTGCCTTGTTTGCATGCTTGCTAGTTCTCCAGTATCTGCGAGTCCCTGCCTGTCCCTCCCAGTACCTGCCTGTCTCTCCCAGTACCTGCCTGTTCCTGTCTTTCCTGTATTCCAGCTATGCCTACCAGCACCTGCCTGCATTTAACCTGTGCAAGTTACCTGTCTGCACTTGCTGTGCCTTCCTGTATACCAGACATATGTGCCTGCACCTGCCATGCCAGTCTGCATACTAGCCGTACCGGCCTGCACTTTTCATGCCAGTCAGTATACCAGCCACACCTGCCGTGCCAGTCTCTATTCCATCCGTAAAAATCAAAAAAGAGGAAGCACTACTCAAAGTAATAATAGAAAAATACAGAGCTTTATTAGACAACCGGTTAAAAGTACAAGGATGGCAGTGGTAAACCAACAGGCAGACTAGCAGATAACCACCATGTAAAAAGTTATAAAGGTACCATATGTATCATATCATAATGATTGGGCAAAGTGCATAATACAAGAGACTGCAGTGAATAATTATACCAAAAGGGGACAATGCCCATATGTATGCATAGTAAAAACTGAAGTCACACAGACAAAAAAGCTAAAGCGTCCAGACAAAACAATAAGAAAAGTAAATGGCCCAAATTAATACCTGATGGGATTGCGCCTCTGCCCACCCCAACGCGCGTTTCGGCGTTGTGCCTTCTTCCGGGGGTCTATTCCAGCCGTACCTGCCAGTACTTGCCCTGCCTGTCTGTACTAGCCAAGTCTACCCATTTCTGGTTATTCCATCTACTGCCCCCTTTGGGAGTCAGCTGTCATGAGTTCGAGGTCTGTCCTATAGTAGCACCTGGTGTCCATCCGGAGCCAAGTCTAACCCCACTATCAGGGGCTCTTGCAAAGTGTCAGGTGTTTGCCTAGTCATGCCCCTCCAGGCTCTCCTCGGTCCATGGCAAAGTGGTTCCACTACTTCCATTACATAAGGTCTGAAACCTTGGTGAAAGTTATCTGAGCACACAAATATCCAATGGTGCCCAAACTTTTGCATCAGCCCATTTTCTTTTTTCTAAGTTTCAAAATGTAAAAAATGACAATATTTTTTTTTGCCTAAAATATAAAGGAAATGTGTCTTCCCCATTATTGTGGAGCCTACTGAAACAGACTAAGGGACCTTTTTAAACACTTAGGAAGCCTTTTCAGGTGTTTTTTGTTAATTATTCTAATTTACCGAGTTAATGACTTTGGAGTTTTCATTGACTGTAAGCCATAATCATCAACATTAACAGAAATAAACACTAGAAATATATCACTCTGTTTGTAATGACTCTATAAAAAATATGAGTCTCACTTTTTGCATTGAAGAACTGAAATAAATTAACTTTTTAATGATATTCTAATTTTGTGAGAAGCACCTGTATAGGTGCTTCAGAGTGATTAATGACCAAGTCAAATTTTTAAAATTTTAACAGGTTTTCATATTGAAAATTTTCATTTTGTTTCATGAAAATATTGCTTTATCCCCAAAGTTTTCATTTTTGCAAGAGGTTACACGATAAAGTGGACCCCACAGTTTGTTTCCCATCATTCCTCTGAGCGTACATGAGCAACAAGTGACGTCACACGCCGACTGCTCTCACACGCGGCACAAACCACATCGGGTGAGTCACCGGCCGGGACTTCCTGTATCGAGGTGTGCTGCTACGAACTCTGAGACTTCTTTCTACCGATTGGTGAGAATATCTTCCCATTTCAATGAGAATCGGGATGTAAGGTATTTACCATAAGGATACCTATTTGTGTTACAGGTTCAACTCCGTGTGCCTACATCTGGGACTGCATTATTAGTAATCTAATGCAGTTTACTGATGCATGATTGCTAAAGCCCTTTGAGGCATAGAATTGATACAAGATCACACGCAACTTTATATTGTTGTCCCTTGGCAAAGGCAATAGGAAAAACTCAACTGTGAACAACTAGTGTCTGCCAGTCGTGGTAAATAGCCTCAAAAACATTGCCCCTTGGTTAAATGGCTTAATAAAAGTTCTACCATGGACAATTCCATTAACCATCAGTTTTGAGTAAGTAACGAACTGTGCTTGCCAGCTGTGGTATTCATTCTATTAATGAAGGCTATTGGATATGAATCTTTATCGCATGATGTATGATGTATAACTATATGTGTACATTGTTTTGATTATACACCTTTCACTGCAACTTGCTATATGTGTTTAATTACAATTTGTAGTTAGTAGGCACTTGTACTATTAAAGGGGATTAGTGTGGATGGTATCTCATATACAATTAAAAACAATATTTTACAAAAATGAATTTGCTTTTGCAACGCCATTATCTGAGAGCTGTAACTTTCATACTGTTTTGAAGAATGAGTCATAATAGGGCTTGTTTTCTGTGGGACGAATTGCCGTTTTAATTTATTCCATTATTTTCTACGTATGACTTTTTGATAATTTTTATTAAATTTTTTGTGGTTCAGTATGATGAAAAAGCAACATTTTTGGCGTTTTTTTAATTAATATTTTTTTTCACGGTGTTAACCATACGGAGTAAATAATGTAACAGTTTTATAGATTGGGTCGTTCTGGACCCAGAGATACCAATTATGCGTACATTTTTTGTTTATTTTTGTTTTAACGCAAACACTTTGTTTTTAATGGCAAAATGGCTTTTTGTGATTTGTGTGCACTTTTTTGTGTTTATTTTACTTTTTAACATATTTTATTTTACTTTTTCAATTAGTCCCATTGTAAAATATGAATATTTTTCACTTTGATTGCTGGTCTCATGCATTGCAGTACTTGTGTACTACAGTGCCTGAGACCTGTCAGTATTTCACAGACACAGCCTGCTGGACCCATCTTATAGCAGAGCCTAACATGCCACTGCATCCTGGGGTCATTAGATGACCTCTTGATACCATGGCAATGATCGGCACTCGTGATTACGATTGCTGGGGTCGATACTGTCAGAGTGGGTCTTTTAACCCCCTTTTAACAGCTTAGATACCACTGTCACGATTGACAGTGGTATTTAAGGAGTTAATTGGCTCAGTTCAGCTGTCACTCACGGGAATTGCACCGACTGGGTGGTGCAATTCACTTATTTCTCATCGCCATTAAAAAGCAGCGCTGAAGAATAAGACTCATTAATGATCGTCACTAAAAGATGTATCAGTGGTCATTAAGGGGTTAACCCATTCACCTCTGAGCCTGTTTCCACCTTCATGACCAGGCCAAATTTTACAATTTTGACCAGTGTCACTTTATATGGTAATGACTCTGAAATGCTTCAATGTGATCCTGAGATTGTTTTCTCGTGACCTATTGTACTTAATGGTAGTGGTAAAATTTGTTCGATATTCGTGATTATTTGTGAAAATATCAGAAATTTTGTGAAAATTTTGAAAATATCCCAATTTTAATTCTTATGCATTTAAACCACTGAGTTATGTCACAGAAAATAGTTAATAAATTGTTTGTTCTTCTACAAGCACTAAGGAAAGAAAGGGATATCTGTCCCTACAATAGAACTAAGCTCAATCCCTATGATGTAACGGGGAACCTGATCCTGCGATCAGACCCGCTAAAGTCCTCAGCTAGTCTGAACGAAGACCTATAGATGCGAGGAAGGGATCCCTACAAGCACTAGGGACTGGGATAAAAGACATAACAGAAGTTGTAGCAGTAAAAAGAAAAAACAAAACAACATAGAACATAGAGGTCTGAAGACCAAGCAAAACTATTTGAGTAAGGTAACAAAGCACCTGGCTAGCTTAAGAGTAGAAATTACAATGAAGTCCAGCAAAGCCAGAAGGGCGGAGCAGGACTAAATAGGCCACAAAGGTCATGTGACCAGCAAGATAGAAAAAACCTAACAGGAGAGTTCTAACAGTACACCCCCTTCTAAGAGGATCCTCCGGATCCCTAGGCCCAGGCTTACCCGGAAACCTCTTGTGAAACGCTCTGACAAGTCTGGACGCAGAAACATCATCCGCCCTCACCCATGAGTTATCCTCGGGTCCAAAACCCTTCCAAGCGACGAGATACTGCAAACTCCCTCTATACCCTCTAGAATTTAGGATGCGGGAAATTTCATATTCCCCGTCCTCCACCACCGGGTGAACAGTGGCAGAGGCATCTCCATCCGACACATCAGCTCTTTTCAACAGAGAAACATGAAACACCGGATTAATCTTCCAGGAGGTAGGAACCTCAAACCTAACAGCCGATTGGTTAACAACCTGAAGCACCTTAAAGGGCCCTACAAACTTGGGACCCAATTTTTTAGAAGGAATCCTCAACCTCAGATTCTTAGAGGATAACCAAACCATGTCACCAATAGCAAACAAAACCTCTTGCCGTTTCCTATCAAAGTACCTTTTAGATTTTCTGTTAGCCTCCTGAAGATTACCACGCACATCCGTCCAAACTCTCTCCAAATCACCGGAAAAATTCTCATCAGGCACGGCCGATACCAATTTGGAGAATGACCCAAACGACGGACGTCTCACAGTACAACAAAAAAAAGGCGAACAATCAGCAGAAGAGGATGTATGGTTGTTAAGAGTGAATTCAGCAAGTGGCAGAAACTCAGACCACCCCTCTTGATTGTCTGCCAAAAAACAACGCAAGAACTGCTCAACATCCTGATTTTTCCTTTCTGTCTGGCCATTAGACTGAGAATGATATCCAGATGAAAACGACAAATGAACTCCCAACCTGTCACAAAAGGCGCGCCAAAAACGAGCCACGAACTGAGGTCCCCTATCAGAAACAATGTCAGTAGGAACGCCATGTAGTCTGACAATCTCCTTGACAAAGGCCTTAGCGAAAGTCTTAGCGCAGGGCAGTTTGATGAAAGGAACCAAGTGACACATCTTGCTAAAACGGTCCACGACCACCCAGATGACAGTGAAACCCTCAGAGGGGGGAAGGTCAGTAATAAAGTCCATAGCCAAATGTGTCCAAGGAGCACTAGGAGCCTCCAGAGGGCAAAGCAACCCCGCAGCAGGAGTATGTGAAGACTTAGATCTAGCACACACAGTACATTGACGCACCCACTTAATGACTTCCTTCTGCCATCCAGGCCACCAAAAACTGCGACCCACAAGTCTCTTGGTCTCAGAGATTCCAGGATGACCTGCCAACCGAGACTCATGACACTCAACAAACAAATCTCTCCAAAAGGTCCCAGGCACAAACAACCTCCCATGGGGAGTGTTAGATGGGGCATCTCTCCTGTGCGTTAAGAATCTCATCTTCCAACACAGAGTCCAAAGCAGCAATCACAACCCCTTCTTGTAAAATGTTCTCCTCCTCCTCAACACCAACCATGGGAGAAAAGCTGCGAGACAAAGCATCGGCTTTCACATTCTTAGTACCTGGGATGTAAGTAACGGAAAAATTAAACCGCGAGAAAAACAGTGCCCACCTAGCCTGACGGGCATTCAAGCGTTTGGCAGCATCAAGATAGATCAGATTTTCATGATCAGTGAAAACCTGAACGGGAAATTCAGCACCTTCCAAGAGATGCCGCCAGTGTTCAAATGCGAGTTTAATGGCCAACAATTCCCGATTACCAATATCATAATTCAGTTCAGTCTCAGAAAATTTTTTTGAAAAAAATGCACAAGGATGTACTCCATCCGTGTTTTCCTGAGACAACACCGCGCCGACCCCCACAGAAGAAGCATCAACCTCAACCAAAAATGGTTTAGTCACATCAGGCTGCATAAGGATGGGAGCAGAGCTGAACCTCTCCTTTAAAAACACAAAAGCTTCAATGGCCTCAGTAGTCCACTGAACTGCATTAGCACCTTTCCTGGTGAGATCAGTCAGTGGTTTGACAATAATAGAAACATTTTTAATGAATTTTCTATAATGGTGAAACCCAAAAACCTCTGTAACGATTTCAAACCAATAGGCCTAGGCCATTCCTGCACAGCTTGAACTTTCACCGGGTCCATCTCAAAACCTTCGCTGGAGAAAATGTAGCCCAAAAAACTAATTCTCTGTACAGCGAACTCACATTTCTCCAGCTTAGCAAAAAGCGAATTGTCACTCAATAACTGTAATACCTCACGAACGCTCCGCCAATGAGACTCCAGATCCGGCGAATAAATCAAAATGTCATCCAAATACACAACCACATTTTTGCCTATCAAAGGTCTAAGGATGTCATTAATAAGATTCTGAAAAAATGCAGGAGCATTGGTAAGGCCAAAAGGCATAACCAGATTCTCAAAATGACCCACAGGAGTGTTAAAAGCAGTCTTCCATTCGTCACCCTCCTTCATGCGCAACAAATTGTATGCCCCCGAAGATCAATTTTAGAGAACCACTTGGCCACCGCTAACTGGTTAAACAAATCAGGAATCAATGGCAGCTGGTAAGGATTGCGTACAGTAATTTTATTAATCTCACGAAAGTCCAGACAAGGACGTAAACCGCCGTCCTTTTTTTAACAAAAAAAAAATCCAACAGCCACAGGAGACTTGGAAGGCCTAATGTGACCGGCGGCCAAGCTTGTTTGTATGTATTCCTCCAAAGCCTTTCTCTCAGGAATAGTCAGATTAAATAAACGACTTTTAGGAAGAGTCGCTCAAGGGACAAATTCAATAGTACAATCATAGTCTCTATGGGGAGGTAAAATCTGCGACTCCTTCTCAGAAAAAACTTTCCAAAAATCCTGAATAGGTACAGGTAGTTCCCCTTTATCCACGGCAGCAATACGCCCGTTACAGCACTTGTCATAACACTTAGAACTCCAGGACTTAATTTCATTAGTAGACCAATCCAGAACAGGATTGTGCAATTTTAACCAGGGTAACCCCAAAATTACCGGAGAAGGTAAATTATTCAATACTACCAAATCCAAATTCTCTTGGTGAACACCATTAATAGTGAGGGGAAATTCACAGACCTTGTGAGTAACATTCTTGAAGGGAGAGCCATCAACAGAAACCACGGCAATAGGGGATGACAAAGGTTTGGGTTTTAATTTAAGTTTTTCCAAGAATCCCCCATCAATCACATTCAGAGTTGACCCACAATCGACAAATACCCGAAAATCCATTAATTCTTCCTGAGCCGCAGTAGTAGTGGCAGAAAGAAAGATGCCCTTAGTATTTAAACAGGCTATACGGGCGGAACTGACCTTTTTTTTTTTTTGTTCATACGAAGCACACAGTTCTTAATGAAATAGTCAGATTTGCCGCAATAAAAGCACAATCCTTCAGAAAACCTGCAGTCTTTTTCCTGAGAGCGGAGTGCCATCGCTCCAATCTCCATGGGCTCTCCAATGTCAGTACAGACCCTCTCAAGACTTGGGGCTGACATGACATAGGATTTACTCTCATTAACCCTTGCACGCAGTCTTCTATCCACCCGTATAGCTAATTGCATAGCCTCTTGCAAGTTACCAGGTATGGGATAAGCAATCAGCAAATCTTTAACCCTTTCACTTAGCCCTGCAAGAAACAAACTTTTCAAAGCTGAATCGTTCCACCCCACCTGAGTAGACCACCGTCGGAAGTGAGTACAATATTTTTCCACATTACCTGATCCCTGCCTCAAACGTCTCAATTCTGTCTCAGCTGATGAGACACGATCAGGATCATCATACAATAACCCCAAAGCAGAAAAAAAAACTATCCACTGATCTAAAGCATGGATCACTAGGTTGCAGAGAAAAGGCCCACTCCTGAGGTTCTTTGCGCAAAAGTGACATTATGAACCCTATGCGCTGTGATTCATCACCAGAGGATCTGGGTCTCAAACGAAAATACAACAAGCAAGCATTTTTAAAAGAAAAAAAATCTTGTTGTTCACCAAAAAATAAATCAGGCAAACGTACCTTTGGCTCCACAAAATGTGCTCCAGAACAGCTACTCACGTGTTGCTGAAGCTCGGACACCTCCAGAGAGAGTCCCTGCAGGCGTTGAGTCAATTCCTGAACCAACACCATAATGGAAAATGGTAATCTTTCCTTAGAGATATTTTTGGGCTGGACTTACTGTTATGTTCTTCTACAAGCACTAAGGAAAGAAAGGGATATCTGTCCCTACAATAGAACTAAGCTCAATCCCTACGATGTAACGGGGAACCTGATCCTGCGATCAGACCCGCTAAAGTCCTCAGCTAGTCTGAACGAAGACCTATAGATGCGAGGAAGGGATCCCTACAAGCACTAGGGACTGGGATAAAAGATGGACACCTCCTAACAGAAGTTGTAGCAGTAAAAAGAAAAAACAAAACAACATAGAACATAGAGGTCTGAAGACCAAGCAAAACTATTTGAGTAAGGTAACAAAGCACCTGGCTAGCTTAACAGTAGAAATTACAATGAAGTCCAGCAAAGCCAGAAGGGCGGAGCAGGACTAAATAGGCCACAAAGGTCATGTGACCAGCAAGATAGAAAAAACCTAACAGGAGAGTTGTAACATAAATAACATTTCCCACATGTCTACTTTACATCTGCATCATTTTTTAAACATCATTTTTTTTGTTAGGTAGTTATAAGGGTTAAAAGTTAATCAGCAATTTCTAATTTTTCCAACAAAATTTACAAAAAAATTTTTTTAGGGACCGAGTCACATTTGAAGTGGTTTTGTGGGTCTATATGACAGAAAATCCCCAAAAGTGACCATTCTAAAATTTGCACCCCTCAAACTGCTCAATATCACATCCAAGAAGTTTATTAACCCTCAGGTGCTTTACAGGAATTAATGCAAAGTGGAAGGAAAAAATAAATATTAAATTTTTTTTTCTCAAAAATTTTACTTTAGTCCAAAATTTTTTATTTTCACAATGGTAACAGGAAAAAATGGACCCCAAAACTTGTTGCACAATTTCTCCTAAGTACACTGATATCTGGGGGAAAACTACTGTTTTGGCACATGGCAGGGCTTGAAAGGTAAGGAGCACCATTTGACTTTTGAATGTCAAAATGGCTGTAATCGAGAGTTGACACCATGTCGCATTTGGAGAGCCCTGATGTGCCTTAAACAGTGGAAGCCCACAAAATGAACCAATTTTGGAAAATAGACCATTCAAGAAATTTATCTACTGTAGATGTGGGGTGAGCACCCTCAACTTCCAGGTGCTTCACAGAAGTTTATAACGGAGAGCCCTGAAATATAAACAATCAAATTTTTCCAACAAAAATGTTCTTTTAGTTCCAAATTTTTTATTTTCACAAGGGTAACAGGAGAAAATTGACCCCAAAGTTTGTTGTGCAATTTCTCCTGAGTACGCTGATTTCCCATATGTGGGGTAAAATAACTGTTTGGGCACATGGCAGGACTCAGAGAGAAAGGAGTGATGTTTTTGAATGCAGACTTTGAAGGAATGGTCTGCGGGTGTCATGTCGCGTTTGGAGAGACCCTGATGTGCCTAAACAGTGGAAACACATTTTGGAAACTAGACTCTTAAAGGAATTTATATAGATGTGTGGTGAGCGCCTTGAAAATGTGGTATCGCTGTAATCATACTGACCTGAAGCATAAAGCTGCCTTATCAATTTTACAACCGGCAGAACGGTATAAGAAACCCCCAAAAAACAATGAATTGCTGTTTTTTGTTCATTCTGCCTCCCAAAAATCGGAATAGAAAGCGATCAAAAAACATTATGTGACCAAAAATAGTACCAACAAAAACGTCAACCCATTCTGCAGGACTTTGTTGGCAGAAATATGGAAAAATTATAGCTCTCAAATATGGCGATTAAAAATCTTGTTTTTGAAGTAAAAAGAGTCTTTTAGTCTGTGACAGCAGCCAAACATAAAAAAAACTATAAATTTGGTATCGATGTAATCGCACAGACCAGAAGAATAAGGTTGTCTAATCACTTATACAGCACGAAGAATGGCTTAAAAAATAAATAAAACCAATTCTTGACCTGCTGTTCATTTGTTCATTCTGCCTCCTAAAGATCGCAGTAAGGCTCGGCTCACATTTATCCTGCGATGTGCCCTGAGCGCTTGCACTAGGGTTTCCGGGTAAATCTCTCAAGTTATTCAGATGGAACCACCGACAGATGATTCCCTATAAGAAACAACAGAGAAGAGAAACATGCATAGAACAGGTATCACCAATAAAGATTAATACTTTATTAATACAGACCAATACAAAAGCATTAAACACATTAAAAATATCTAAAATATTAATACAACATAAATGCCCATATTAGGGCTATGTCCTGCTTATCCTTCCCTCTATACGGTATATGACTAATACAAAACTAATAACAGCACCAAGTAAAGGGATGCAGGCTTGAAAAACATATATTTTTATATAAGACCTGCTAAAGTGCACCTATGCATGTAATGGCAGCCATGTAATGATTGATAATGCCCATGGAAAATATATATCACAGACCTCTGGATGTACTATGACTACAACAAAGTCTGGCTGAAGAGGAACATAGTAAGATACAAAAAATGAACATAAATAAAATTCCCAGATGAGAGAAGTGATCTGCCAAGATACCAATATCTGAAGCACTATTGTAATGTTACCTCAATGGACAAGACTGAATACCAAGTAGAAGGCAAGAAGAGCACAAAGATCCGGAGGCACTGAGTAGAAGAATAACCTGGGAGGAAAGGGGGGGGGGGAAGGAGGGCAGAATGATGCCCAACGCGTGTCGCCCTAAAGTGACTTCTTCAGGGGACGATTAGGCACTTAGATCAGCTGGTGTATATATACAGTATATAATCCCAAATCACATAGACATAAAAAACAGCTGGAAACACTTACTAGGAGTGTTATGGAAATTTAATTAGGATAAATCTATCCTTCAGTGTTTGCTGCTTCTGTTCCCAATTTTATATTAAATGTCTTTTTGAGCGCTCAGAACGAAATGAGGACTGTCCACAACGGAAGTGTCAGTATAACAGTTCGTCAAGACCCTCAGTTTATTATTCATTCAAGGTTTTATACGTTTACAAAA